>CM034152.1:608091392-608434480 GCA_019776745.2 Taxus chinensis | reverse complement strand
GATGCGATTGCAGCAATGGAATGATTGTCTTAATATGTCGCAGGGTTACTTACTCCTCCTTCACTTTAGGAAAGATGATGAAACCACCCGGATCTTCAAGGAGATTGCTTCTCAAGGAACGCGGCCAGAGGTCCCCATTTGACATAGAGTTATCAACAAAACTGTTGGCCTGTAGGGACTTCATCGTGTTCCTCATTGAGGCGAAAAGGACATTCCAAACTCAGAGAAGTCATAGATGCGGGAGACTGTGAGGCGATCAGTGAGCGGCAAAGGTCTTCCCAGGATCAACTAGGGCCAATGATCAACAAGTTTATGGAAATACGATTCAATTCCAATCTTCGTCACATGGAGCAAGCAACCAAAAGCAGTCCACCCCCTTTTGGCCGCCAAGATGATGATGATGAATAGCTGCTGCTTTTCTTCTTCTCTTCTTCTTTTCTTCTCGTCTTTCTTTTTGAAAATATCTGGTATGGTTGATACAAATGATGATGTCATCCATGTTGCATATGGATGATGTATCCATTCAAGTTTGTAAAAAGTCAACATGACTTTAGATATAAAATAAACTTTGTAAAATATCTTTGTAAATAAGTTGTGGCTCTTTACCTCTTTCTCTTCCTCTTTATAAATACTCCAATACTTGTTGTGTAGTGTAAGATGGCATGAATATCTTTCAGATGAAAATAGAAGTGAAGAAAAAGAAAACAAGACTTTGAGATTTTGTAACAGAAGAAAAAAGTAAATAACAATATTTAGATTTGTGCGGATACATGTGTTTTATGTGCATTAGATCTTCTTACGTTAGATCGGTGTGTTTTATTCTGTTGGATCTGCTTTGTTTATGTCATTTATTAGCATTATCTAGTATTGCTTGCTCATTTATGCAAGTAGGTTTGCTCTGTTTACGATCAATCCCAAAACATAAACCTTCGACCTTTCTGCTTTGGAAATTCATTGCGTTCTTCCTTCGGACATGCTCTTTCTTCATCCCCTTTCCTTTCATTTCTTTTTGCCAGTCGGAAACACCCCTACTGGGATGAGATCCCAACCCCCTGAGGCAGAACTTTCAGAATCTGTGAGACTTTGCATAGATTTCTACTGGTAGAATAGCAAATAAACCAGTTTTTCACTTTACTGACTCAAAGAGGGGCTATGCCTGCACACTATTGGATCGTCTTCCATGATCTGCCAAGCGGACGATTTTCGGACCAACAGTTTGGGTACTTTTGCTTGGATTAGGAAAGATCTATAAGATTATGATGGTGGTAGGCTAGACAAATAGAAAAATCAGGAAACATCACCGTCTGTTTCTTTGCAAAATCTCGAACTTTTTGTTAAAAATCCAAAATTTTGCAAAAGTGCTCCAAATGAAATTCTTCTGAGATCCAGAGATCTGGCATAGTTAACAAATCTTTAGTTCGCTGTGAGAGAAGTTGTTAAAAATCAGTATTTTGCCGTTAGATCTGAAATTTTTGGATGTTTACCAAAAGTTGAAACTCTTTGAAAAAAGTCAAAAAAGATCCGAAAATCAGCTGCTTAATCTTCTCGTCATTTTATCCTAATGTTATTTTTCATGAACCGCAATTAGTTTTCTGAAAAAGATAGTTTTAATATTTAGAAAGTATATGCTGCTGGTTTTGACAGAAAAAACTAGGAAAAGCAGCAAGTACACCCAAAACGAAATTTCAAATCCGACACCAACGTTGACAGACTGGAGGTACCCTGGCGGGTGAACATTTTACATGCAGCAGGAGAGCCCGTGGAGAAGCGATCCTACTTCGATCTGCTTCAAAAGCATTAATTAAGCATAACACCGGCATGCTTTTCAGGCAAAATCGGCTGACCGTTCATCCCAGGCGTTGTCTCACCTCACGAAGAAGAATCTTTCGCAAGGGGCATACCACATCCTTGTAGTGCATTTCGCTCAGTGGAACCACCTTTCCAGCCCGTCGTTTTTTTCCGTCTTTCAAATGGAGGGTTACCTGGGGAAAATGCTATGGGTCCTCTCGCACTGCCACTCCAGTTAATGTGCTCCCTCAGGAAACCGAAAGATTTTCCCAAATTTGAAGGGAAGTAGAAATCAGAGTACAGATTCCCACATATCTGCATTCATCATGTCATGCAGTAGTTTTGGATGTAACTCATGAAGATGTGTCGGTTCACCTTTTTCTGGAAACCCTACAAGGACCTAAGCTGAATGGTTTCGCATTTACCAGCCGGATCTATTACCGGTTGGGCCACCTTGCGGATGGTTTTTGAAGACAGATACAAGCCTTCAGGGATGAGTTTGCATTATTATCATGGATCACTCACCTAAAGAAGGAGGCCAATGAGACCATGCGCGATTTTATCGCCCGGTTCAATGCACTAATCACCGTGTCCCTGTTGCCATGCTTCCAACACCGGAGAATAAAAAGTTGTTTCTTCGTAATGCTATGAGCTCAAAAGTAGTTTCTTGCTCCTTCAGGAACGGAAGTTGCCACCTTGATTCTCACCCAAGACGCTGCCATTCACATAGAAGATAATTTGATAATATCTAGCGAATTGAAAAAGGAATCAGCCAAGCCTAAATCTTTGGGTCCTTCGCCCACTACTTCGTCTGATCCAGCCTTTCAAAAGATGGAAAATGACTTGCTTGCGTTAAAGAAGCAGTTGGCCTAGGCCTCCCCCAGTTCCTCATACTGGGATACTCCATGGAGGAATTTCATTCCTAACAATGTTTCACAAAGGCTGCGCTTACCCGCAACCACTCCGTGGTTGGCACTTGAGGCTCCTCCGGTCAACGCTCTGGCCGAAATCGAAGAAGAAGAGTAGTATTATGAAGAACCTTCGTCTCAGGGTGAAGATGATCAAGATGTCAGTGAACCGACTGGTGACTCTACAATTGGGTATATGGAATTTGATGAGGAAGAATCTGATGAAGAAGAGGGTACCCAGGGATATGCAAGCAGACAGTCATACGCTATTTTTACTCACTCGCAAGGAAAAGAAGTGGAAGTTGCTGCCCATGTCCAGCAGGAGAAGGCTGTGTTAAACGCGCCTCCGATCATTGCTAAAAGAGGTAATCCTCTTCCTAGTCAACTCCCTGGCAAATCTTTTACAAGGAAATCCTTTCCCCCCATCTCTCCTCCAAATCAGTCCTCTCACATTCCTACCAAGACCAGTAATCCTATTCCATCATCGCGAAGTGAGGGACTCATTCCTTCACTAACGCAACCCTTGGCCATGTTTGATATCATAGATCATGCAAAAAAGACCAAGATCCAAATGTCTGAAGCTGAGTACCTTTAGTCAAATCCCGAATAGCTTGTAAGATTGACCAAATATATTTAGAGTCAAGCTGTTATATCTAATCAGGTTTCCCCAAAAGGAATCCTTTCCACTCCCCCTGAATCCCACATAAATGTTGCTTCAACATCAGCACCAGGCAAGATAGAGCCTTTCTATCTCTCCCTCCTAATCAATGGACACAAGCTGAGTAACTGCATAATTGATTCTGGGGCTTCTGATAACGTCATGCCGGCAAAAGTCACCCATGCTCTGGGCCTCACTCTTACCAAGCCTTTCGGTAGATGTTATTCCTTGGAAACCAAGCAGGTTCCGTTGATTGGCCAAATCAAAGACGCGTAATTTGCATTTGCGGCATTCCCAGATAAAAGAGTAAAGATGACAGTCCTCGTTGCTGACATTCCGGCAGCCTATGGAATTTTGCTGGGAAGAAGCTTTTGTAGCAAGGTTGGTGGAGAAATTCATATGGACTGGTCTAAAGCTAGAATTCCCGTCAAAGGCGTAATGCAGACTTTGGAGCTGGAATCACAAAAGAAGTACTTGGTTACTAGCTCTGAGGACCCCAAAGCTCAAATCCTTTTTGAATCATCAGGGATGGGGAACTATTTCTTGTCTACCGAGTCTGATAAAATGGTTGTTCTCATTCAAGAAGGAGATCTTAACAAGATCTGGACCTTGCAGTTCGATGGTAGCTGTGCAACTAGCGGATGTGGCGCTGGAGCCGTGCTAATATCTCTCGAGGAAGAAGTCATTCCTCTCTCTTTCAAGTTGCAGTTTTTTAACACAAATAATACTGCTGAGTATGAATCTTTGTTACTTGGCATACAAGCTGCAAAAGAAAGAGGGATTAAAAATCTGAAAGTACAAGGTGATGCGGAGCTAGTTGTAAATCAAGTTAAAAGGATTTACCAAGTGAAGAATGAAAGGCTCCGGCATTACCGTAATGTGGTGTGGGAAAACATTGAAGAGTTTGATGCTTTTTCGATTGAATCCATTCCAAGAGCCCAAAATGACATGGCCGATTCATTGGCTGTTTCAGCATCCCTCATGCTTCCTCACCCAGGTTTGAGAACAAACAAATACACCATTGAGGTGGTTTTCTGCCCGAGCGTGCCAGATAATTCTCAGCATTGGCAGGTGTTCAACAATGATAATCAACTCATTGCCTTTCTAGAGAAGGCGGAAAATTTTAAAGAATTGCACTTTGAAGGATCTACTTCCACTTGCCATGAATCAGTCACCGATCAAGGCGATGAATCTGAAGGGAACGATGGCATATGTCAGCTCAAAGGAAATAAAATCCCAAAGGGCCTGGTTTCTTTGGAGTGGTTGTTCGATAGGCATGAGCATTTTGTGAAAAAGAAGAGGTGAGATGACCCTGACTCATCCCCAAAAACCGAACCGGTCAATATAGGTTCAATAGAGCACACGCAATTTGTGAACATTGGCAAATGTTGCACGCCTAAGGAGAAACGGAAATTTGTCAAGTTGCTGAAAAAATATATGGACGTGTTGGCATGGTCCTATGCCAATCTAAAGTCTTTTAAGCCAAAGGACGTTCAACATGACATCCCGTTGAAAGAAGATGTCAAAGCCTTTCGCCAAAACCAGAGGCACTATAATCCTAAGATCTCGGGTACTATCCAGGTTGAAATTCAAAAGATGCTGGATGCGAGAATTATCTTTCCTATTCATCACAGTACTTGGGTAGCAAATATTGTGCCAGTGCGCAAGAAAAATGGTGAGATACGCATATGCGTAAACTTTCGCAATTTGAATCAGGCTTCCTTGAAAGACAACTACCCACTTCCGATAATGGATCAAGTTCTGCAAGCAGTAACTGGATCAGAGATGCTGTCCATGCTTGATGGTTTTTCAGGCTATAATCAGATTGAAGTTTCACCTGAAGATCAATTTAAAACAACATTCACTACTCCCTAGGGTACATTTGCCTACAGCAGGATGCCTTTTGGCCTAACTAATGCTGGCGCCACTTTTCAGCGGGCCATGGATTTTGCATTCAAAGGTATGATGGGGAAAGTCATTGTGGTTTATCTAGATGAGTTAACCGTGTTCTCTAAACAACGAAATGATCATTGTGATCATTTGGAGCAAGTATTGGCCAGGTGCCGAGAACATGGGATCTCACTAAACCCAAAAAATTATGTTTTTGGAGTCACGGAAGGAAAGTTGCCGGGGCATGTGGTTAGCAAAGAAGGAACAAAGATAGATACCGAAAGAGTTAAGGCTATTCAAAGCCTTACTCTGCCTACAAGCAAGACTGGTGTTCATTCTTTCTTCAGAAAGGTGAACTTTCTCAGACGTTTTGTTCCTGACTTTGCTGAAAAGACTCGTCACATATTGAACATGATGAAGGGGTCACCAACTTTTAGATGGAGTGAAGAGGGGAAAAGGTCATTTAAAGAAATAAAAGCTTCTGTTGCTCACGCGCCAGTCCTGGTATGTCCCGATTTCTCCAAGGACTTCATCATGTATAGTTATGCATCTGAGCATACTGTGTCTGTAATATTAATGCAAAAGAATTCGGAGGACGTCGAATCTCCGATTATGTTCATGAGTTCTCCCCTCAAGCCTCACGAACTAAAAATGACTCAATTGGAAAAGCATGCCTTTGCCGTTGTCAAAGCAGTGAAGAATTTCATGTATTACATTCTAAACTCGCATACGATGGTGCTGGTCCCTGACACGGCGGTGACATCAATTCTAACTCAGCAGGAGTTAGGAAGCTTGTGAGGAAATTGGATCACAAAGGTCTAGGAGTATGACCTGGATATTAAACCAACCAAGCTGGTGAGGGGCAAGGGCCTGTGTCAGCTTATGGCTGAAAACAAAGATTCAGAAAACCCTGAGGAAAGGAGTGACTACACCAATGAAGCACAGGACTGGCTGGAAAAACCTGATTCGCTGCCTCTGGTCCGATTTGTTGCGACTAGTGATGAATGGTATTCCAATATCACTTTCTTCCTCACCTACGGCGAATGCCCAATGCACCTAACTGCAAAGGAGAAGTGCACTATAAAGCTCAGAGTAGCTAAATATGTCATCTGGGATGACGGTTTATATAAACGTGGGATTGATGGCGTCTTTTTGCGATGTGTTGACAAAACCCAACAGGTAAAACTACTGGAAAGTTTTCACAATTCAGCCTGTGGGGGGCATTCTCTTCCTCCGTGACTGCACACAAGATCATGCGAGCCAGGTACTATTGGCCGACACTCTTCCAAGATACAACTACCTAGGTAGCAAAGTGTGAACCTTGCCAGCAATTCGTCGGCAAGCCGAAGTTGGATGCTTTTCCCCTTAGGCCTGTCATTATCAACGAACCATTCAGGTAATGGGGAATTGATTTTATTGGTGCACTTAATCCTCAATCGAGTGCCGGACATAGCTATGTCCTTACAGTAATGGATTACTTCACCAAGTGGGTGGAAGCCATACCTATCAAGCATGCCACTTCTGAGGTGGTTTGTAATTTCATTAAAGAAAATATCATTTTTAGGTTCTGTGTGCCCAACAAAATTGTTGCTGATAATGCTTCTAACTTCTCCTCATGGGAAGTTATTGGCTTTTTCTATGAATATGGGATAACTTTGGCTCATGCCTCAGATTATTACCCTCAGGGAAATGGTCAAGCAGAATCCAGCAACAAGAACTTGGTGACCATCATACGGAAGTTAGTGGATGAGAATCAACGAATGTGGCACAAGTCTTTGTACGACGCTTTGTGGGCCGATCATATTACTCCCAAGAGGTCTCTCGGTATGTCACCTTTTCAAGTGTTATGTGGCACTGATGCCGAGCTTCCCATTTCTACTAAAATTCCTACTCTATGCTTGGCACGAGCTATCAAAGATGAAACTTTCCAAAATTCTCTTGAAAAGAGAATTATGTATTTGACAGAGCTCGAAGAAAAGAGAGTAAGATTGATCGACAGGATCACCGAACATCAGAATCAAGTCAAGAGATTATTCGATAAAAAAGAAAAGCAAAAGGATTTCCAAGTGGGAGACCTCGTCCTTCTATGGGACAAGCGAAGAGAGCCGAAGGGCATGCACGGAAAGTTGGATTCCCTGTGGAGAGGGCCCTTCAAGATCCAACAGCTCAATAGAGAGAATAGCTTCTATCTCTCATATCTGGATGGAACCGAGCTCCCGCTTCCTTATAGCAGGCAACATCTGAAAATTTTCAGGAAGTAGAGCTTGCTCTCTTCTTTGTACAGTTTGCTTTCGTTGTGTGTTTGTTTTCGTTGTGTGGTTGCTTTCGGTTTGTTGTGTGTTTCTTTTGCTCTCCCTCCGGTCGCCCTTGTTTTTGACTCTGTTACCCAATGGATAGGCACATGAGATCTGGGATTCTCTACCCCCGAGTTTGCTCCGGGATAGTCCCTAGAAAGAGCCAGCTATTATCCCGTAAAATTGACAAGGGAAATTTTACTGATAACCATACCAAAAATTTTGTTTCGATCCCTCATTAGGGGTCCCTTGCGTTCGGAACGTTGCAAAATCCCTTTTCCGGGAAATCTGGTTTTCTGAACTTAGTCTTTTGGGTCTTTTTTGGCTGGGTGCATGGAATTACTATGTAACACCAACTTTTGGTGCGCCCCCTTTAAAGCCTTTGGCGCATATTTTCCTGTGTCAACACACCTTTCGGTGTGCCTTATATGTTGAGTCTTCCCTACGTGCGCCAAGGCACATGCGCCTTCATGTTGGCAAAAATTTTGTTGCGCCACCTTTTGGTGCGCCAGAGGCGCACATAATCTCATGGTGACACAACTTTTGGTGCGCCAAAGGCGTGCTTAGTTCCATGCTGGCGAATGCTTTGGTGCGCCAAAAGGCGCATGCTTTCCTATGTCGACAGTAATTTTCATGCTCCCTTTACAAAGTTGGTGGCACATTTATGACTAGCTCACCTATATATGTGTATTTGCGCGCCTGCAAATGTCATTATCACCAGACGCAAAACACGTGATTTCTACTCTTTGAGCCTGTCAGCCCCTGCCTCGTCGTTTTCAACGCGTTGTGGACCCATTGCACGTTTCTCACTATTTATCCGGGTAAGAGGTTCTTCTCTCTCTCGTGCGCTTTACATTTTTGGTTCTTGGTGTGCTTGGTGGTCTGGTTTTAGTTTGGAAATATTGGTATATCGATCTAGCCCCTCCCTTTTTGTTGTCTTTCCTTTTTCCTCCCCCTCTTTCCAGAGCTGCTGGTAGGGGAAGTTCTTCTAAAAGCATGGTTTGAATCCCTTTGGATTAACCATTTTATTTCCCAAACAAATCTTGGAGAAGAAAGGATAAAGGAGAGGCTAAGCCATGTAAAAAACTCTGTTTTTCCCTTTGGCGCATCTGTCCCCCTCGCAGCATGAATAAAATCCACGCCAATGGCGCACCCATCATGCTTGTTGCATCAAATACCTTTGCGCCCTCAAGGCGCGCCTCCTTCACATGATGCAAGCACTAGCCTTGCGCCCACCTTGGCGCACCAACCTTCCTTGCTACATCGCATTAACATGCGCCCCTCAAGGTGCACCCCACATCTGCGCAACACTGGCTTAATCTGCGCCAAGTATGAAGTTATAAAGGCGCAGGTGCTTTCCTCGTTGCAAAAGCATTCATGTTGTGCAAACCCTCCGTGCGCCGCGCCATGTTCCCTTTGGCACACGAAAATTTCTTGTTACACAAACCATACATGCGCCAAAGGGCGCACCAAATCCCAATGCAACATGAAAAATCCATGCGCCTTTGGTGCATCCTGTCTCTATGTAACACAATGTTTTCATGCACCCTTTATAGAATGCACCCTGCAGCTTTCATGTGCCATGCGCCCTGAGCCTCAAAATAACTAACTCTTTCTTCTGTTAACACTTCAATGGAAAATCAAATGGCTAATACAACCTTTTTGGATTGGGTCTCGCTTCTTCTGCATGCAGATCACAAATAAACTTGGAAGAACATATGTCAACATCCAGCAAGAGACCTACCAAATCCAAAGGAAAGGCCAACTTACAGAAGAAGAGATGAATATAATATCAGAGGGTCAGAATGCCCGAGTCCCAGGCCGAGTGTAGCCTGGACGTCAGAGACTCAGAATTGGGGCATATTGATATGGAGGAATTCTGGGCCAGAACTCAGAAAGTCACAAGGAGTCCATGGATGGAAAAACTGATAGGCAGTGCCCTGCACTTCGCCGGTGGAATCCCAGTCAGCGCCATCAACAATGAATTCTTGATGGTGATTGCCTAATGTTACAACAAAGACACAAGGTGTGTCGTAAACAGCAAGGGCGAGGTAGTCATTAACCTCACTGCCCGTCACTTTGAGATAATACTCGGCATACCTCACCACCGACACTTTGTGGCCATCAGGCAAGCAGATTGCATTAAGGCCTGGGATGACAATGTAGATTAGTGTATGCAACTGATGAATGAGGTTTACTTGAAAAACAAAAAGGTAGTAACCCAGTGGCCCCAAATCATCCACCGCAGCAATTTCTCAGAGGAGCTCAACGACACCATTACGTTTCTGAGCAGGGTCTTCGGGCTTTCTGACGCCCATTATTTCCATAAATGGATGTTGCGGTACTTAGAGACCATGAACAAGAATATGCCTGATCAGCGCTTTTGCTGGGGAGAAATTATAAGCAGCACAATCTCTGAGTAGCTACAACAATTTAGCACAACGGGGACATTCCATATGAACTCCTACGTGGTCTACGCTGTAGCATCAGAGAGGGACTATCCAGGCCTAACGCGGAGTGGAGTTTGGCCTCAAGTCAAGATATACGAGTACTACCCAGAATTGAGGCCGGACAATAGCATCTCCTAATTCACAAAAATTAACGATGTGTTTTTCTATCACATCATCTGCCTATTGAGGCCGAATATGACTTATGGTCGCACGACCAAAAGCATAGTAGCAGCCACTGAGAAATGGGGGGCCCTGTTCACCCAGTTTCCCATATTCACCTATCTAAGGGCTGCCAACTTTTTAGGAGAGCCAACCAGGCTACCGAGGTATGTTTGGACCTAAATTGATTCTGGTGGAGCTGTCAAGGCAGCTGATCACATACCATGAGAAATGCCTGAAAAGAAAGAAGGGTGGAACTCCTTTCCCCCTCACAGTGGGCCGATATACATGCTCTACCAACCACAAGGCGAAGGAAATGTTCGCAGAGCTAGAGTTACTTAATTTGAAACATGATTTCCCAGCCAGACCTACCTTTGACCCAAGGAGCTGTCTGCCAAGGGCGAAACTTGATCCAATCCACGTCCCTCAAATCGAGGACATTTACATTGACGTCATCCATGAGGTGGAGCTCAGGAGAAAGGATCATTCTCGCCTAGCCTTGGCAGAAATCATCCAATATGGGATAGCCATTGTCCCCAAAGGCTTCCAAACTATAGAAGATGAAATAGACAAGGTATATACTGCAACAAATGGGGACAATTGGCCTTTCTGGCCATTGATAGAACTAAGCCCCCTCAGACAATATAGGAGAGGGTCAAGGAGAATCTGCGTAGGACAGAGCATTGGTGCCGGATGAACGGACTAATCTACCTTGGGGTTGATTTCACAACCTCCCCATTGGGTAACGCACCTCCACGATCCAAACAGTAGCCTAAAGGCAAGGGAAAAGGTGTAGAAGGTGAATCCAGCACCATTCAGGAAGAAGCCCCTGAGAGTCCTCCTTCCGTGGCACCCGAGCAGGTAATAACTCTGGTTACACCAGAGAAAGAAGCAGAAGAGGATATCCCATAGGCCCATCCACTCAGGATGTTGGCATTGCTACAACAACTGAGGTCCCTTCTATCCCTTCTTCTTCTCTTCCTTCCCCTCCTCGAGTGACTCAGGCGACCATCCCTTTGGTCGTGTCCTCTCCCCCTTCTTCTTCTACTGTTCCCCTCGCCTCTTCGTCTATCTTCTCTTCCCTCGCTGATCTGTCCTCCTCCATTTCTTCCCTCATCTCCGAGCTCCCTTCCCTTCCTATGTCTTCCGCTGTTGCAGTTTCCCTTCCTTCCGTGGGCACTTCTTCGGCTATTCTCTCAATGCCGCCGCCACGTGTCTCCACGTTTTTTCCCTCTACTACTGCAGCTGGCCCCTCCTCTGTTTCTGGTCCTTCTACCATAGGTCCAGCCTGGATCTCTCAGCAGCTAAGTCAGCAAAAGAGGAAATTTCCCATTGCTCCGATGGACTTTTCCGTGATCCCATCTAAGGGGGTGAAGAAGCAGAAGCCTGTCACACGCTTCTTTAAAAGTGTTTTAGGAGAGAGAGATATGGAAATCGCATACCCCAATCCCCTCAAAGAGAAAAAGGATCTGTCTCCGACAGATTTTACTGTGACCCAAGTCACAATGGGGACATCTTCTGAAAGTCTTCAGGGGGAGGCTCTTCTTCTGCAGTTGACGCCCTCTGCAAGAAGCTTAAGAGATAAAGGAAGAGAAAAGGCAACTGAAGGAGCAAAAAAAATATCTACTCCAAGCCTTATAGAAGATGGGTAGTACGCCTCCCACAACTACCGCCGAAACTTCTGAGCTTCTCATCCAGGAAAAAATTAATGAGTATGCCAAGATCGGTGAAAAGGGTATGGCTGTTTCCGCTTGGAGGAGCCAAATCCTCAAAGACAGTGAAAAAGTGATCGCCGAGTTCTCCGACTTGTACCTGAACATCGGTAAGGTGAATAAAGAGCTCCAAGCGTTAGCAGGGCCCATATCAGAAGAGATGGAACATGCTAGACTGCAGCACGAGACCTTTCAGCAAATGTTTGACTATTCAGTCGAAGATCTGGTCAAGTTCAGCGTCTTCGGCCATCCAAGGGCCCTCAACAAAATCACGTCCACTCTGGACTACCGGGTGGATCAACTAGAATTTGTTCTAGAAAAGATTGACAAAGTCAAGGAAGAATCCCTGGATGCGATGCACCAAATGGAATGGATTGTTCTTAATATGTTGCCAGGGTTACTTACTCCTTCCTTCACTTTAAGGAAATCTGATGAAACCACCCGGTTCTTCAAGGAGATCGCTTCTCAAGGAACGGGGCCAGAGGTCACATTTGACACAGAGTTTATCAACAACCTGCTGGCCTGTAGGGACTTCATCGGGTTCCTCATTGAGGTAGAAAAGGACTATTCCAAACTCCCAGAGAAGCTCATAGATGAGCAGGAGACTTGTGAGGCGATCAGTGAGCAGCACAAGGATCCTTCCCAGGATCAACTGGGGCCAATTATCAACAAGTTCATGGAATACCGCTCTCAGTTCCATATCTCGTCACCTGAGCAGCGACAAAATTAGTCCACCCCCTTTCGGCCGCAAGATGACGATGACGAATAGCTGCTGCTTCTTCTTCTTCTTCTTCTTCTTCTTCTTCTTCTCTTTCTCTTCTTCGTCTTTCTTTTTGGAAATATCTGGAGTATGTTAATACAAATGATGATGTCATCCATGTTGCATCATGGGATGAATGTCATCCATCAGTTGTAAAAAGTCAACATGACTTTATATATTTTGTAAATATCTTTGTAAATAAGTTGTTGGCTCCTTTTTGCCTTCTTTTCTCTTCTTCTTCTATAAATACTCCAATACTTGTTGTATTGTAAGATGGATGAATATCTTTCAAATGAAAAATAGAAGTGAAGAAAAAAGACTTTGAGCTTTTTGTAACAGAAGAAAAATATTAATATAATATTTAGACTTTGTGCTGAATACATGTGTTATGTGCATTAGATCTTTCTTACGTTAGATTTGTGTGTTTATTTTGTTTCATCTGCTTCTATTTTATTGTCATTTATTTATCATCAGTATTTCTTTGCTCATTTATGCAAGTAGGTTTGGCTCTGTTTACTACCAATCCCAAAACATAAACCTTCTGACCTTTCTGCTTTGGAATTCATTTCTTTTCTTCCTTCAGACCTGCTCTTTCTTCATCCCCTCTTCCTTTCGTTTCTTTTCGCAGTCAGAAACACCCCTACTGGGATGAGATCCCAAACCCCTGAAGCCAGAATCTGTGAGACTTGCATAGATTCCTGCTGGTAGAATAGCAACAAACCAGTTTCACTTTGCTGACTCAAAGAGGGGCTATGCCCTGCACACTGTTGGCTCGTCTATCCATAGATCTACCCAAGCGACAGATTTTCAGCTTAAACCCTAACTCCTAAACCCTAAACTGTAAACCCTAAATCCTCAACCCTAAACCCTAAAAACTAAATCCTGAATGCTAAACCCTGAACCCTTAACTCTCAACCCTAAACCCTAAACCCTCAACCCTAATCCATAAATGCTAAACCCTAAACCTTGAGCCATAAACCCTAAACCCTCAACCTTAACCTGTAAACCCTAAACCTTGAACCTTGAGCCCTAAACCCTAAACCCTTCACCGTAAACCATAAACCCAAAACTCTAAACCCTAAACCCTAAACCCTAAGCCCTGAGTGCTAAACCATAAACCCTAAAATCTGAACTATGAGCCTTAAACACTAAACCTTAAACCCTAAACTCTAAATCTTGATTCCTAAACCCTGAGCCCTAAACCCTAAACCCTAAATCATAAACCCTCACCCAAAGGAAGTTCCTAAAAATACCATTCGGTGTGTTTCAGTGTGTAAGGAATAGTGTTTAAGGTGATTGATCAACTCATTTAGTTCTTATGAGAGTTTACTTCCTTTGAAGGCCTAAAAATCCATTTTTGGCCATTTTGTAGTTAATTGAACACCCTTCAGAACAAGCTAAAATGAGCTAGTCATGTCATCGAGTTATCAAGGACCATTATTTGTGAAGTATTAAGGCATCGTTTGTCTCTATAAGAGACATATGAGCAAAAGCATGTATGAGAATCATGAATTTGATTTGATGAAATGATGCTTTTAGAGCTAGGAAAGGTGAGGGGATAATCTTTATATAGAGCACCACGTTTCTAAGAATGAGAAATCATATGAGTTAACTTTATGTAATTCACTTAGTATTATTTGTAACAACTCATTCAACACCTAGTAGTGTTATCACACCTTAAGGAGGAGGCACATTAGAATCACCTAATTTTGGCCATAGGATAGGAATCCCATTATCCTCTATCTACAAAGTGAGGATCTCTTTTTAGTAAGAAGTAGAAAAACATCATAGAGTTAATTCATGGTCACTAAAGTGAATTATGGACCAATTTAAAAATTAGTACCAATTCAAGCAGGTGTAGGGCCAAAATCCATTTTAGAAGGTCAAAAAACCTAAAAATGACTATATGCTTTCCCAAAACAAAGACCGACTACAATATATATGCCCTAAAAGTTTTAGGTCGATTGCTGAAATCCTAAAAATGAATAAGTACTGACCAGATTAGATTTTGAAAAGCTATCTTCTAGATTATAACTGTTGGAGCTATGAGACCACTTCCATAAGGTGCTGAGTGACCCTAATTTCTTATATTTACTAAAATAAATTTAAAGTATAAGAAATAATAAAAGTATAAGAAATAATAAAAGAAAAAGAAATAATAAAAGAAATCCTAAACATTTATTTTTGTAAGTATAAACCACCAAAACACATATGCATGGTCCATACTACACAAAACACGTACGTACATTATAATGTGTATACGTTATAGGTTTAGTGATTCCCGAGCCAAACAAATTAAAACACGAGCACGTTTTAGCAAAACGCGTATGCGTTTTGCTTTTTTTTATTCTTGTCTACTTTTTGGCCCCTCATCTTCATGTACTTACCCAACTCTTTGTAAAAACAGTAGAGGATGACAGAAAAGAAAGTGTCATTGAACCTGTGAAAATGTCTATTTCCCTCGCCCAGAGTGAGTTGGGAATAAAAGTCATATATTTGGGAACTTCTGCGAAGACCTTTAGTATTCAAACCACCAAATTCCCCCATTGCAGTAACAACATACACTAGGAAGGATGTCATGTAGGAAGTCTTTGTATCTGAAAACCTACCCAATTGATAGCAAATGGAGCTACTAATATGCTCCCCCCATTGAATTAACTCGTCATTCTTCTTGATGGTCGTGACGTACAAAAAAATCCATTCCTAGAATTCCTTTGCAGAAGGGAGACCTGAAACTCTGCTTAGTAGCACAATAATATCATTTTCCTCCTGAATAAAATCCAACCGATGCATAGTTTTGGGTAATTTGGTGAAACTCTTGGCCAGATAAGTTTTCATCATGATTTTGAGCACACTTCCTCTTCCTTGTCCCAGTGTCCCACTGCTAATTCCGGTAAAATTGTAGCATAATCTTGAACGTTGGGAATCTTGAGTAGATCTTCGAAGAAGTCTAGGTCCAAACGGATTACTACCTTATCATCTTCATCTTTGTTTGACATGAATTCTTTGTCAAAGTGGGATGTTGTGGCTAAAACAAAATCTGGGAAATGCATGGATGTGGGAAAACCGGCAGCAAGGGCAAGCCCACTGTCATAAATGGCCTATATCCATGATTTCTTATTCAGAGCCTTTATTCTTTCTTAGAAATTTGGAAAATCAATTTGTCCAAGGTCGGTGTCCCCTATATTCCCTAAGTCAGAAGATGGGAAGGACTGAGGAGAAACCCCAAGAAATGAGTACTTCATCTTCTCTTTTCCCTTTGAAGTGGAAGTAGACATCAAGCTCTGTGTTTCAGAAGCCGAAGTTGGAGAAATTTTGAAAAAATGAAATAAAAACTTCCGAAGTTCCGAACTGGAATCTCTGAAGTCATAAGTTCTGAAAGAAATATCTGAAAGATTTCTTCGAAGTCAGAAGTTCTGAAAGAAATCTCCAAACAATTTCTGTGAAAGAAATCTCTGAAAAAAGTTTCAAAAGAATTTCTCCGAACAAAGTTCCGAAAGAAATATCTAAAATAATTTCTCTGAAATAAGTTTCGAAAGAATTATCTGAAAGAATTGGAAAAGGACTTTGCTGAATAATACTAACTCCCAAATTCTAAAAAATGAGAATTGAGAAGAAGTATGGGAGACATGAGAGGGTCCTTTGAACAACTCTGAATACCTGAAGGAAACTCGAAATGTGAAACATGGTGAAAAAAGGGGTCAAATTTTTGAAAAATACATGGGGGGCCAAAGAGAAAACAAAATGAGAGGGAAACAAAGTAAAAGACCTTAAACCAAAATAAAATACAAATTACCATACCTTGAAAAAGATATCACAAATTACAAGAAACAGAATGTCAGAGAAAATGTGTCAGGTAAAAATGACGAGTAAAAAACCAAGTTTAAATAGAAAACCCAATATTAATGGCATAAATCCGATCTGTATGGAGGTAGGTAAACAATTAATTACGCAGAAGACCTCTGAAAGTCCAAAACCTGAAAGCCCAAAATTTAGAATTTTAGGGTTTCAGACTTCAGAGATTGGGAGATGAAAAAGTGAATTGGCAATGAAAATTTTCTGAAACTCGAAAGCCTGAAATTTTAAAAATTCAGACTTTTGGATTTTAGGACTTCGGAAGTTCGGAAGTAAAAATATTGAAAACAACTTTGAGAATTCCAAAACTCGAAAACTCGAAAGTCTGAAATTTCAGAATTTCAGAATTTTGGACTTCGGAAGTTCGAAAGGGATTTAAACAAAATGGGGCCAAAAGTTCCGAAACCTGAAAGCCCAAAAGTCTGAAATTTCAGACTTTTGGGGTTTCGGACTTCGGAGAGTTAAAAGAGCAATTCCAAATCCGAGCAATAGAAAATTCGAAAGAGAAAAATCTTTGAAGTCTAAAGATCAAAAAATTTAGATTTTGGGACTCAGAGAATTTCATTGTATAAAGGATTTCTAAAAATTTTGTCTAACACATTTTCTTCAAGGTAGGTTAAATGGTTAATAGTGTGTACCAAAGATGTAGGAGTGCTTAGAAGGATTAGACATGAAGCATGGAGCGTGAAGTGTGGTAGTAGATACTAGAGAAAACTGATAGTGATGGAAGGGGTTTGAATTCTAATGCCCCCTAGCGTATGTGTATAAGATGGAGATCTATTCAATGATGCGAGAGAGACCATGTCATGGTGGAAAATTTTGAAAGTTGTCTTGACCATCAATATAAGTATTAGCTTGAGTGAAAGGAGAAATTATGTGCTGGATTGGAGGAGGTAATGGGATAAGTATTTTTAAAGGTGGTATGGTACTAGGTTGGTTAGGTGGCTCTTGACTTACCAGAGAAGGAATATTTTTAGTTATGGCATGACACTCACTATACATAGAGGGATAAGATTTGGGAGCTCAGTGGGATTTAGCAATTGGAGATGAGAATGTAGCATAATGTTGTGCAACAAATGAAATAAAAACCTAATGCTCAAGGTGCCCAATTATCCATGTTAAAGCATAGTAATAATTTTCATGATGTCCATTAATTATATGATAATTACAAAATAGGTTACCTATATAATTTTTAAGCCGATAAGGAGGGTAGTAATGAGTAGATGACAAGGTGATCAACTGGTGATTGAGGAGATTAGGAAGAATATCATGTTTCTTAGCATTTAGATCAAACTTGAGAGGTGCTAGTAGCTATAATACTCTAGCTTCATTTGTTTAAGCACATGTAGTAGACATGGGATTAGAATGAGGTGAAGAAGAAGAACTAGCATGGGCCTGAGAAGTATCCTTGAGATGTTGGGTTTTAGTTGTGAGGGATGTAATCATGGTTTCCATAGCTTGAAATTTATCTTGAAATAAATGATGTAAATATTGATTTGACCTGAATATGGGTTGATTGGTTATGGTAGCAAGACTTATATGGTTGTGAGAGAGACTATCAAAAAAGGAACTTACTTATGTAGGTGGCATATTGCGAGGGAGGTACATAATTTCTAGGTCTTTTTCAAGGACATATTTGGAAGGTGGGTACATTTGAAGTAATTGATACAAGGAGAATTAAGTGATTTTAGGAGCCATGAAAGAAGATCAGATAGAATAGGAAAGAAAAGGATATAAGTGTTTGATCACAAGTGGGGTTCACCTAATGATTTAATATAAATTGTATTAAATCTATATTTCAGAGTAAATACTGTAATGAATGATGTAAAAATGATATATACAGTAATTGAGCAAGCAAAAAGAAATAAATAATATGAAACCCTAAGAAAGTGAGACAAATAAATTCCTTAGTAAATTTCATGCAAACTGGAGATGATATGGGTAGGTGAATGGTCGAAACAGACTTGAAACAGTGTCGGCAAGGCTCACTGGAGGTACTAGAACTCAAACATGTATAGGAAATAAGCACCCACATGAGGACATGAGTGCTTGGGAGCTAGTGAATGATCTAGGTGCTAGTGTCCAACCAAATGCTCAGGTTCTATCATTTTCTGTGCAGGAGGAGCTACTTTATTGGTTTCCTATTATCGCTCTCATTTCACTTATGGATCGTTGATTGTTCATGTAACCTATAAAATAGTTTTCAACCTACACATGTCCACAAATCACATCAAATATAATAAAAATAATGTAGAATGTGGAGTCAAACTAACGTCAGTGGTCAGACGAAGAGTTAACTTAGTACCGAGCACTGCACTACATATCATAATTCATGTAGTTATGTGTTAATTTGTGTGGAATGATTCCCTAGGTTTCCCTTTTGAAAGTTCCACTAAGATAGTGGGCTAGATCTATAATTATCCAAGTATGCTAATGTGTGGGATGGAAAAAATGAACTTCCTTGCCTATGTTATGTATGCATAATGATGCATCCCTTATCTCTTGAGTGAATGTGCTATATGAATGCTTTGTAATGCTCTTGTTCCTTTTTATGCAAGCTTAGGTGACAATAGATAATGCTAGTGCTTGGCCCTTAATTTTGGAGAATTAATTATGTATATGATACTCTTATTTGAATTTCGTAATTGACAACTGAAAGGTCAACACAAGGTGTTAAAAGATGGCCAAGAAGAAAAATATACCTAAAAGAGTGATAAAAGGGGAGAGAGGGTCAGAAATGCCCAGGAGGGACATGAGCACCTGAGAGCTAGAGTCCTAACTAGGCTCTAGTTTCTGAAGCCATAAAATATAAATCATTCAAGTACTTGCAGGGCTGTAAGGTGTGCAAGACCAAAAAAAGAAAAGAGATAAAGAAAAAAGGCTAAAAGGAGTTATCAACCACTCGTTTTCTTTCTTAGGAATCGTGTATACATTAGTATGCTTTAGGACCTAGAAATGTGCCCAAGTGTGTTACTTCGTGTCTACAACATTATAAAAATTTGAAAACAATTTTTTTTCTTATATATTATAGTGATTTCTACAATCCATGATGAAATACAAAATATGAACAAAATGAATGTCAGGGAAAATTTTTAGGAATCCGCCTGATTAAAACTTATAAAAAATCGTGGAAAATATGGTGGGAACCATATTTTTGTGTTGGTAAATTGTGTACAATCGGTGTTCGTGGCATTGGTGAAATATAATTTTGTTTTAAAGGAAATTGTACATGGAGTGGCGAATGAAGGATAATTCTTTGGCATGAAGGATATTTCTTCCACAAAATTATTTTTAAGTATAAATGGAGGTCTGCCACATGTTCCCCTGACTATCACTTTGCATCACCTAACCTCAGACCGGAAATTTTATTGAATTGGTTTATTATGTGGGCTTGGAGTGCAAAGAATGCCTTTTCCTTGGGGATGCTCATAATCCCACAACATGTCCTCTTGATATCCAATTCTGGGAATTGGGGCTCCTTTTTCATACCTTTACACTTAGGTTCCCATAATGGGTGAAACATGGATGTTCCTCATGCGCCAAGGATTATAAAAAAAATTAGCATATTTTTACGAAAATAACGCAGTCTTTTAAATTTGGTGGGTCTCCTAAAGGTTTAATGACTTCCAATACACACACAGATATATATATATATATATATGGAAAATTTAATCAAATTTCAAAGAATATCCTAAACATATCAGTGAATGAAACCAAATGAATAAGAAGGATCCATAGATTTCTTGGTGATCCAAGAATGTTCTAAAACCCTGACCCATCTATGACACGCCGATTTAATAAAAAATATATGTTGGGATTGGAGATCCATTAGCTATTCACATGGGAAAAATTATTGTTTGTGTAATTTTTGGGTCAAACGTGGTCACTACCATGGTCATAAAAATAACCAAATTCATATTCTAGAATTCCTTCTATTAGCAAAATTATGAATATTAGCCACTAAAATTCTCTTTGATGAATGTGTAAAAAAATCCATATAGGTATAAAATGATATACATCAATAAAATAATATAAAATCATATACATCAAACTATGGGGTATCATCAAACAATTTGGCTCTCTTCGTCCATCAAAAAAATGAATATCCAATCTCATAATTGGGACATCCCTACCACCAATCAAACCTCCTATACTCAAGTGATGATTCTAGCACCACCTATTAATACAAATAAATAATATACACAATATACAACTATTGAAATATAAAATGGAATTAACTACAAATAAACACTTACTACAATATCATAATCCCTTTGAATCATCTTATTCTCCTCAACATCGACATCGAGGATTTTATGCTCTTAATTATATATATTACATTGGATGTATATAACCGACTTATGGCTATCGTGATGTATATATTTCATATGTGTTATATCATCATTAGTGTGTCGGCCTTAGTGATGGCCATATCAGATGAATAGTATATATATATATATATATATATATATATATATATATATATATATATATATATATATGTTATTAGGTAGTACTTCATCATCATATTGAGCATTTGAGTCTTATTGCATGGTTTGGAGGTTGCCCCCTTGAAGTGGATAAACTATTATACTTTAATATTGTGGTCATTTATATGATATATTGTGTTCTTTGGTGTTCTCTTACTGCTTATATTCTTATTTATCCAAGTAATTTCCTTACAAGTGGTATTAGAGCTTGATCTTGACCAGAATTGCGTCAAAACCCTAATTTCAAAGAATCGGATATATCTCAAATTTGGTAGATATTTTTTATGCAATTGTTTTTGGGGTTTTGAGAAATCAATCAAGTAAGATCCACTCAAAATTTCAAGATATTTTGACTTGTTATTAAAAATTTGCATCAATTTTAGGTTTTTTGATAAATTTGATCTATCGACTGCAAATTGTGGAAATTTTCCAAGTTCTTTTCATTTCTAGAAAGAGGATAAAAAAAAAATTTAGTTCATTCTTTAAGTTTTTTTATATTTTTCTGAATCCATATCAAAATCCCAAACCCTAAATTTTGACCTTGATCCCTAAATCCTACCATTTTTTAGCATCATAACGGGGCCTTCCACAAGAGGGAAAAATAATCCCATCACTACGGGTAAAACCCCAGACAATGATAAGATAATAGTTAAGGAGTTAAAATTAGAAGGGGTAATTATGAAATCCTTAGGGCTAGGGTTTACTTTGACAGGCCATAAGGTAAGCCAACTTGACTTTGAGTTGTGAAACCTCGAGATTCGAATGGCCAACAAAAAAGATATAGAAAACATTGGACAATGATTGGAGGATTTCATTCACTAATTCAATTCAAATCTAACAGGTCATGATCTTTTTCCTAATCAGCCACAACTCAATCATAATCATATCAACCAAGATGGATCTTCTGGTCAAAGTCATAAAAAAACTAGTTAGGGTGGATCTTTGAGTGTGCTGAATCAAAATAAAAACACTCTGCAGTCTCGTAACATGATTCTGAAAGTGGAAATGTGTAAGTTTGAGGGAAAGGATCCACTTAATTAGATTGACCAAATGGATAAATTCTTTGATCTACATCAGATTCCATCGGGAAAAAAGGTTACCATGGCATCTTGGGTAAGTGTAGCAAGGACGGGGACATAAAAGTGGACATCATATCCCAAATTTTATGAACCACGATCATGGTTTATAAACCGTGATTGCGGTTTTAAAATCTGTGATCGTGGTTTTAAAAGCCACAATCGCAGTCTGTTTTGTCACGTTCAATAAATTCCCAAACCGAAGACCATGATCGTGGTTTATAATAAATGATAGCATTTTTAAAGCATGATCATAGTTTAAAAATCACGATCGCAATCCTCTGATACCAAAAAGAAACAACTATGACCCTCATTTTTCCCCAACATTTTCTCCAAACCGCACAATTTTTTCCCTTGTTGACACTCGCTCTTTGCATTTCCCTTCCAAATTGTAATTTTTTCTTCTGGATCACAATAATTTACATGATTCCATCGAGACGAAGAGGTAAGCCCTCATTTTTTTTATCAATTTTCTTGCATTTTAGGTTTTTTGTGGTTTTCATGGGTTTTTTAATATTTTGTTTATGTATAAAATTTATTTGTTTTGTTAGTTGCTCGACAAGCTGCTAATCCTCCAATTCCTCCAAATGTTCCTCCACTTCCTCAAAACCCTCCTTTGAACATTCCTCTTCCTCCTGTGGATCCTACCATCCCCACAAAACCACTAGGAACCCAAGGTGATATCATTACAAAAATCCAAGAAAATTAAATTGCCATTCAGAACCTTTTTCACACTATTAGAAAAAATCATTCCACAAATCCAAGCTTCATGACTTTAGCCAACACACTTCAAACATTGATTGGTGAAGTTGACTTTGCAACAAAACAAATAGATAGATGGGATACTTTTAGAGTTGATTATAGGCGTTGGTATCCAGAAAAATTATCACATGCGGCCGTGAAAGACAATAAAATTAGAAAAGACCACATTTGTGCACTATTTACGAACCCTAGAACCAATGCCCCCTCCCAACTAATTATAGCCAGTTCCCTATCCTTTGGTGTCATTAAAATTGGGTTAGTAACAATTTTTGGGACCGATGGTGGATGATTTTTTATTATCCACCATAAAAAAAAAATGAGGTTCCTTTTTTTAAGACATTATTTTGTGAGATTGTGCTTAATGAGGTCCCCAATTATTTTCACTTTTATGTGTTTTATGGTCGAGAAGGTAGCTCTGTACAGACTATACCAGGTGCATGTATTGCAACTAGTCAACTTAGGATACCCCGTGCCCAAAAATCCCATAGCCTTCAGTAATCCCTCCTATAATGAATTGAGGTTTTGGAGATTGACACACTGCATGCGCTGAGGTATCTCACTGACACTCTAGCCCGACATTGTAGCTAGATTTCATCTAGCAATGTTGGTGGAGGTGTCATTTCTAGCACACCACACCATTTTGGGTCATGTGGTATCGTATCCACTGCGTGTGAGACATCCTTTGCTAGGTCACATGGTCTCTTTTTTACAGATGAGATAATGGAAAATGTTTTTGGAAGTGTTACAAATGTCCCTTGTCTTTCACAGGTAAATGTCACATAAATAATATATATATATATATATATATAATTTTATTTTATTTGAGATTTTAATATATATACTTGATTACATCATACTTGTGTAAAAAATAATAATTTTTTTGATTTTAAACAGTAAGATCTCTGATCAAGGACACATCCGGTGTGGACATCCTAGTTATTGCAGCCCATGTTATAGTGTGTGCTAATGTAAGTTTCAAGTTACTTACATTTCAAATTTCATTTGATTGCACGTTTATTATTAAATAAACATTAATGTTCGTGTTTGTGTTTCACGTGTACATAAATATTAATATATTTATCTTTTTTAAGCAGGCACTAATTGGGACATCATCTGGTGCAGGCATTGACGCTATTGGCATGCCTCCCGTTAATTTTATGCAGGTTAGTTTCAAATACTTTACCAGTTAATACATTCAAGATTTTTTAAATGTTATTAACATACATATCTATACGTGTTCTAGAATTTAATATATGCATGAGCCTTAGTTCCTTAAATCATTCTCCTGGACAGTTTCCAATTAATGTTGATCTACATGTTGTTTGTATAACTTATGTCTGCCGCACAGACTCCTCCCTTTATTTAGACTCTGGAGGTTGTTGTTGATGTTGTCATAGCGTCTGTAGATCCACTCACACAGGTACAATTTTTCAAATTTGTTAAATTTTGGGGAAAAAAAATTCTTACTAAATCTACAATATCAAATTATACATGCAATATTTAATTTGAACTATTTATTTGTATGCATCCTGGTACGATTCAAATTGCACTGACATGACCCCTAGACATTCCCCCTTCTAAGTCTACCATTGACCCTACAGAGTGTCAATGACAAATTGATAGGGATCATGAGATTGCGGTAAGATTTTACATGCATTAAAATTTCTAAGTTTCTAAATTATGAATGTATTTTCAATATATTCACTTCTTAAAAATTTGGGTGTTAAAAACTTGATGTTTATGAATGTGCAGGCTAATTTGCAGGTGATCTTTGACATGCCTAGGACCAGACAGATGAAATCCATAGTGCCATCTCCCTCCACTACATCCACAAGATTTGTACATGCTTCTACTAGCAGGGCCAAGAGAGGGAGGATGTTTCTTGATTCTTCATAGGATGTATAGATATATATGTCATTTGGACATGTGATATATACAATTTTTGTATGCCTATATATGGATTTACATATATATGATCTTGTGTTTTACCTTCCATGGAGACGTGTATACAATATTATGCGGCCATGTGGTCCTATATAAATGGCACGCTTAGTTTGATACATTATTCTTATATTTTTAGAGACGTGGCACTAGCTCAAATGCATGTGAATGTATTCCATGTGTACTAGATATATTTTATATATGTGGATTTTGTTCCCGGACCACTATGATATAGTTTTTATGATGTTTTTTACAATCTTATGTGTTGATATTTTTTCGTACTGATATTTGACATATGATCATATTTGATGATGTGTGACATTTTTGTATATAAGTATGACTTGATAAAGTATGATGATGTGTGATAACATGATTTCATTAAATGACATGTACTATGATGATTTACTGACATGTAATGTGACGATGTAATGACATGATTTTACATCTTTTTTGCAATCTTTCCTGACAACACACACACACAGATATATATATATATATATATATATATATATATATATATATATGCTTCATAATCATCTTTTTTTCTCTTTATGGTGGATGAAGATAGGAATTTTGCACATAAAAATGTGTCTATTCAAGTGATATGACATCATAATCATATTTTTTTCTTGATATGACATAATAATCATCTTCTGCTTTAGAACATTGCATAACAATGGAGAAATTCTTGATATGACATCACAATCATCTTTGTTTCACTTTGTCACACATATGAAATGTCTTTATAATTTCATATATATGCTTCATGTAATCATGTATTTTTTTCTCTTCATATGCTTCAGGTAATCATATCTTTATTTCTATTCATATGATTCATGTAATCATGTTTGTGTTTCTCTTTATATGCTTCATGCAAAATCATGTCTTTATTGTGACCTTATTTAATTTCCTTGAAGGATTTTCATATATGAAGCTCACTATTGGTGCAGTGAATAATAAATATTTTTCTTTGGAAGATTGCATAACAATGGAAATTCTTGATATATAATCATAATCATATTTTTTTGCTTTGTCACACTCATATATATGCTTCATGTAATTGGTGTCTTTATTTCTCTTTACATGTGGTGGATGAAGATAGGATATTCTAAATTGAATTGTTCATGTAACATGGTAGTGTGTTTATCTTGTTGCAATCTCCTTGATGTGACCTTATTCAATTCAAATGATACGACACTATTTTCAGGACATACAAATAATTATTCACATAAGCTTATCAAAATATGGAGATATTCACATTTTATGATATACTTGTTCAAGTTTCAAACACCACAACTATGTGTCACCTTCAATAATAGGAATAAAATCCAAACTTAACAAGTAATTACATTAAAACATATCTATATGACACCCTACTTGGATATTCATTCCAACACCAACTTGATAGGGAATATTTATTATTGATTTCCAATCTTCATTTCTTTAGTAATGAATGGTGTTATATCTTTCTTGTAGTCAATAATTTAGGACAGAGACTATAGTATCCTTGAATTTTTCAAGACTTGGTATTTCTCCCCCCATATGGAAATCCATCTCCATGTACTTATTGGTTAGCATTATAGTGAAATTACTTGGGTGTTTGTTTAATTGAAGGTAGTTACACATGAGATGCTCATTCCACCTAATACTTAGTGGAGACTCCAACTACGTTATGGACTACATGAAGGATTATTCCAAAATAAATATTAGTGACTACATCCATTTTTCCATAATTATAATATTGAAACTATTTTTTGGAGGGAAATGAGAAAATGGAAACAACCATACTAGGACACATGCTAAGAAGCCTAGAAAGGAGCCGAAAACTGAGAATTCATTTCCCGAGACATCATCAGAGTGAACTCGAGGTAGGCCCAGTTTGTAGTCAGACCAACTGATCTGGAGCCAAGAACCCCTCCGCTATTGATCCCAATTCACGTTTTCAGTGAAAACTTGTAGTGGTCACAACTTGGCACTCAGTCATCCAAACTGAGAACCATATGAGAAAAAAATTGAGCAAAATATTCCTCTAATTGCACCCAATAATTTAGGGTCGTGGCATTCCTTGAGCCTTCATGGCATAATTGTTTGCAAACTACAGTTTCTAGGTAGTCCTAAGTAATGAACAGAGCCGAGTAGTGATAATTCATGCCTCGAGACCACCTGATCTGGAGCCACGGGCCTCTGCCCTATTGATCCCAATTCACGTTTTTAGAATAAACCTATAGCGGTCACAACTTGGTTCTCGGTCATCAAAAATGAGAACCGTTTGAGAAAAAACTTGTGTGACGGAGGCCTCTATTCACACCCAATAATTCTCGTGGCATAAAATTTATTTGTAAACTACCTTTTCTAGGCAGTACTAGGTAATAAACATAGTCGAGTAATGAGAAGTCATTCATCAAGACATCGTGGGAGTGAAATACCACCGCGACTACGTTTGGTTGGGGGATATACACCTTTAGGTGCTATGGAAGGCTCCAAGGAGGCCTTGTTCGGAGTCAGACCATCCGATCCGGAGATAAGAACCCATTCGCTATTGATCCCAATTCGTGTTTTAAACACAAACTTATGACGATTACAACATGACGCTCAGTCATGAAAACTGAGAACCATCTGAGATAAAACTTGAGTGAAGGATGCCTCTAATCATAACCAAGAATTTAGTTACGTGGCATTCCTTGAGCCTTCATGTCATAATTGTTTGCAAACTACCTTTTCTAGGTAGTCCTAGGAAATGAACAGAGACGAGTAATGAGAACTCGTGCCCCAGGATGTTGTGGGAGTGAACCGCCACCACCACCATGTTCAGTTAGGGGGGTATATTACTTTGGCTACTATGGTGAGCTCCAGGGAGGCCTATTTCAGAGTTGGACCACCCGATCCATAGCTGAGAACCCATTCCCTATTGATCCCAATTCACATTTTCAACACAAACTGCTGACGATCATAACTTGGTACTCAGTCATCCAAACCGAGAACTGTCTGAGCCAAAAATTGAGCAAAGGAGTCCTCTAATCCCACACAATAATTTAAGGCCATGGAATTCCTTGAGCCTTCACGGTATAATTGTTTGTAAACAACATTTCTAGGTAATCATAGCCAATGAACTAAGTCAAGTAGTGAGAATTCATGCCCTAGGACGTTGTGGGAGTGAACTACCACCTCCAACGCATCTGGTTGGGGGGGTTATATGCCATTGGGTGATATGGTGGGCTCTAGGTAGGCCCGGTTTGGAGTTGAACCACCTGATCCGGAGCCAAGAACCCCTTCCCTATTGATACAAATTCACGTTTTCAACGAAAAATTTCTAGCGGTCATAACTTGGCACTTGGTCATCCATACCGAGAACTGTCTAAGCTAAAAATTACATGATAGAGGCCTCTAATCACAACCAACAAGCTAGGGATGTCACATTCCTTGAGCCTTCATGGCATAATTGTTTGCAAACTACCTTTTCTAGGAAGTCCTAAGAAATGAATGGAGTCGAGTAGTGAGAAGTCTTGCATCGAGACATCATTGGAGTGAACTACCACTGCCAAAACATCCAGTTGGGGGGTTATACGTCTTCGGGTGCTATGGTGGGCTCCAGGTAGGCTCAGTTTAGAGTCGTACCACCCAATCTGGAGCTAAGAACCCCTTCCCTATTGATCCCAATTCATGTTTTCAGCGTAAACATCTAGCGGTCAAGACTTGGTGCTCAGTCATCCAAACCAAAAACTGTCTGAGCCAAAACTTGAGTGAAGGAGGCCTCTAATCACACCCAATAATTTAGGGTCATGGCATTTGTTGAGACTTCGTCGCATATATGTTTGCAAACTACCTTTTCTAGGTAGTCCTAAGCAATGAACGGAGCCGAGTAATGAGAAGTCATGCCTCAGGATGTTGAGGGAGAAAATTACCACTGCCAACACGTCCGGTTGGGGGATATATGCCTTTAGGTGCTATGGTAGGATCAAGCTAGGCCCGGTTCAGATTCGGACCACCTGATCGGGAGCCAAGAACCCCCTTCAGAGGTACATAAACCATTGTTAGTATCTTCTCTTTGCTTGGAAAACAATGAAATATTATCTTAGCTTTGATCTAATATTAAATTATCTACTAATAGTGCCAATCACGTGAAGGTAAAATATTTTATGGCACCATTAACCTTCATAAAAGTGTTAGTCAAAGTAATTTAAGTTGAATCAAAACCATACTGGATGTATACAAAATACACAAATTTAATAAAACATATGAACTTGAATGTAGTATACAAATTTAAAAACTTCAAAGAAATATATACTAGACGAGGATGTAAATTATTTCCAATGAACAATCAGGATTGGATCTACTAATAGTGTCAACCACGTGAAGGTAGACACTTTTATGGCACCACTAAGCTGCATAAAAGTGTTTTTCAAAGTAATTTAAGTTGAATCAAAACCATACTAGATATATTCAAAATACACAAATTTAATAAAATATATGAACTTGAATCTAGTAGACAAATTTAAAAAATTGAAATAAGTATATACCAGATGAACATGTAATCTCATTCTAATGAACCATCAAGATCAGATCTACTTTGAATAGCAGACAATATTGCTTCATGATCTGACTCTCGAACCTTCTAAAGAATCTTGTTATTAGGCCTTCCTCGATATCTATATAGTTGAATATTTTTCGCTAAAACTAGATTCGAATCTAAAATTATTTTCCTTTGTGTCTCAAAGTCATTAAACACCCAAACAGAGTAATTTTTTAATTGATACGCTCAAATCCAAGTTCTAGTAACTATCACTCACCCTGTAGGGTACTTAATATCTTCTCCATATATAACAAGAGAAGGAAACTTCTTTTGTTTCTCGTTGCAACAACATGATAAATAGTTTGTTCCTTCTTCATTGTCTTCTGTCGCAATAACTACAAACACATGTCCTATAAAAAATAGATGTTTTAACTCAAATTTAAATTACATATTAATTTTAATGGACATATACAAAAATTGTAAATAACCATTTACCTTGTCACACTAAAATCAAAATGTCATCAAAGTCCTTGGATGTTGCAACTTCAGCTAGAGAAACAAGTCGTTATGTCTGTGGAAGTTGATAACTAGGAAGCGGAGTTAGAGGCCTACAAATCCATCCATCCACCCATTCTTGTGAATCACACTCAGCAGTGGAAAATTTGATACAAGATGTAAAAAAACATGCCAACTTTCTTGTCCATGTGGACCACGAAGTAGCATTTGAGATAAAAAATGAATGTAGATCATTGGACCCTACGAGTGTCATACAATCCGTGTAGTTAGCAATTTTTTGTTCCTCTATCAACCAAAAATATCTACAAACTGTGGAATTTTATTGAGATCCACGAGCCATGTTTTCAATACACCATTCCACTATGCTCTTTACATCTTTCAATTTAGCACCATCTTTGTAATTCAACTCTTCTCTTGCAAGAGTTCCTTTCACACATGCCCCTGCACCATCATGCTCTCCTTTTCCATGTCCAGCCTCAGTGAAACTCCAAATATGTTGCATACCCATCTTGACATCCATCCTTCTCATTCAATAAAACATTTTTACATTCTTATAATGAGACGTGTAATTATTTGATCATATATAATGTTGATTGAAGAGGATGTCCCTATCAAGCAAGTTTTCATAAAATAATTGGAAACACGCTAGCACAAATTCAATAGAATGAGTCTGATCATCATTGATATAAGAGTGGTAACCTCTTACAAAATTTTGATCAATCTCTGTACTATCAGGAGAATGCATAAATGTTATATGCGCAAAAAAGGTAACTTGTACTAAGTTGTAATATTGCGATTGAACCTTCATTTGTGGTTGTAACATGTAATTATCTACAAAATTGACCACTGAAACAATAGTACTAATAGGAAATGTGTCCTAACATATCTTGAATTATTCATGCAACCATCGAGCTCTGTGTGTATGCCTAACACACTCGTAAAAAATTTAATCTTTAAATTTTCTCATAAATTAAAAATTAGGCATTTGTTCTATAACTAGCTCACACTGTTTAGTCTCCTTTCCATCTTTCAATTGGTATGGAACTGATTTATATTTATTAAACCCAACTAAATTAAGTCCTTTTGCACCTCAAATTTTCTCATGGATACAACTTTCCAATTTAGGTAATCCGCTGCACGTACCACAACTTCCATCTAAACAATTCTGGCTATAAAAAGATTGTTTTACTTCTCTTTCAAAAAGTATCATAGGAATGAAATCCTTGGAAGATATTGGTCGAGCTAGAACACCACATTCCAATAACATAGTTTTAGAATGTAAATAATAACAAATACGTTAAAAAATATCATGAATGCATCACAAATTCAACATGTAGCCTACAAAAACAAGTGGTGTGAGCGTGGTTGATTTCCACATAATGGTTTCAACATTTCAAAAAAACACTGACTAATTTTAATTTCTGGATGCTCATGTTCAAAATTATGAAAAAATTGAGTTTGAGTCATATCCAAGAAATGGTTTGGATGTGGTTCATGATTAATAGAACCAACTCCCCGTATTACAACATCTCTTGTATTAGGTAAAAATCATGTGTTGCCATGCCAAAATTGAAAAATAAATACAGAATGTATCTCATCAGACCCATCTCCTTCTTACAACCTTGTTCTCCAGTGAGGAAAAGTGAGAATATTAAAATCAGTGTAAGTGGGTGATCCCACCATCCTTTCAATATGTTTCAACGGCTGAAATGTCAGGTAATTGTTTTTTAGATCATAGACATACAACATACAAAAAAAATTGTCTATGTAATTTGAACATTATTTTTTGGTGCACTTGATTACATTAGTATTTATTTCTTTAATTACGACAGGTAACTACCCCAAATGATGGGGTCTGTTATAAATAAATTCAGTGTGAAATTTAATCATATAGCCTTCCCTCAACAAGTCCAACTGAATGACCGACAAAGCATCACGAGGTTTTCAACCCTAAGCTCCCTTAGAAGCAAGTGGAATTTTATTGGAATTTCATTAAACTGGAAGCAGTATTTTCTGGATACAGTCATTGGGAAACATTTAGAGTGACAACAATGATAACCAAGCCAAAGAAAATTGGCTATTTGGTGTGGGTTAGTGTTCACCAAGGCTAATAAAATCCCTGTCAGACATTATCGTAGACACAAGTGTTCTCATCAATTTCAATAGCAAATAATTAGGTCAACTTTCGTAACAAGGGATATGAGATGATTGGATACTAAAGTTTTTGTTGTCTATGGACATGAAAATGAATTTCTTGAACTCACATTTTCATTTTTTCCTTCAAGGATAATGACTTCCCAAGAGAGTGGAACAGGGTATTTACCTCATCTTGCATCAGGCAGTACCTCTAATTCTTTTTCAGGGTACCAAAATCAGGGACGTATATGGCAGTGGACAGGCTTCAGAACGAGGCCTCAATCTGATCATTAATGATGATTATGATACTATACGAGGGAAACAAAAACCTTGCTAGGGGGTACCACCTAGGAGCTTCTCTTTTCCCAAAGGAAGGGACTAACATGGGAGGACGAAAACATAAGAAGTATAGGGTATAGTCACTCACATCTGATTTATCTGCTACGCCCTTAATCATATATCTTATATTGGATGTATATAGCCGACTTGTGGCTATCATAACTTCTTATCATTATGTATCTCTTTCATATAAGTTATATTATCATAAGTGGGTCGGCCTTGGTGTTGGCTATAGCATAGGAATAGTGTATATAGGGGTTAGTAGGTAGTAGTTGATCATCGTATTCAGCATTTGAGTCTTATTGTTTGGTTTTGAGGTTGCCCCCTCGAAGTGGCTAAGTTATTCTACTTGCACATTGAGATCATTTACCAGAAATATTGTGTTCATTGGTGTTATATTGCTGCTAATAATCAGATTTATACAACTAAATCCATTACAAGTGGTATCCGAGCTTGATCTCGGCCAGAACTGCGTCAAACCCTAATTGTGAAGGTTCGTCCATATCTCAAAATCCGTAGCGAAACTTTCTACAAATTTTTTTGTGGTGTGGCGAAATCAATCAAGTAAGCTCCCCTCCAAATTTTAAGAATTTTTGACATGGTTTGCAAAATTTATAGCGGTTTTATGTTTTTTCATAATTCTGCTACCTAGGGTGCAATTTGTGGAATTTTTCAAAGTTATTTACATTTCCAGAAAGAGGATTAAAAATTAGTTTGAGTTCGTTCTTTGAGTTTTATAAAATTTGGCCGAATTCCTATTGAAATCCCAAACCCTAAATTTTGACCTTGATCCCTAAATCCTACCATTTTGGGGCATCGTGGTTGGGCCTTCGACAAGAGGCAAAAAGAATCCCATCACTCCGGGTAAAACCCCTGATAAGGATGAGATAATAGTTGAAGAGTTAGAGTCAGAAGGGGTATCTACAGAGTCCTCAGGGTTAGCGTTTACTTCAACGGACCATAAGGTCAGATATCTCGAGTTAGAGTTGCGAAACCTCGAGGGTAGAGTGGTCAGCAATCTAGAAGATGTAGAAAAGATTGGACAACGATTGGAGGATTTCATTAACCAATTTAGTTATAATATCATGAGTCATCATATCCTTCCTAATCAGCCACAACTCAATCATACTCATATTACCCAGGGTGGATCTTCAGGTCAAAGTAATAGACAAACTAGCCAGGGTAGATCTGCAAACATGACCAATCCAAATACAAATACTCTGCAAGCCCATAACATGATTCCAAAAGTGGAAATGCATAAGTTTGATGGAAAGGATCCACTCAATTGGATTAACCAGATGGAGAATTTCTTTGATCTTCATCAGATTCCATCGGGACAAAAGGTTACCATGGCATCGTTGTATCTTGAACCTGACCAATTCATCTGGTATCGATGGTTATGTGCTCAAAGGAAAAAGAGTGGCCTCAATGTTACATGGACAGTCTTCACCGAAGAGTTGCAATTGCACTATAGTTCTAGTGTGTCAGAGAATTATTTCAGTCAATTAGCAAAGCTAAGACAAACAGGAACAGTCAAAGATTACATCCATCAATTCCAAAACCTTTCCTTACAGGTGGAAAATATTCCTGAAGAGAATTTGAATGACTTATTTCTTGGGGGTCTTAAAGAACAAATTAAGACTGAGGTGCATATGTTTAATCCTCATAAGGTTTTAGACTCTATGATCATGGCACGTAGGGCAAAGGAAAAAAAAAATTCCAGTAGGAAACAAACTGTCAATAATATCAGAGATCGTAGCACCTTTTCACCATCATTCCCTCGGCCAGTTAGACTGACACCTCAACAAATTGAAGAAAAGAGAGCCAAAGGGTTATGTTTTAATTGTGACAACAAATTTGGACCAGGACATAAGTGTGCTAAAAAGAATTTATTCTACATTGAGGGGCCTACTGAAGAAGAAGAAGAAGAGGTAGAGCCAAAGGAGGAATTAGGAGATCCCCAACCAATAATATCATGCCATGCAATTTCCAGTATTAGCACTCCCCAAACTCTCAAAGTAGTTGGATTCTTAAAAAAAAAGAGGGTAATAGTGTTGATTGATTCGGGAAGTACTCACAACTTCATCAATCATAAGTTGGCGAACTACCAGCTCCAGAATGTCAACTGATTGCTGATGGGGGTACTGTTATTGCGGAAAATGCATTAATTATGGGAGAACTAGATGTATGCACTCATTGTGTTAGGTGTGGCTTGGGAAAAATGAGTTGTTCATGCCACTCAAAGGGTTTTAAACTAAAAGGCCTCCAAAGTTCTCAAGATGACTTATGGTGCAGAGGGGTTTGTGGCACATGAAGCCATTCCATTTATACCCATCAGATATGTAAGCAGTTATAGATGCTAGTACCAAGGGTTTAGTCCAAAAAGAGACCATGACCCATCCACATCAGGGACAACTTAGACCTTATAGGTACTCCTATATGCAAAAGAGTGAGATTGAGAAAATAGTTCAAGAGATGTTAGAAGCAGGACTTATTCATCATAGTCAAAGTGCTTACTCTTCTCCTGTAGTGATGGTACGGAAAAAAGATGACAATTGGCGCATGTGTCCAGATTACAGGGAACTCAATAAGAACACAGTTAAAGATAAGTTTCCTATTCCTGTAATTGATGATTTGCTAGATGAGTTACATGGTGTTGTTTACTTTACAAAACTTGATCTTCGTTCTGGATATCATCAGATTAGAATCAGGGATGAAGATATTCATAAAACAGCCTTCAGGAACACATGAAGGACACTATGAGTTCTTGGTAATGCCTTTTGGACTAACAAATGCACCCTCTACATTTCAAAGCTTGATGAATTCCATCTTTAAGCCATTTCTTCGAAAGTTTGTTTTAGTGTTCTTTGATGATATATTAATCTATAGTAAAACATGGGAGGAACACTTACATCATGTAAATAAGGTGTTGGAAACTCTTGAACAACATCAACTTTATGCAAAGCCTTCTAAATGTTCTTTTGGTGTCAAGGAGGTTGAATATTTGGGTCATATTGTCTCTTATGAAGGTGTTAAAGTGGATCCTAAAAAGATAAAAGCCATGCTTGAATGGAAGGTTCCCAAAACCCTAAAAAATCTCCGAGGATTTTTGGGGCTTACAGGTTATCATTGTAGATTTGTAAGGAATTGTGGCAGCATCGCAGCACCACTCACAGCTTTATTGAAGGACTCTTTCCATTGGAACGAGCAAGCTACTACGGCATTTGAGAAGTTGAAGGAGGCCATGTGCACCACTCCAGTTCTAGCCACCCCAGATTTTTCCAAAACATTCATTGTTGAATGTGATGCTTCAGGGTATGGTATGGGGGCAGTACTCATGCAAGAAGGTCGACCCATTGCCTTCGAGATTCGCCAATTCAAAGGTAAGAATATATCTAAACCAATTTATGAGAAAGAAATGTTAGCAATACTTCATGCAGTGAAGCAATGGAGACCATATCTAATGGGAAGACATTTCAAAGTAAAGACAGATCATGATAGTTTGAAATACTTCTTAGAGCAACGTTTATCATCAGAAGAACAACAGAAATGGGTCTCAAAAATGTTGGGGTATGATTTTGAGATAATATACAAGAAAGGGAAAGAGAATGTAGTTATTGATGCTTTATCTCGGAAGGATGAATCTGTTAAGGCATTGTTGTGTGCCATATCTATATTACAGGAGGATTGGATAGAGGATGCAAGGTCTGAATGGAAAAATGACCCAGGTACACAAAATCTCATTCAGAATCTCGAACAATGATCCAAGCATGTCAGAAAAATTTGTATGGAAAGGAGATGCTTTATGGTATAAGGATAGATTATATCTATGTAAGAATTCAATCCTTAAAAATAGGGTTTTATCTAAGCTCCATGCTTCTCTAGTAGGGGGCATTCTGGCTTCTTAAAGACTTATCATCGAATCAAGCATAATTTTTTCTGGGAAGGGCTAAAAGGGGATGTCCAAAAGTTTGTGGCAGAATGCATGGTTTGTCAGCAAAATAAGGGCGAAAAAATTAAGTCCCCAGGTCTTTTACAACCTCTATCTATTTCTAGCCAGAGGTGGGAAGAGGTGTCCATGGACTTCATCACGGGATTGCCTAAATCAGAAGGTAAAAAATGTAATCATGGTGGTGGTGGACAGACTCACCAAATATGCCCATTTTTGTGCTTTATCACATCCATTTGTTGCGAGTACAGTAGCAACAGCATTCAAGGATACAATTCAAAATCTACATGGGACACCAAAGATTATAGTAAGTGACCGAGACCCTATCTTTAGTAGTAATTTTTGGATTGACTTGTTCTCATGCTTGGGCACACAACTAGCTCGTAGTTCCTCTTATCATCCCCAGTTTGATCGGCAAACAAGAGGTGGTAAACAAGTGCTTGGAGGGATATCTTCATTGTTTTACGTCAGATAAGCAAGCGAGATGGGTCTAATGGTTACCGCTGGCAGAATGGTGGTATAACACCTCCTTTCATACTTCATCTAAAATGTCTACTTTCTTGGCATTATATGGGTACCATCCACCATCTATCACTTCATCTTTGAGAGTCCAGCCAAGGGTTCGAGCAGTTGAACATATTCAACACCAACAAGAGGCACTTTCTAGTCTCAAGGAGAATTTGGCCATGTCACAAAACCGCAAGAAGCAGCAGGCAAACCAACATCGCAGTGAAAGACATTTTGAAGTTGGTGATTGGGTTTTTGTGCGTTTACAACCATATAAGCAAATGTCCTTAAAACAACACAAAAAGGATAGCAAGCTTTCACCTAAGTATTATGGCCCTTATCAAGTGTTACAGAAGATTGGCAATGTAGCATACAAACTGGGACTTCCTTCGGCTACTCGAATTCATCCAGTCTTCCATGTATCTTGCCTAAAGAAGGTAATTGGACATAGATAGTATCAACCCAGACAGTGTTACCTGAGCTTGATGAAGAGGGCAGAATCATCCTGGAACCAGAATGCATCCTTCCGACACGCACTAAGCGATTGAGGACAAGGGTTATCACTGAGTATTTGATCAAGTGGAAAAATCTAGACAATGAAGACGCAACTTGGGAGGATGCAAACTTCCTGCAACAGCATCCAGATCTTCTCAACATTAGGGACAATGTTGCTTCGAAGGGGAGGGCCATGCTACGCCCTTAATCATATATCTTATATTGGATGTATATAGCCGACTTGTGGCTATCATAACTTCTTATCATAGTATCTCTTTCATATAAGTTATATTATCATAAGTGGGTTGGCCTTGGTGTTGGCCATAGCATAGGAATAGTATATATAGGAGTTAGTAGGTAGTAGTTGATCATCATATTCAGCATTTGAGTCTTATTGTTTGGTTTGGAGGTGGCCCCCTCGAAGTGGCTAAGCTATTCTACTTGCACATTGAGATCATTTATCTGAAATATTGTGTTCATTGGTGTTATATTGCTGCTAATAATCAGATTTATACAAGTAATTCCATTACATTATCACCTCTCACCTAATCCTTCTTTCCTTAATCCCGCATGCTCAAGGAGTCGAGACCATCATTATCCAATGAAGTGTCAATTAATGAATATTATGGGGATATTTATTGTTTCAAAATCGTTCCTTGGCTTTTTCATTTTCATTTTTCTCATGGTCACTTCCACTTGGCCCTGTTGACTCCGGCAGAAGAGCTTTGAGAAGGTGGGGCAATCGATCCTAAGAAAATCCAAGTTACCTACAATTGAAGAAGCAAAATTAAAGGAGCATTCTACATCTTTAAGTATTCTATAGATAGGTTCACATATGATTCCTCTAATAACAGTCAACCATAAAAGCATTCTGAAGAACGGCAAAAAGATTGGTGTTCTGTCTTTTTGGATTTGTTCTTATCTGTTGACAGGAATGTAAGGGATGTGAGGGCTATGGTATCATGTTGTGGCATTTTCGTCTAGATGGTTATGTCTGGGTGGCTGTGTGACTAGTTGAGGTGTAAGATATAAGGTGGCTGTCAGGTGTTGATGAAAATGCAACAGTGAAATATTTTTGCTAATGTTTGAGAATTCCTATGTGTTATGTTGCTATGGGACAAATAATAGATGCTATCCATTTGGCAACCATGTATTCAAGAAGTCTGATCCCCCTCCCTCCACTGAAAGTGAATTCTTGCATGGTTATTCAAAAGATACTTTCAGTCATATCTCATTGGAATGAAAAGCAGGGGTATTTCTGGAAAAAGAAGAATCGATGCTACCCTTCCCAATATTGCATCAATTTTCTCTATAAACAACACTTCTCAAGGCTATCTCCCTTTTGAAAAGCTTATAGATTACCATAGGAGGCCACCATCTGCTAGAGGCCAATAGAGAAGCCTTTCATAGGTGCCATGAAGGTTATAGAGATGAAACACCTCACCAATATGAGTATAGGAATCCACCTAATAGAAATCTCCTCTCGAGTATGAGCTTGTTGAATGTACAATTGATTGCTTTAAAGGCTCACTTGGAGGCAACTCTCTCCTAGGGAGTGGTGAGGGTTATGCTACTAATGCTAGTGGTAATGTTGCCCGCCATGGCCCATCCCATGGAATATTTCCATAGGAATCCTTTAGCTCTGCAAGTAAGAGCCCATCTCATGCCTGCCCCACTTCTTGAACTTACTAAGTTTATTGGAATGCCTTATGATAACACGCATGGATTAGTAGTGTGATGATAACCCCTTGCTCACGATGTCTGTCCAGACCTTGCAAGTGGAAGCCCTTCAATGCTTCCAAGATCATCAATTCCAATTCGATCCATAGTTTCAAGCAGCTCATAGATATTTTCATATCCTTTGATGTTGCTAGGCCATTTAATCTGTGTATTCAATCATTGACAACCATGAAATAAGGTAAAAATGAATCTAACTTTGAGATGGTTTGCCTTTGATGTCTTGCTGTCCATTCCTGTAGAACCAGATTCAATAACATGCAACTCTTTGGCACGTTTACCCATACCTTAAGACAAGAGGTCCACCTTGAAGTCCTTAGGCATGAACTTGTTTGTCATAAGAAGCCTTATAAGAATACTTTTAACTAGAAGCATTTGAAATCTGAGTTAGTATCCAGCCATCTCCTTTCCCAAATGGATCCATGTCTCATTCTTATTGACACCCTGATCGCAGTTGAAATGCAACTGGCATTGGTGTGTCTGATTCCCCTGCAAGAAGGAAAGATAAGGTCTCTCATGAGGTCAATGCCATTAAAAACAAAGAAACTAAGAAAGAAAAGAAAAAAGATAAAGCTAACCATTAACCATCCAAGTTGTGTAGTTGCCGCCATTCTCATGGACACTCAAAGAAAAATATGTAGCCTAGGAATGCTATGATGCCTAGAAAAACAAGGATGGCAGTTCTTTTAAAGACTCCCCTTTGTACCTCCTAGCTTCCAACTAGATTTACTTACCTACTCGTGATGGTAAATCCAAATAGAAGCAAGGAAAGGGAAACAAGAGACGATCTTGTTCTTAATCTTCCTCTTCCTCTTATGATTCTTCTGACTCTTCTGATGATGAGTCCAAACATAGAAGCTAAGCTCATTGGTTCAGTTGGTGTGGAGAGGTATGAAATAAAAAATGCAACTCGCTTTGGAGAAGTATAAAATAAAAAATACAACTCAGTCGGGTCATCCTACAAGCCCCCCTGGAAATGGTAGTAGAATTGGAATGCCCCAACCCAGACAGACCAAACCCCAAAGTCCATGTAGACTTCTGACAGCATATCCCAACGCATACCCGGCTTCATCGATATTTTGTTTTTGTTGGGATTGCAATCCTCATCTGTTGGAATCTCCTTATAGGACAGGTTGCTGATCTGTAAACTCCTAAGATCAATTGCTTAATGGAATTGAAAGAATCACATGTTGTCCTACTCTGATTTTACTTCAAAATGATGAATTTGAATGCTTAGAAAATTAGAATTAGTGCGGTGTGTTGTTAGAAACTTAAAACAGAACCTACAAGACTGAAATACAAATGCAATCAATTGTGAACAATAAAGCATTAACCATGAGCAACAAATGACACAAAGATTTGGTCTTGAAACCCCTGGGATGAGGCAAAACCAGTTAAATGACACAATTTCCCAACTTCCCAATCTTCATATGGCCAAAGACAGATTACAAAGAGATTAACAGAACAAGTACACCAAGCATCATGCTATCTTGCTCACTCAATTCCTCTAAGTTCCCTTTCTCCTCCTTCAACAACCAACTGAACACCAATTCTTTCACTCTCACACGTCGATGCCTTCATCTGGATCCATACCCCTACTTAACATCCTCAAGAATGTCCTCTCGTGCAATAAAGGGCTCCTAAGCATCTTGGAACTTGAAGAGACAGTGCCCTATGTCATTATTGTACCCAAACAGGCTATTGGGACAAAACTGCCAGTTAACGCGGACAAGCTGTTTTGTAACCACCACTCTATAAGTACTGGCAGTTAGCACAACCGCTCTTCTTGAAGCGGCAGTTTTTCCCACCATACAAGAAATACTTTTAATTGAAACTCTGATGCTGACTGAAACCAGGTTTGATCTGCTTATATGGTGAAGTGGATTATTTTCCCTGATCCCTATGGATCGTACCTCCTTTTGGAAGGCTTTTGGTCCCACAAAAGTTTAGTGGGAGAGGATAAGTGGGAACAACTCTTCCATTTTCTCCTAAAGCTACTGTCTTGATTGTTTCAGTGTCATTCCCTTGATGCCAACCTGGCATGATTCCTGCAGTCCCCTTCTAGTCTCTTTGACTCTCGCTACAAGAGCATACTCCTTCAATTCCCCTAGTGCATCCAAGACACAGTCTTCTACAGCAGGTAGTAATTGTCCTTCTTCATCCAATGTGGATGGCTCATGCAGGTGCAAATTCTCAAAATTTACTGTTGAGTACATCCTTGTGAATGGGGGATGATCAAAGCCTAAAAGCATTTTATCTGATCTGCTTTAAGATGGTGAATGGCCCATACCTAGAGGGGTGAGCTTCCTAGCTTGTCCTTTGAAGTCTTTCCTTGCTCAAATACAGTCATACCTTATCTCCTACTTTGAGTGTATGCTCCTTTCAGTGTTGACCATGTCTAGCCTTCTACTTGGCTTGAGACTTTCTCCAATTGTTCTTTTACTTTGAAATGGATTTACCTAAACATCTCAGTGAACTATGCTGCTCTTGCAACATCAAGTAGGTTAGTAGGCAAGTAACCGAAAAATGCTTCAAAAGGTGACTTGTTTCTGGATTTATGCACTACCTTATTGTATGAGTGTGGGATATATACCAAATACTTTTCCTAAGTCCTTGAATACTTGTTGTAACCTCTAATCAGGTGTTCCAAAGTCCTATTTAAATTTTTGTTTGTCCATCACTTTGAGGATGGAAATTTGAATTTCTTAGGAGCTTGGTATCCATCTTGCTCCATCTGCTGGTCAAAAACTACCCAAAGAATTAGGAATCTCTATCTAAAACAATGGACTTAAGCAACCTAAAATGCACCCAAATGTTAGAAAAGAATAACTTTACTGCTTCATGCCCTTTTACCATCTTCTTATATGGAATTAAAACACGTGTTTTACTGAATCTATCTTCAACATAGAGATAGTCATGGCCATGCTTAAGCATTTGTAAACCTCCCACAAAATCCATAGAGATACTTTCCCATGATCTATTAGGCAAAAGTATAAGTATATACAATCCTTCTTTCTAACCTTAGGCTTGCTTGTGCAACATAACCGACATCCTCTAATGAATCTAGCAACTTCTTGCATATTGGGCCAATATGCATGCCTCTGCAAATGAGCCAAGGTCTTACAAACACCAAAATGGCTTGAAAATTCAGAAGTATGCTCTTCCCTCATCAATATAAGGCTTTCCTAATTCAGCAAACATATTTTATCCCACTTGGAGAATCCCATCTTTGAGGTAGGGTAGCTCCCCTCCTTGCCTTCATTATCAACTTTCTTGACCTGTAATAGCTGGAATACCTCTCCAAAATCTGCATCCTGTGCGTATGCTTCCTCATGAGCCCCTTTTGTGAAAGACTCAAGATGTGAAATTGTTGCCAAGCTGAAACTTATTTTTTCATTGGTGGCCTAGATAACATAACTGCCACAACATTCGTGCTTTGCATACTTCTACTTGATCCCCAAATGCAATTGCTGAAGAAAACCCGCTAATTTGCAGTGCCTTGTTTGTTGCAATTTTTTTGTGCTTGCAAGTATTGAAGAGGTTTGTGGTCAGTATACACAATAGTTTCTTCACCCAACAAATAATGTTTCAATTTCTTTATTAATCGAACTGTTGTGTACATTTCTTTATCATATACTGAATATCCTTTAACTACTGAAGTGAAGGTTTCATAATGATAACATACAGTTTTACCTCCTTGAAGCAACACTGTGACCATAACATAATCACTGGCATCTGTCTCGACTTCAAAAGGCTACTGCAAACAAGGAAGAGAAAGTACTGGAGCATGACTTATCTTCTATTTCAATAACTCAAAGGACTTTTCTTATTCCTTACCCCAATCAAAACCCTTACTCTTTGTGGCCACTGTGTGTAGAGGTGTTGCAATTGCTGAGAAACCTAGAATGAACTTCCACATGTACTATACTACTCCCAAAAAGCTTCTAGTCTTTGTGGCTCATGTTGGTGTTGGCCAATTTGTGATGGCTTCCACCTTATTTAGATCCACTCATAGCTCTCCTCCTCTAACCACATGCCCAAGATAGACAAGTGACTGTTTGGAAAATTCACATTTCTTCATAATACAAAGTAGTTATTTCTCCCTGAGAACTTGCAAGACTTGCTACAAATGCGTTAGATGTTCTTCCCATGTGGCACTAAAAATCAAGATATCATCTAGGTATACAATGACACATGAATCTATGAAATCCCGCAGTACATCATTCATCAATCTCATAAATGTAGTGGGTGCATTGCATAATCCAAAAGGAAGTACTAACCATTCATACAAACCCTATTTTGTTTTAAAGGCAGTCTTCCATATATCCTCCTCCTTCATCCTGACTTGGTGATGACTTGACTTGAGATCCAACTTCATCAAAAATTTGGCATGCTAAAGATGGTCCAAGAGATCATCTATACGGGGAAGTGGATATCGGTTCTTTATGGTGATCTTGTTCAAAGCGCAATAGTCGATGCACATTATCCAAGAACCATCCTTCTTTGGCACCATCACAATAGGCGAACCGCATGGTGAGGTGCTCAGACATAACACCCCCTTGTCTATTATTTCTTGGAGTTTTTTCTTTACCTCAGTACTCTCTAGCAAGGATTGCCTATATAACCCAATGTTCGGTAGAGGTGACTCTTGCAATAGCTGAATCTCATGCTCTACTTCCCATTTTGGTGGTAATCCACTAGGAGCCTGAATTACTTGCTCAAAAGACTGAATAATATTATCCAAATCTTGTTTTCCTTGGTTAGAAATCTCTGAAACTTCTACCCCATCTTGTTTATCCTTTAACAAGAGTAAACAAAACTGATTATGATTTGACTGAATAAGCCATTTTGCTTGGTTAGCACTTACCATAGTAACCCGAGTCTTACGTTGGTGTGCCTAGATGTTGTAGCTGATCCCATCCTTGACCCATATATACCAGTTTTCCCTTCTCATAAAGATAACATCCCTAACATACAAGTAAGGAATCCTAAATACCACTTCAAAAGCATCAAGTGGAATAACGTCAGCTTCAAAAACATCTATATATTGGGAATTTATCCCAAACTTGACCTTACATCTTCTTGTTACCTAAATTTCAACACCCTTCTTCACCCAACCCAAAGGATATGGGTGCGGATGCTCGTAATTCTCAAGACCAAGCTTCTTTACAACTACCTCAAAAATCAAGTTAGATTGAGAACCGGTATCAACCAAAGTATTTACCTTAGTCCTCTTGATCTAGATTTTGATCTGGAATAGTCCACTCATCTCCTCTTCGCTTTCCATGTTGGTGGCCGTGCATCCAAGCCTTTCATCTACATCAGAGTCATCTTTGATTTCCACCTCTCCTTCTATCTTTACAGTTGTCATGGACTTCTTTGATTCCTTGGTTCGATTCTTTGGATGTAACTCCGGATGCAACTTCCAACATGCAGTGTTAGTATGACCATTGATATCACAATTCTTGCAAAAATTCTAGGGATCTTTACAAGTATTTAAAGTAGTGACAGCTTGTTTACCTTTCCCTTTCTACTTACTCTTGTAACCTGTTTACCCATAATCCTTTATGTGCTGATTTGTTGACTGCTTTACCCTTAGCTCTGCTTCTCCTTGATTTTTCTCATAATCTATGTAGTATGCATGTACACATGCTTCATTGAGATCCTTGGGCTTTGTGGAGATGACTTTTCTTCGAAGGTGAGTGTGAATTCCTCCCAAGTATTTGGTCAAAATATCCTGATCCTCTAAATCCATGTTCAGCAACATGGCTTGCCTTTGAAACTCAGTAGTATAGTCCTACGCACTTTGACCACTGCCTTGTCTAAAATACTTCCATTTAATAATTTGGTCAGTTTTATCGCCAATAGGATAGAATTTAGCTCTAAGTAATTCCTAAAATTCTTATCAAGATTTCACAATAGGACGTTTCTTCTTTTCACAAGTAGTTAGATGAGTTTCCCACCAAACTAGAGCATGTCCCTCCATTTTGAGACATGCAAAGGCGATCCTTTGTGCCTCAGTGACATTATGGATGCTAAAATAGACTTCTAACTATTTCAACCATTTATCCAGTAATTTTTCATCTACTTGTCCTTCAAAGATTTTAATTTTGACTTTAGTCTCAACTTTAAAAGGAGTATGTTCATATTTTACCATTCCTCTTGTGTTAGAAGTCTCTTCTTCATGCTCTTCCCCATAATCTTCCTCATGGTGATTCTTTCCTATACCAAATTGTTTGGCTAAGCCTCGAACCACCGAGTCCATGGAGTCTTGCTTAATGAAAGCTATCTTCTGTAAATATGAAAGTTCCTCTTGCCTTCTAAACATCCTATCCATCATGGTCTCCAACATCTCAATTCTATGGACCAATTTCTCTTCCTCCATTTCTCCCCAAATTCTTTGTTTCCACTTCTTTGTAGAAATCTCCGGATCGTAAGGTAAAGTTTCTTCACCTTTAGATCTTGTCACTTTCATACAAATTCAAGAATGAAATACCACAGTCCTGGATACTTGTTAGCTCTAATACAAAAATGATCTGTAAACTCTTCAACTTTGGAATTATTCACAAAATCACAAATTAATCATTGTTGTTTACTTTCTATTAGAAAATAATAGAGATAGCTAGTGAATGAATTACTATTGTGCTTAGAATCAACAATTGTAGTAAAGGAAAGAATATAAGCTCATAACACCAACAATTTTATCCCGGAAAACCTCTAATGGAGGAAAAACTAGTCGGGAAGGGAAATTTATCTTTCTTCCCACTTCTATTAGCCAATTCAAATCAACAGGTACAAAATTTACAATAAGTAAGAAAGATAAGTAGATAATATCTTAACAGTTACTTATTTTCTCTATCCAACACTCCTTTCTTCTCCAAAGAATACAATTTCCAGCACCAAGACTTCTTGCTCACTTGCTCCCATGCTTCGATGATCTTCTACACTCCTACAATCATGTATTTATAGCCTTTCTCATGTCCTCCCATGTACTAGAGAATGGGAAAGGTAATGAAGGAGAAGAGAAATGAACATCCTTTCAAATTCATAGGTTGCTCATTTTGATTTTAGTTTTCTATCTGTAATGGCCAGGACCGCCACCCTGTGCAGACCGGTAGTCCTAGGACTACCGCCCTGCGCAGGGTGGCATTCCTATTACTTAAAATATAGAACCTCTATTTCATTGTTTTCCTTCTTTGTGCTGACTGTTTCTGATGAAGTAGAGTTATTTTGGATCCCTATGGATCATCACGCCGAGTGTAATTTTTTGGGAAATCTCATCCCAAAGAGAAAGTCTTGGGGAGAGATGTATGGTTTTACTCTCATTCTAATCCTCTACCCAATAAGAACCACTTCAAATGGTACATCCCAATTTATTCTGATTGGTTCTAAATTAGATCCGAATTGTTTCGATTATACCGATTGTGGGAGATAAAATGAATTATGCATCTAGAGGCTAGTTCCTGATATTGTAGATATGTTATGAAGACTTTTGTAAACTGTGTTGATTTGAGAAGATGATTTTTTGTGCCCTCAGTACATTAGCACCCATGCGAGGACATAGACTCCTAAGAATTACTGTCAGATACTAGGTGCTAGGGTGTGTTTTGTGCCTGAGGTAAATGTCTGATTCTAGAATGTTGTATTCTTGTGTTGATTCTATATTGTAACATTCTCTTATGTATGTCTGAGATGTTTTAGGGGTGATTTGTTCTCCCAATGTATTCCCCCCTTGTTTGGGGTGTATGAAATGATAGAAGGAGAATGTGGACTAAAGGAGAGGACCAGAGGTTGGTTTGAAGTGGATAAATTTAGGTGGTAGGAGATCTACATTCTAGAAACCAAGCCACATAAAAACAAAGTGGGCTAATAACAAGTGTTAGTATAAAATCTAGGAACAAGAGAAGACAATGTAACAAGCAAGTTATATGACAATATGGTACGTGAAAAGAGAGTTTCAAACATGGGACATCACTCACAATTTCATAATAAAGTTAGGGTCAAAACGGCCAAACATATATAATGATCATACAAGACATAGGGCATAACCTGCAAACAATACATACAATAGAAAATAATATCAAGCAAAATGTGACAACTATCCATGGTTGTATATTATCCTGCAAGGAAAATGTTAACATGAAGCACCCGTTAGCATGTTAGAAAGATAATTAGTATGTCAAAGAGGGAAAATTAAAATGATAGTAGTGAAGAATGTAGTGATATAACTTGTGTAGTATGTGATATTAGTAAAATTTAATCACCCTAGGGGCCTCAGTGGGAATGGTAAAAGGTACAGTTCCAAACATCATTGCAACATGTAAAAACATGTAAGATATTTGCATTCACCTCAAAAGACAAAGTGAACATGGATTTTTATACATATAGAAATGTGATGACATACTAAGAATCTATCTAGTATGAAAAACAAAGTGTAACTTGTAGATAGAATAAGCTAGCAAGAGTAGATGCACCAAAGATATGCAAACTGTAGTATGAGTGTGATGGGATGGAATGTAAGATATGGAGATGAAAGGAGAAGCGTGCCCCTTAGAGAATTTGTATGAGATGAGGTTCATTTATAAATTCTACCTCAATAGTGAAGAATGAACCATAAAATAAGAGTGTTTCATCGGGAAATGTGTTGTCTAAGAATAGATGCTATAAAGATGTATCATGAAGCATTGGGCATGAAATGTGTAGTGGATGTGAGATTCATTTAAGAATTATACCCTCAACGTTTGAGTATGAACTGTGTAACTAGAGTGTGTCATAGGGTAATGAAGGTATTTTATGCATAATAGTGTTTGAGATGCATCACATTGAGTGGATTCTTAAGTGGATTGCCAAGAAGAGTAGTAAGATGATATATCCCACCCCAAGATTTTCAATGATGAGATAGGGATTGAGCCAATTAGGTTTGAATTTTCCTTTAAGATGAGCCTCGACGGTAGTGTTTTTCTAATTTTCTTTTCAAAGAAGATCACTAATATTTAATTCACGTGCACGTAAATTTTTCTATTGTAATTTTTTCAATGTGCACTTCATAAATATGGAGATGTTCTAGGGCTTGCACACGATGAGAATCAAGCATTTCAAGTTCATGTTGTCATTTTTCATGATACTCATTGTATTTGAGAATTCCTTTAAGTGATATACACAATGAGGGTATTTATAGCTCTAAGGGAATGAATTCCTCAGTACCATAAACTAGAAAAAAGGATGAAGCACTGGTTGGGGTGCGTACACTTGTGTGGTAAGCCCAAAGAGCACATAGAATCTGATTTTGCCAATTGACGCCACTAGTATCGATAGTTTTGTGTAATATTTTGACAATGGTTTTATCAGTGACCCCTACTTGGCCATTGTGTTATGGGTAATAAGTAGTGGAAAAGGTTTTCTTTATCTTGAATTTTTCACAAATCCTTTTAAAGTCCTTATTTTTGAAAGAGGAGCCATTATTGGTGATAATAATAGATGGAATGCCAAAGTATGTAATAATGTGAGTTATAATGAAATGGAAGATTTTAGGACCAGTGGTGGTTTATAAGGGTGCAACTTCAACCCATTTAGTAAAATATTCAGTAGCGGTAATAATGAAATTATGGCCATCATCCGATTTGGGATTAATTTTTCCAAGGAGATTAAAACCCCATAAGGTAAAGGGCCATGATGGTGTGATGGGTTGAAGTTCATATGAAAGTGCATAATGAAGATTACTATGCTTTTGACATTTTTCAAAGTTTTTTCGCAAGATTTTGGGAGACATTGCTTTACCAGAGAAGTGAAAACCACATAGACTATCATGAACTTGAGATACAACCATGGTAATGTCATCTAGGCCTATCATCAAGGCCTAAGCATTGCAAAAAATGACCATCGAATGATTTCTAAAATAATGAAGCACCTATGATTACATATTGATTGGCCTCTTGCCATAGATGATGACCTTTATGAGGTTTAAATTTGATAGGAATGGTTTTTTGGTATAGGAAATTATATATTTGAGTGAACCATTTTGAATGATCATTCTCATGTGTGATAACACAAGCTTCCAAAGTTGGGCTATCAGTAGAGGGATTTCACAAGTGATGAACTATAAAGGTCTCATACTCTTCAGTGATGCATTGAGGGATGATTGATGTTGCTCTAATGACTGCGTCTGCATGACGCTTGTCTTTACGAGGGATGGCGGTGAGAGAGTAGGTATCGAATGTAGCCTACATGGATTTGAAAAGGTTGTTATACACAATAATATGCTCCTCTTTGGTTTGATATGTTTCATTAACCTCATTAATAATGATTTGAGAGTCGCCATGAATGTGGATATTGTGAATAAAAAGTTTGTAGATGTTTGTGAGGCCAAGAATGAGGGATTCATACTCGGTGATGTTGTTAGTGTATGACAACCCTAAGTGATGCGTAAAGGGGAGATGATCACCATGTGGGGTGATGAATGCAATCCCAACACCATAACCTAAGAGGTAATGGGACCTATCAAAATACCTAGTCGAAGAGTCAATGTCGATGGTATAAGTAGTAAATTCATTGCAAAAAGTTTCGCAGAGGGGCGTTGCATAGCTGATCGGTGATAACTTGGCCTCTTATTACTTTTTGTGGGATAAATTTGAAATCAAGCTATGTGAAAAGCATGACCCATCATGTAAGGTGTCCAGAGAGGTCTGTGTGGGATAAGAGGTATCGTAAAGGATCTACTTTAGTAATGATGTGAGACTCATTATTTAGAATTTAGTGTCATAACTTATCTGCAACAAAGATGAGTCCAAAGCATAATTTTTCAATATAGTTGTAATTACATTTGTGGGAAATAAAAGTGTGACTAATGTAATATATGACCCTTTCACATTGAGAATCGTCATGGTTTTCTAGAAGGGCCCCTGATGCATGAAATGTAGCTAAGATGTACAATAACAAGGGTCGGTTAGCTTTAGGAGGAACTAGAAAAGGAGGATTTAATAGATATGCTTTAATAGTGTCAAAATCACATTGGCACTAGTCATCCTAAAGGAATTTAGTGTATTTTTTCATTAGACATGTGAATGATTAAGATTTTTCAGCGAGCATTTCTATGAAGCATGGAATGGCCTAGATATTACCTTTCATTGAGTGTAATTGATTCAAATTTTGTGGCAAAGGCATGTCAACAATAACACGGATATTTTTGGGATCAATTCCACATTGGGAGATGATGTAACCAAGGAGATTTCTAGTTATAACATAAAAAAACACTTCTTTCGATTTAGACATACTTTGTATTGTCTCAAGCATTTAAAAAGTGTGCAGAGATCTTGAGCATGGGTGGAGTTATGACATGATTTTACAAGTATGTCATCAACATAATCTTCAAGAATTTTATGAATTTAGTCATTGAAGATATACATCATCGCTTGTTTATAAGTAGCCTCGACATTTTTAGGTTGAAGGGAATAACAGTTTAACAAAATGTACCGATGGAGTGGTGAATGAATTATTTTCTGGATCGGTGAGGTTGATTTTGATTTAATTATAACCTACAAAACAAATTTCCATGACCTGTACAAATGTCCACAAACCACTAGTAAAATATAACGAAAAAATGCAGATATGTGGCAATCGGAAGTTGACCCTGACGGAAATCACTTATTAAGAGTGAACTTACTCTCAATGCATCTACACTACATCTCAGACTCCGATTGACAGTAACTATGTGAATGTGTGTGTAATGATGTCCTTGTGCAAGTTAGTTGACAGCATATCATAAAGACAAGATATGAAATTCATAGAATTTCTGCATTAACTAGTAAATGTGCCTCAGGATGGAATAGAATACAAATTCCCCTCCTATGTACTTGTATAGCACCAAGTGATGTAACCCTTGTCCCTTATATTGAGCATAGCTACATGAAGGCCTATACTAGGCATAGTCACTTTAGTTCCTTTGGATGTAATATGTAGGTGAAGTAATGAAGTAATTTTTTTAGTGCTTGGTCCTTCATTTTGAAGGACATAACTATGTATTTATATGATTCCCTACGAGGGTTGAATTAGTGGTGCTGAGATTGACAACTGAGTAGGCCGACCTCATAATTGAAAAAAATGGGCCAAAAGTATAAAATGTATGACCCAAAAAGAATGCGTAGTAGGAGTTTCCATATTGAAATTAGGTAAGATTGGAATCACCAAAGTAAGAGGTAGTAATGAGTGCCTATGGAAATAAATTTTTTTGATGGGCAACAGGTCTGAAGTCATGACATAGAAAATCATTTAAGTTCTGAAAAGAATGACTAGGGAGTGGAAAAGATGATTTATCCATTTCGAGAAAACAAGTGGAAAAAAGAGGCCAAATAAATTGAAGCTAGTTTTCTTGTAATAGGAATGATGTAAAGAATGGGCTAAATGAAAGCTTGAAAACCTCAGAAATGTACCATGGAGTGGTAGAACTTCTATGTCTAAATTAGAATGTTGGAAATGGTATTTGAGAAGATAGGGTACTATTTAGGTGTTCAATGGAAACTCATTTAAGTAGTTACTCTTTGAGTCATGTTGGCCTAAACAGTACCATAAACAGTCGTATGATGGAGTGTATAATAGCCAAGATATTTACAATAATGAGGCTAAGACTGGAGAAAGATATCAATTTATCCCTAACTACTCAGATTAGTGGTTACTTAAAATTCATAAATTGGGAAGGGTATCTATGGCTTTATTGAGCAAATCAAATTAGATTTGTTGAGGATTTAAGATCTTCAATGAAGAGTGGAAGAGGTCCTCATGCAATGGCATAGATCTAAGGCCACCCAAGTATAGATCTGATTACTAACCTTAAAAGTTATTGACCATCAGATGGATGGAGATTTAAGCAATGTGCATATATATCCACATATAATGCCTATTTAGCTTGGCTATTATCGTAAATAGGTCACTAATGATGGTTATCTCCAAATGTGAGAGAGATAATTTTATGCTAATACAAGTGAGTATTTGGATTAGTTGAGAGGTAGAGGGGTGAACCAGTTATATTTACAGTTTTTCACTACAAATAGTGCTGGCTCAAGATTGGGTGCACTGTGGAACTAAACTCAAAACATATGTTGGTCAGGGGCATTAGACTTAGGGCAAAGGATTATTATAGGTGCTTAGTTACAATGTTGTAGGTCTATAGTGGTAATGTATATCTGCAACTATGAGTTTTTAGTGGACCTAAGCGTGTTAACAAGGGATTATGAAACTCATTGATTCAGTTGGGAGGGGTAATGGATCCAATCCTTAATTCTAACTGGATAGATACCTAGGAAGCTGCTAAAAAAGAGTTGCACCTAGAGAATAACCTTTATCTCACTCTTATGGTTAAAAGGAGGAATTTTTAGCTAATAAGGAGTTAGACTAGATTTCGAGTGGTATACCCGAAGAGGCAATTATGAGTGAGAAAGACTACATCTCAAGTTATACATGAGTTCTTGAATTTGGGCATCCGTACATGGATGATTTGAATAGGATTATCCTTTTAAAGTTATTTATAATGGGATAGGATGAGAATACTAAGTGCAAATATAATAGATATGTGTGGATAGAAGACTAATTAAAACTTCCCATTCCTATGAAGTGGATGAAGAAATGATAGATCTCCTTATACTTGAATGGGATCCACTAGATGATAATAAAATTTGGAGTACAATTTGGAAGTGCCTTTGGAATGCAAACTTAGGTGATAACGGCTAGTAAGGTTTTAAAATGCTTGGGTCCTTCATTTTGAAAACATAATTATGTATTTATATTATTCCCTTGTTTGAAATTTGTAATTGACAACTAAAAGATCGACTCATAAGAAAATAAGATGCCTATTAGATGCAAAATCATAGCACCCAATGGCCAAAGATGTGAAGTTATAGGAAAAACGGGGCATTCGGGGTGACCCATAAGGGATTGGAGCATCTGGGGTCATTGTTGTCTAGTGGACTTGTAAACACTGAGATGTCCTTCTAGAGAAAAATGATAAATCTTGTTCCTAAACTACCTTGTAGGGCTCTGTAATGCCAAATAAAAACTAGAACTCAATGAAAAGAGGCCAAAGATAGTTCCAAGGAACCATAGAGAACTTGATATGAAATGTAAGATACACTAAAGCGGTGATTTTAGGACCAGAGAAATGTACCCAAGGGGTGTGATTTTGTGTTGAGGAAGGATGAAATAGGGGAGAAAGGAAGATGGGAAGGTTAGACATATGACACAAACCTACATCCTAATCCATGTAAAAGTTACATCCACGAAACACAAGGTATCAACTGCACCTAAAGAATTATGCGAAATACATGTTATCAGAAAATAGAACTTTGAAAGGGAGAGGCTTGGAGAACACCACGTAACTGAGCCTAGTTAAAATATGTAAAGGGTTAAGAAACACTTTGTATTAGTGAAAACAAGATTTGTATTGCTCTTAGAATGGGTGCACAAACCATTATGCCTTATCTGCTTAGAGGCACAAATGGATAGCATTTTTATCACAATGTAGGAGAAGATTGTCATGGTATCAAAAATGAAGTCAGGAAACAAAGAAAGTAGAGTTTCCCAACCTCCCAAAATGGACTCTCCTTCTTAAATGAGAAGTGTTACAATACCTATGAAATGAATAAGAGAGAGAGAAAGGGTTTACAAAATTTAAATTATGTTTCAACTACCAATAGATCAATGCATGGGTAAATCCTACCTTGAAGATGTAACCATTTTAGGGTTGTCAATCAATGCCCCTTTCAAATTACCGCCCCAAATATGTCGATTATGGGTCATCTGTCTGTCTGACATATTGAAGAAGTTTCGGTAATAAAATCAGATATGGTAGAGAAATTGGGCTCTACTTTAAGGTATGGAACATTTCTCTTAACTCATCCCACCTAATCCCCAAACTTAAAGTTTTATCTTCATGGTGTAGACCAATGGATCGAGAATTTCCATTGATGCCAGATTAAGGGTGCTAGATTTTGAGCCCCCGAGTTGAAATAGCATGCTACCTTTGAAATTTGGATCTTCCTAGTACAAAAAGGCAGGAAAACCACTGTTCAATTTGGGCCTTCCTTTTAAATACGAGACATTGGAGGGATGGCACATTCTGAGGGTGGCCTCTATTTTTACAAGGTTTTGGGTGGTGTGGGGCATGACATGTGGTTTCCTACTGGGTGCTCAATTTCCTTAATTTTTTGGTTAAGTCCTTTTCTTGGCTAGGTCATATATCTGACAAGGGACATGCGGTGGCCTAAGAAGCTTGCTTGGAAACCTCCCTATGAGATTCTAAGCTCTTGCAAATAGTGCCATTTGGACACTTGACACTCTACAGGCCTATCAAATGCATTGACTATTCAAGAGATTTGTCCCTACAAGATTTAAGACTGGACTCGTGGAGGCTATCCGCGCTCACTTAAAATTCTGATCAAGCTTTCCTTTGAAGGACTGTTAGGTTAACATATTTGAGTGCCTCCATTAGATTCTTTGGAATTTTTTTAACTTTGACCTCCAACTTGGTCAAACCTAATTCGAACCTTAAACTCAAGTGGCGAGCTAGTGCTCATTTCAGTCTCACAAGCTTATAAAATTTACCCTTGTAAGGAAAATGAATGAGCTGACGTGTGGTAGCCTTTGCTTGATTTCTATAGTTTTTTTGAGGCCCCCATTATCCACTCGTTTGAATTTTAGCATCTAGTATTCAATTACCTACCAATTTGCTAACACATTCATTTAGAGTGCCTGAGACATGTTCTATTTCATAACCTGGTGCTTAATTAATAAGAAACGATCCGCCATCCACTCATTTATGGTCATTTGACTTCAAAGATGCATTTTTTGGACCTACTTGGCAGCGTCCGCTGTCTCCTTCATACTTGAGTTGATTAAAATTACTATAAACTTAGTTCTGAGCCAAAGTGTATAGATTCCTGAAGACTTTGAACCTTTACTATTTCTTCTCTTTAAACCTCTGGCTGATATTGATGCAGTCTCCTTATTCCCCGACCCTGTTATTCCATTTCCGAGGCATATAATTTTTAATTAATGGATTTAAGGCATGATTTCAGCTCGATAGAGCCATTTTTTTGAATGATTCTTTACGTAGGGTCGTTTGATCTTTCACAAGCCCCACTACTTCCATTGGAGAAAGTAAAGTCATAATGTTGGGGGTTAGCACACTGGTTGTACAGACAATATATCATATCTAAGCATACATGCAAATAAAAGTGGATATTCTACCAGAATAAATATACAAAACAAGAGACATAAATCAACACCAGATTTAACGTGGTTCACCCAGTGTGGGCTACGTCCACCAAGAAACAAGCCAATCTATTATCCAAAGCTTTGACAAGATATACAATGAAGATTTACAATCTTCCACACCTCTCAGATGTACAGTACTTTCTTTCTATCAAGCTTTTGCTTCATCACCAAGAATTCTCTCTCTCACCAAATTTTTCAAGTTCTTTCTAATTCTTGTTAATCCTTTTTTACTTCTAAACCCTAGCTTTTATGCTTATATAGTTGTTTATAAACTTAGGGAACTTAGCCATGCAATTACAATCAATAGATCTACTTTAATGCTAAAAATAGATTAATTCCCTGAGAGTTAATTAAAACATCTCGCACAGGTAACTGAATCCTTAACCGGTTTGATTCCTCCCTTTCCTGACCGATGCCGGTCATAGGTGACCGATGCTCAGTCCCTTACTGATGCCGGTCCCCCCCTTAACCAATGATGGTTACTGTATTTTCCAACAAGTTCCATTGCATGCTAAACTGAAGTAATTGAGCTCCACAACTCAACAATCTCCCACTTGGAGATTAATTACTACACCATACATGTACAACATCATTCTTGGATCCTTCCTTAGCTTTGTTTCTTCCTCTTCAAGTCTCAAACTCGAAGACCAACAGAAGTGGAGTGTAGCTCCAACTTCTCCTTTGCTAATGGCTTCATTAGCATATCCGCAGGGTTCTTTCTCATATGAATCTTTTCCAGATTCAACTATCCATCCTCCAATACCTGCCATATGAAGTGATACCTCAACTGAATGTGTTTCATTCTCGAATGAAATGATGAGTTCTTTGCCAAATGAATTGCACTCTGACTGTCACTGAACAATTTACAATCACTTTGCTCCTTTCCCAACTCTTCCATGAACCTACTCATCCATATCATCTCCTTGCTAGCCTCTGTAGCTGTAACATACTCTACCTCTGTAGTAGACAAAGCCACAACCTTCTGCAATCTTGAAATCCAACTAACTATCATTCCACCTACTGTGAAAATATATCCAGTAGTGCTCCTCCTACCATCCAGATCTCCAGCCATATCCGAATCAACATAGCCACATAATGAAATATCTGAACCTCCATAGCATAACTGCATGCTAGATGTCCCTTTCAAATACTTGAGTATCCATTGGACTACTTTCCAATGCTCTTTACCTGGATTAGCCATATATCTACTCACAACTCCCACTACCTGTGCAATGTCTGGTCTTGTACAAACCATAACATACATGAGACTTCCAACTGCTGAAGCATATGGCACTCGTGTCATGTATTTGACCTCCTCATGTGATGAAGGACACTGATCTTTACTCAATTTGAAGTGTCCAGCCATAGGTGTACTAACAGGTTTTACATTCTGCATGTTGAACCTTTCTAACACCTTGTAGATATAATCCTCCTGAGACAAATACAATTTCTTATTTTTCTCTGTCTCTATGTATTTGCATGCCAAGGATTCTTTTTGCATAGCTCCTAAATCCTTCATAGCAAATGTGTGAGCTAGCTTTCTCTTAAGCTCACCAATGTCCTGCATACTAGATCCTGCAATAAGCATATCATCCACATACAGTAACAAAATAATATAGCTCCCATTTTCAAGCTTCTTGAAATAAACACAATGGTCAGATTCACATCTCAAGTAACCATGCTCATGCATAAAACTATCAAACCTCATGTACCATTGCCTTGGAGCTTGCTTGAGCCCATATAGGCTCTTTTTCAACCTGCACACTAATTTCTCCTTACCCTTGACTTCATACCCAAGCGACTGCTGCATATAAATCTCTTCATCCAAATCACCATGAAGGAAATCCATCTTCACATCTAGTTGCTCTAAATGCAAATCTTCTACTGCAACTAAACTCAATACAGTATGAATAGAAGTCATCTTAACAATAGGAGAAAATATTTCACCAAAGTCAATACCTGCTTTCTGTGTAAATCCATTTACTACAAGCCTTGCCTTGTACCTTTTCTGTCCACCCTCTTCTTCCTTAATCCTGTAAACCCACTTGTTCTACAATGTTCTCTTACCTGCTGGAAACTTAACCAAATCCCAAGTCTGGTTCTATTCCAAGGAGTCCATCTCCTCATCCATGCCATGCTCCCACTGAACGTGAGTCTTATCTTGCATTGCTTCTTCAAAACTTTCTGGTTCACCATTATCAGTCAATAATAAATAAAATAGAGAAGGTGTAAATCTTTCTGGAAGTTTACTTACCCTTTGTGACCTTCTCACAGGAGTTTGGGGTACTGGAGGCTCAATCTATGGACCTCCTGGACATTCCTATCCAAATTCTGACAGTGACCAATGCCGGTCACCTCTAACTGACATCGGTTCTGGCTAACTGATGCCAGTTTGGATCTTCTGTAACCGATACTGCGATTCATCTGACCAATGTCAGTCAGGGGTCAACTGACACCGGTTACTATGTAACCCTATAGGTATTTCTTTTAAATCCTGAGAGTTCATTTTCATTCACAAACTTCTTAATTTTTCATCCTTGGGTACCAAAATTTGATCCCTATACATTCTCTTTTCATTCCATTCAACATCACGACTCCTAACAATTTTAGAATTCTCTAAATCCCAAAAATGGAATCCAAAATCACCAGATCCATAACCAATGAAAGTGCATCTCTTGGATTTTGCATCCAACTTTTTTCTATTTTCCTCTATCAACATGCACAAAAGCTTCTGAACCAAAAAATTTAAGAAAAGAAATATCTACCTCTTTTCCGGTCCAAGCTTCCTCTGGTATTCCTCCATCTAGTGAACTTGAAGGCCCATGGTTAATCAAATAAATCATTGTATCAACTGCTTCTACCCAAAACTGCAAGGGCAATCTAGAATGTATCCTCATACTTCTAGCATGTTCCATGATTGTCCTGTTCATTCTTTCTGCAACACCATTCTCCTGTGGTGTTCTTGGAACCGTTTCTTTCTCTACGTATCCCATTCACTGAACAATAATAATTGAAATACTTACTACAATATTCACCACCATTGTTGAATCTAAGGCACTTTAACTTAGAATTTGATTCATTCTCAACAAGGGCTTTCCATCTTTTAAAAGTCTCAAAAACATCAGATTTACATTTAATACAATAAACCCATACCTTTCTTGTAGCATCATTAATGAAAGTAACATAATACTGGGATCCTCCATGAGAAGCTACATGAGCTGGTCCCCACACATTTGAGTGTACAAGCTCTAATTTTTGCTCCTTCTTAGTTGCCCCAACTTTGAGAAATATCACTCTCTTTTTCTTTCCAAAGATACAATGCTCACAGAAATCAATATCTAAATCTTTCAAATTTAATAACTTACCCTTAGCCTTTAAGATATGCATTCCTTTTTGACTCATATGACCCAACCGATTATGCCACATGCATTTATCTGAATCTGAAGTAGATAATGCAGAAAAGGAATCAGTAATACAGGTAGATAAATACAACGTTCCTACCTTCTTACCTCTTTCCACAACAAAAGCACCCTTGGTGACTTTCCAAGAGTCTCCTATAAAAGTAACCATGCAACCAGATTCACCTAGTTTCCCTACAGAAATAAGATTCCTCTTGAGGCTTGGCACATGCCTCACATATTTCAATACCCATGTATTTCCATTTTGTAATTTTAGATGAACTTCCCCTTTACCAGTATTACTGCAAGGTTCATCATCACCCAAATAGACATGCCCAAAATTTCCCTAGACATAATTTCTGAAATAACCCTTATTAGGGGTTGCATGGAAAGAAGCTCCTGAAGTCTAAAACCCATGATTCAATTCTATTATCTAAAGAAAGAATAAGAGCATCTTGCATTATCTCTGATGTAGCAAGATTCACCTCTTTACCTTTGTCTGGTTGTTGGTTCTCTTTATTCTTTGACCAACAATCTTTCTTTGCATGTCCTTTCTTTCCACATTTCCAACAAGTAATTCCCTTACTTCTGGAGTTAGATATGCTATCCCTTGGACTTTGATTTCCCATTACTCTTACTCTTGGATATCTCCTTCTGCCTGCCCCTGCTTTCTACATTCAAAGCATTTTTAGATGATGTTTCCTCTATACTTTTCCTACAAATTTATTCATTCAATATTATACTAACCACATCATCAAACTTCAAAATATTATTAGTAGATGTTGTATTACTAACAACCATTACCAAGTTTGTCCCAACTATCAGGCAAAGAACATAAGAATAAAAGTGCTTTTACTTCATCATCAAACGGTATTGAAACTGATTTTAACTGATTTACAATAGATCAGAAATCATTCAAATGACTAGAAGTAAATTCACCTTCATGCATCTTAGAACTAAATAGTTTCTGTTATGAATAAAACTTAACTTAATTCATCATTAGTTGATATTTGAATAAATGTAATAAGTTAAAGTATTTAATTAAATACTTTAAACTTATGTCAATAGATATTAGTTGTCCTTAGTTGTTAGTTAACTAAGTGATAGTGTTATCATCCCAATGTTTGTGGGATAATGTTCTATCTTTTACATATTTTGTTCCTAGATGATTTCCATGAGGGGCAATAGGGGTAGTTAGGGGCAATATGTTATTTCTGCATATTTTCTCAGATTAGATGATTTGTTTCCATATATTGTGGATGAGATAGAAGTTTTTCACTATCTATAAATATTGCAGCTCTCTCATTTGTCTGTAATGCTTGATTTTGATATTAATAAAATACACAAGCATCATCTTTTTTTTGTGCAAAGCATCTGTGTCAATATTGTTTTCAAGTATTCATTGTCAAGATTTGATATCAGACCAGTATTCTGATCCAGAGAGGAGTGTAGGAAGTTATACGGAAGTTTAGGGAGATATAGAGAATTATAGAACTAGGAGGAGCCATAGATGCCCCCAGCCATTTCACAGCCCCTACCCAGTTTCACACCCTGAATCACAGTTGATTTGTAGTTAAGAACACCTGGAGTGCAATCACAGGCCTTTGTAGACTTGGATGCTAATCTGTTGTAAAATGTTACATTGTTTCATTCTTTGGTATTTAAAAAAAAAATTACCTGTACGTGCATTTTTTTAAAATTAGAAGCATTTAAAAATATATATATACAATATTTTTGATCTGTAGGTACCTGTCGACACTAAAATTTTCCTCCGTAATTTCTATTTCATTAATGTATGTATTAGGAATAGGATGTTGTTAAGTGTAATTAGTAGTAGCGTTACGGTGCCGCCAATAATGTGGAGTACGGTAACAGTCAAAGTACAATAGGAATGTTGTAAAAAGTAAATATTTGTCGTAAGTGGTCCGCTAATGTTAAAATGTCAAAGTTTGGGTAATTAGAGAAGTAGGGTCTACGTGATTAGGAATTAAAAATATTATATTGGTAATAAGGACAAGGAGTGAGGTCATAAATATTTTTGTGTATTTTATTTGTAAAAAGTCTAAAAATGTGAAACCCATGTAAAATGATAAGGTTTATCTTATCTTAGAAGATAAGCTTACATGTACAGATAAGAGTTAAGGTATGGAATATGATTCATCAGAGTGGATTTCTTATCCTATCTTAGAGATAAGATGGATAAGCCTGGAAGTTCTATAAATAGAGAGGCCACCCCCCTCATTTAGCATAGAAGGAAGTAGTGAGAAATATTGTAGGAAGTGTGCGAAGGAAGCCATCAGTTTAAAGGTGTGTTGAAGAAGCCATTAAGAGGTGTAATTATAAAGTTTCTCCCATAGTCTTGGTGAAAGTCAAGTGAAGTCAATAACACTTGAAGTACCTCATGGGTGAGATTGTAACAATTTCATGTTAATATTATAATTTACTTTGATATTTCAGATTTGTCATCATTCCGTCTTATCATAGTCGATGGTATTCTTGTGTTATGTTGTTGTTTTGTTTCCAGATTACATCCACCAAACTAAAGGCTGTGCATTAGTAAATAATCATAGCACAAGGAGTTCTCGGTGAAGAATTATCATAGTGCGGGATTGGTGACATCATTTTGGTTCCGTTGCTGGGACCATTCCTCGTTGGTGGATTTTCTGGAGAAATATTCCCACTTAGTCAAAAATCAATTAAAGGGTAACCTTGTTTTTACTGTGCATAGTAGTTACCATGGTAAAGTCATTTTTACTGTGAATAGTAGTTACCATGATAAAGTCATTTTTGCTGTGAATAGTATTTATCACAGTAAAGTCACTTTTTACCATGAATAGTATTTACCACAGTAACTTCACTTTTTACCGTGAATAGTATTTACCGCAGTAACTTCACTTTTTACCGTGAATAGTGTTTACCACAGTAAAGTCAGTTTTTACCGCAATAAGTCAAGTTTTACCATAGTTTACCGTGGTCATTTCCATTTTATTGTAGAAAGGTGTAAAGTCACTTTCTAGTATAGTGATTCCAATTATTTGTACACATAAGTCTTTTTGATTGTACTTGTGAGTTGGTATTTCACAGTGGTTACTTTTGAAAATGGGAAAGATTCCTATTTTTTCAGCTCAATCTAATGAAGATGCTTCTTCTTTCATTCAAGAGTTTAAGCGATCTTGTATTTGTAATGGCCTTATAAGAAGGGAACAATGGACTGAATTTTTTCCTACCTTTTTGGATGGTTCAGCACTTAGGTGGTTTGAAACACTAGGTGATAATGTGAAAAATTCATGGGATTTATTAACTGAAAGTTTTCTTGAAGAATTTGGTGAACAACAGAAATATGTAGATCTCATGATCGAGATCACAAAGCTATCCCAAGGAGAGAAGGAGAAGATAAGGGATTATCATGCTCGTTTTCTAGAGCTAAGGAGGAAGCTCGATGCCCAGATCCGGAAGGAAGGACTAGCGGATGGGTTGATGAATGGCGTGGATAATCTCCTTTGTAAGCACTTCATTCTTGCGATGAAGCCAGAGATTAGACAACGAGTGAAGTATGACCGCTCAGCTACCATTGAATAAGCAAAGGAGATTGCAAGAAGGCAAAAAGAAAGCATGGAAGAGGAGCCCAAAGAAATTGTTGCTAAAGTAGAGCCTACACCAGCACCTTTGGTCCAGAATCCACAACCACTCCCGGTGAGCACAAATATTTCTCCTAGTGCATCTACTGAGTATGAAGATCTGCTTAAAAAGATGGGTCAGTTAACTATTAATCTTCTTCAAGGAAAGGAATTTAGTTCTCAGGGAGGAGATAGAGGTCCAAAAAGAAATATTTCTAAAGTTCTTTGTTATGGTTGTTATAAAAAGGGTCATTATAAGTATAATTGTCTAGATAGAGCTTCTACATCTAGTAAAGGAGATAATGATAAAGGAAAAGCACCTGTGAATTCTTTTGATGTAGTAGATAAGAGCAGAAATAATGAAGTAGATGTGTTTGTAACAAAAAGAAAGAAAGAAAAAGATAATCAAGATGGAAATGATCCTAAGAAGATGAAAGAAGAAACTAGTAAGAAACATAGGAGAAGAAAGTTGGGTGTGCAGTATTTTCTGATTTCACAGGGGCAAGGACCATACTCCATCTTGGAAGATCTGTCCAAAAGGCCTGCAAATATTACATATGGTCAACTCTTGGCTATGTCTTCTGAGAAGAGGCGGGAGTTGCAAGGTGGACTCAATGCTCGAAGAAGGAAGGAGGTTGAGGTCCCTGTTTTGGAGGCAGAGGCAGATCCCTATGCTCCATAAGCTGAGGTATTATGTAATGGCATTTCAATTCATGATGTCTTAGTTGATGGAGGTGCTGCAGTTAATGTAATGACTGAGTCTGTAATGAATATGTTGGGTTTAAAAATTGATCGCCCTTCAACACTTATGTTAAGGTCATTAAATAAAAGGAAAAACTAAACTAGGAGGTTGAGGTCCCTGTTTTGGAGGCAGAGGCAGATCCCTACACTCCACAAGCTGAGGTATTATGTAATGTCATTTTAATTCATGATGTCTTAGTTGATGGAGGTGCTGCAGTTAATGTAATGACCAAGTCTGTAATGAATATGTTGGGTTTAAAAATTGATCGCCCTTCAAAACTTATGTTAAGGTCATTAAATAAAGGAAAAACTAAACCAGAAGGTGTAGTTTCAAATGTGGCAATATCTGTTATGGGTGTTGTATGTGTGGTAGACTTTCAGGTGATGAAAAATGGTACTGTTGCGTACCCAATGCTATTGGGAAGACCATGGCTAAGGAGAGTTCATGCAAGAAACTACTGGAATGAAGGTTTCATGACACTTGGACGTGGTAGAGAGAGGGTGAAGATAAACGTGATCCCTTGACATCATAAAGCAGAACCTGTGGATTCAAGTGATGAAACTGATGATTGGACATCCTCTGATTACTCTAGTACCAGTGAAGTGGACACTGAAGATGAAGAAAGCGAGGTGGATGTTTCAGTCATGGATATCCTTCCAGTCACACCAACTCATGACCCCATAAAATTATCTAAAGAAGAAGTTGATGATCGTCTCCAACAAATAAAGATTGGTGATGCTGTGATGGAAAGTGAGAAGGAATCCTACCTCCAGCTCTTTCGAAGGTACATACACATATTCACTTTTGATTACAAGGAACTCTGTCAAGTAAGTTGGGTAGAACATTCTATTGAGCTGGTAGATGGTGCTAAGCCCATAAAGCAAATGCCATATAGAATGAATCCTAATTTTTCCAAGACTGTAAAAGAAGAAATAGATAAGTTGCTTGATGTAGGATTCATATTTGCTGTGGAGAATTCAGAATGGATTTCTCCCATTGTGATCTCAATAAAAAATAATGGGAAGCTACGCATTTGTGTTGATTATAGGAAGCTCAATAAGGCAACAAAGAAGGATCATTACCCTCTTCCATTTTCAGATCAGATCTTGGATGAAGTAGCTGGCCAGGAGTGCTATAGTTTTGCTGATGGATATAGCGGCTACAACCAAGTTCGTATAGCAGAGAAAGATCAACTGAAGACCACGTTCACCACTCCTTGGGGAACGTTTGCTTATAGAGTTATGCCTTTTGGGTTGTGTAATGCTCCAGCAACATTCCAGCGTTTGATTAATAGGGTGTTCGAACCCTACATTGGGACCTTCATCAGAGTATTTCTGTATGATTTTTACATCTATGGGAGCAAGTTGGACCACCTACACCAGATGGAGACAGCATTTCAAAGGTTAGAAGAAGCACAAGCCTCACTAAACCCTACAAAGTGTGTATTTGGATGTTCTAAAGGCGTTTTGTTAGGGTGTATCCAGAGATGGTATTGGTACTGATCCTAATAAAGTTTCAAAAATCAAAGATTTACCATTTCCTATGAATAGAAGTAAGTTGAGATCATTTTTAGGCCATGTGGGTTACTATAGAAGGTTCATCAAGAATTTCTCAAAGATTACACAGCCACTAACCCAGTTCTTGAAGAAGGATGTTACTTATGAACCAGGAAATAAGGCGCATGAAGCTTTTGGACAATTGAAGGAATCCCTGGAGTCTTCACCTATTTTGAAGAATCCAGATTGGAGTAAGCCATTCATTGTGTACACTGATGCCTCAGATGCAGCCTTGCAGGTACATAAATGGGATAAAAGGATTCATGCAGCATTATGGACATATAGGGCAACATCAAAGTCAGCAACAGGATACTCCCCATTTCAGTTGGCCTATGGCATTGATCCAGTTCTTCCTATTGAGTTTGATATTCCCACTGTGAGAGTTATGAAAAATGAAAGGATGGATGAAAGTGATTCAGTAAAAGAAAGGTTGGTACATCTTCATTTGCTGGAGGAAATGAGAGAAATAGCAAAGGATACAAGCCATAAGAAGAAAATGAAGCAGAAGGAATACTTTGATCAAAAGATTTGGTGGTCTCCATTTCATGTGAATGACTTGGTTCTAGTATATGATTCCAGATACAAAAAAAGAAGACAGAGAAAATTTCTTCCAAAATGGATGGGGCCCTACAAAATAGCAGTTGTTCATGAAAATGGTACGTACTGACTGGAGGAATTGGATGGCACTCCCATTACAAAATGGGTCAACCATGACAAGTTGAAGATTTTCCAAGCACCAGAATAGTCTACTCCGAGGACGAAGTAGAAGCTAGGAAGGGGGAAGATGTCGACACCAAAATTTTCCTCCGTAATTTCTATTTCATTAATGTATGTATTAGGAATAGGATGTTGTTAAGTGTAATTAGTAGTAGTGTCTGATAGAAGATAACGGTGCCGTCAGTACGGTGCCACCAATAATGTGGAGTACGGTAACAGTTAAAGTAAAATATTGTAAAAAGTAAATATTTGTCGTAAGTGTTCCGGTAATGTTAAAATGTCAAAGTTTGGGTAATTAGAGAAGTAGGGTCTACGTGATTAGGAATTAGAAATATTATATTGGTAATAAGGAAAAGGAGTGAGGTCATAAATATTTTGTGTATTTTATTTGTAAAAAGTCTAAAAATGTGGAACCCATGTAAAATGATAAGGTTTATCTTATCTTAGAAGATAAGCTTACATGTACAGATAAGAGTTAAGGTATGGAATATGATTCGTCAGAGTGGATTTCTTATCCTATCTTACAGATAAGATGGATAAGCCTGGAAGTTCTATAAATAGAGAGGCCACCCCCCTCATTTAGCATAGAAGGAAGTAGTGAGAAATATTGTAGGAAGTGTGCGAAGGAAGCCATCAGTTTAAAGGTGTGTTGAAGAAGCCATTAAGAGGTGTAATTATAAAGTTTCTCCCATAGTCTTGGTGAAATTCAAGTGAAATCAATAACACTTGAAGTACCTCATGGGTGAGATTGTAACAATTTCATGTTAATATTATAATTTACTTTGATATTTCAGAGTTGTCATCATTCCGTCTTATCATAGTCGATGGTATTCTTGTGTTATGTTGTTGTTTTGTTTCCAGATTACATCCACCAAACTAAAGGCTGTGAATTAGTAAATAATCATAGCACGAGGAGTTCCCGGTGAAGAATTATCACAGTGCCGAATTGGTGACGACATACCCAAGTTTTTTAAGCTCCCCACATTACTTGTTCTTCCTCTTCTCTATACTTTTTATTCTTATTCCTCTTCTTTGTATTTGAGCATTTAAAAAAAAGGAGATCCAATCAACCGTGGAAGGTTCTATATGAACCTACATCTACCAGAGGAGTATAAGATCACATATTTGAATGATCTACAACGTTCCTGCATCCAAAACGAAGACTACATATTGAATGGGGAGAAGATTTGCAACCTGCAACAAAAGAGTTGCATTGGAAGAAGGAAGAACAAGCTACCTCCAAGCAAAAGAAATACATGTGTACAAAGAGAAAAAATAAAAGAAAATTATGGCCAAGGGTTATTATAACGCATATGCAAAGTGGATGAACTGCAATTGTGCCCTAAAACACACCACCCGTGCATGTAAGTCGTTACCTACGTTCGGTTTTAAAAAATTCAATTTTAAAAAAATTCCTTTTTTGGATGCCGTGAATTTTTTTCCTTTTTTGGATGTCATGAAAAAAATTAGAAGGAAAAAAATCCATTTTTGGAAAGGGGTCCGGAAAGATATTAAAATCGCAATTTTAAAAAGACATAACTTTCAACTGGTACCTCAGATTGAGGTGTCGTTTTTCTCAAAAGTGTGTGTTTTTGTGAGCTCTACGTTTTGGTCTAGTTTTTTTTATTAGATTTGGAAAATATTTATCTTGTAAAAATTGTAAAAATAAGATTTTTGTATTTGAAAAGAGACCAAAGAGTCCATTTTTTTTTCAAATCGGCCACAAAGCCAAATTTGTAACAGGGCCAATAGTGCCAAAAATTCATTGTACATAGCTGAAAAAGGAGCCCAAAAATAAATAAAATAATATTTGTTGGGGTGTGTGTATGCTTTAAGGGGGGAAATTTTTAAATTCTTCTTCTTTCATTATTCAGTTTTCACAATGGCCACAATTATGACACCAAATTTCTTTTTGCCAAATTCTCAAATTTTGCATTCTGATAATTATCCAACATGGAAAACAAAAATTCACGCACAACTTGATTTTGAAAATCTATGGACCGTTGTTTCAGGTACATTAACAAGATCTGTAACATATGTTACACAACAAGCTACATTTGATCATGCAAATCAAAAAGAAAAGTTAATAATCTTTTTTAGTTATTCAGATGAGGTACAACCTCATATTCATGAGTCCACAACAGAAAAATAATCTTGGGACAAGTTGAAAATGGTATATGAGTCAAAAAATAAGAACACAATACTTCATCTCCAAAGTCAACTATTAAACTTGAAAATGCAACCAACTGAGAAAGTTGAAATGTGTTTTAGAAGAGTAGCAACTTTGCATGCATCACTTCAAGCTTTGGAAGAAGAAGTAATTGACACATCACTCATGCCTATAGTATTGAGAGATCTTCCTCCTTATAGGATTTTTGTGACCATGTTAAACATAACTGGTCAAACAACAACTTTTGAAGAGTTAGTGAATATGCTCCAACAAGAAGAATCTATTCACTCAACTATTGAAACTGAAGATCAGGCACTTGTTTCTAATCAAAAGAGAAAAAATAGGCGAAGTTTAGTAAATAGCCTTAAAAGCAAGGTAATTCTCAACAAGGCCAAAAAGACAAACAAAAATGTCTTATTTGTGGTCGAAAAGGACATGAGTTAAAAAATTGTTGGAATAACACATTCCAACAAGGATCATCAAGTGGTAAAAATACTAATTACCAACAAAAAAATCAGGCCAAAAACAGAGTAAACAGGGACAAAATTATTAAAAGTGGAAGAAGAAACCAAATCAACAAGGAAATGTAGTCGAACAGGAAGATCAATTTGATGATGATGACTTCCTCTATTCTGCACAGTCAAATGAAGTATCTAATTCTATAAATGAAATTTGGTATGTCAACTCAAGTGTAACTCAACACATGACAGGAAAGAAATATTGGTTCTTCACAATGAGTAAAACACCCACCAAAAATCATGTTTCTTTGGGTGATGATACATCATACAATGTTGAAGACATTGGTTCCATTTCACTACCACTTGGGTAACATAATTGTAAAATTACAGATGTTCTTTATGTCCCTAGTTTAACAAAAAAATTGTTATCTGTGAGTCAATTATTAGATCACAATCTCAAAATTAAATTTGATTGTAAAGGTGGTAAAAAGATGTGCCTAATTCGAGATATGTCACGAAGCTCAAAAATTGTTGCAAAAGCTTCGAATGTTGGAAGAATGTTTTAGTTTGATTTTGGTCAATGAAATGATCAAGCACTTTTAGCCAAGGATACATCATCAGCTCAACTATGGCATCAAAGACTTGGACATGTGAGTTTTGGCTATCTTGACACACTTTGTCAATACGACATGGTTAAGGGTTTACCACCTCTAAAAAATGGTACGGATAAATGTCAACATTATTTGGTAGAAAAACAAAATAGATCACCATTCAAACATAGTACATTTTGAGATACGGAAAAACTTGACTCGGTGCATACCGATTTGTGCAGACCAATAAGACCTAGCCACTTTGGGTTTCAATATTTCATGCTCTTTGTTGATGATTTTTCAAGAAAAATGTGGATATAATGTCTTTCTACAAAATACCAAGCTTTTGAAACTTTCAAGAAGTTTAAAGCCCTTATCAAAACAGAGTTTGGTAGGAAAATAAAAAAAGTCTGCTCAGATTGAGGGGGAGAATACACCAACAATGAGTTCAATGATTTTTTGAAAACACATGGCATTCGTCGTCAAATGGTTCCTCCTCACACACTACAACAAAATGGTGTTGTTGAAAGGTGAAATCATACTATCATGGATATGGTACGATGTATGATTAATGATGTAGGTTTATCAAAAACATTTTGGTCCGAAGCAACTAAAACAATAGTGTATTTACTAAACAAAGTTCCCACTGCAACTCTTGATGGAGTAACACCACAGGAAGCATGGTCAGGGTATACGCCATCTATTTCACACCTTATAGTTTTTGGATGTAAAGAAAGTATGCACATTCCTAAGAAACATAGATCTAAGCTTGATATGAAATCAAATAAACTTATCTTCTTGGGATATAGTGATGAAGCACTTGGCTATAGACTTATGAATCCAAGAATAAGAAGGGTATACACTAGTCAGGATGTTGAGTTCTTTGAGAGGAAAGAAGAAGATGCTCCTTCCATACACTCACATGATGAAAAAATCATCCCTATAGTAAAAACAGAGGATGGTAATCACTTTAATGATGATAGTGATGATGGGGAAGATAATGAAATTCAACCTCCAACAGGAACCACAAAAGGTATGCCTAAATGGTATACAAGTATGATTAGAGATGCAAAATTGGATAGTGTCCCCGACACATCTACCACTGGAATGAGGACTCGCAGTATGGCTCAAAATGAGGTAAATTTGGCCTTAATGAGTAAATTTTTTGAAACTATTGAGCCATCCTCAGTTTCAAAAGCCCTACAGTCTAAACCTTGGAAAGATGCTATGGATACAAAATATAAGTCACTTATAAATAATAATACATGGCGACTTACAAATCTTCCTCTAGGTAAAAATTCAATTGGATGCAGATGGATCTTCAAAACGAAGTACAAAGTAGACGACAAAATTGATAAACATAAGGCTCGACTAGTTGCTAAGGGATATGCTCAAAAAGAAGGCATTGATTATGAGGAGACTTTTTCTCCCACAGCTAAGATAAAAACTTTCAGGTTAATATTCTCTCTAGCTGCACAACTTGGTTGGAAAATACACCAAATGGATGTGAAAAGTGCCTTTCTTAATGGTGATTTACAGGAAGAAGTTTACATGACTCAACTAGAAGGTTTTGTCATACCAGGTAAAGAGGAAAAGGTATGTAAACTAATAAAATCACTATATGGTCTAAAGCAATATCCTAAGGCATGGTACATAAAAATTGATGAGCATCTCATTTAACATGGATTCAACAAGAGTTCATATGATCCTAATATCTATATCAAAAATCAAGGGGAGAGGGGGGGAGATAGTGATTGTTATAGTATATGTCGATGATCTAGTCATCAGTGGAGGATCAGTGAGGATTATTGAGTCAACAAAGAAAGATCTAACACGATCATTTGACATGACCGATCTCGGGCTTCTGCATTATTGTCTTGGACTTGAAGTTTGGCAAAGATAAAATCATATCTTTGTGTCACAATTGAAATACACCAAGACAACGCTCAAGAAATTCAATATGATGGATTATAAGCCATTTTCCACACCTATGGAGACAAGATTTCAACTGTCTCGAACAAATCCATCACCATAACTAAATGCAACTCTCTATCGGCAGTTGATTAGGAGTCTCATCTACTTGACTTACACTAGGCCAGATATCAGCTATCCAGTTAGCTATCTTTCACAGTTCATGCAAGAACCAAGGGTTTCTCACTGGAAAGTAGTAAAGAGGATACTAAGGTACATCAGAGGAACTATGGACTATGACCTAGAATACAAGAAGAATAATAACTTCTTCTTAGTAGGATATTCATATTCAAATCATGCAAGAAACATAGATGATAGAAAATCCACTTCAGGATTTGTATTATTTTTGGGATTTGGAATGATATCATGGGGGAGTAAGAAGCAGACTTTTGTTTCAAAATCCTCCATAGAATCAGAATATCATGTAGTAAGTTGAGCTATCTATGAAGTGATATGTCTCTGACGTACACTTGAAGCATTGGGAATACCACAAAAAGATCCAACTATCCTACATGTTGATAACGAAAGAGTAGTAAAACTTGTTCGGAATCTAGTTTTTCATGAGCACACCAAACACATTGAGGTGTAGGTACATTTCATTCACAAACATGTTTAGAACAACAACATCCAGCTCCAATATTGCCCTACAAATATGCAACGTGCAGATGTCTTCACAAAGTCACTTGCTCAAGGTAAATTTGAGGGTTTTAGAGAATTTCTCTCCTGTTCACTTGAGACCATGCTGAATTAAGGGGGGGAATGTTATGAATAAAAATTAGCTTAATTCATCATTATTTGATATTTGAATAAATGTAATAAGTTAAAGTATTTAATTAAATGCTTTAAACTTATGTTAATAGATATTAGTTGTCCTTAGTTGTTAGTTAACTAAGTGATAGTGTTATCATCCCAATGTTTGTGGGATCATATTCTATCTTTTACATATTTTGTTCCCAGATGATTTCCATTAGGGGCAATTGGGGCAGTTAGGGGAAATATACTATTTTTGCATATTTGCTCATATTAGATGATTTGTTTCCATATATTTTGGATGAGATAGAAGTTGTCCAATATCTATAAATATTGCAACTCTCTCATTTCTTTGTAATGCTTGATTTTGATATTAATAAAATACACAAGCACCATCTTGTTTCTGTGCAAAGCTTCTATGTCAATATTATTTTCAAGTATTCATTGTCAAAAGTTTCTTCATCAAATAAACTTTATTTGAAGCACTAGGTTTTTCATATAAATTAGCAAGATATTTCATTAAGTCTACCATAGAAGCCGCTTTTGTAATATTGGAAGCCACAGATATTGTTAGGCTCAATTTTATAGACTCCAAAGCCTTTATGTCAAGAATCTTCCATTCTTCATCAGTCATATTTGTAGGTCTATACTTATCATCCAATGGTAATTACAAATCTCTTCGATACTAATAATCCTAGATCTTCATCTTCCATAATTAATAATTTCGGCAGTCAAATTTATCTACCTTGTATTTATTATCTTCTACCATTGTTGTAGCTCCCATTCAATCAGAAAATCCTCTGTGAGTAAATCTGTCAACACACAAAACCCTCAAATAAAGCTCTGATACAAGTTTTTGGGGTTTGCACACCAGTTTTACAGACAATATATCATATCTAAGCATACATGCAAATAAAAGAAGATATTCTACCAGAAGAAATACATAAAAATTGAGACATAAATCAACACCATATTTGACATGGTTCACCCAGTGTGGGCTACGTACACCAAGAAAACAAGCCAATCTATTATCCAAAGCTTTGAAAGATATACAATCTTCCACACCTCTCAAATGTACAATACTTTCTTTCTATCAAGTTTTTGCTTCATCACCAAGAATTCTCTCTCTCAGAAAATTTTGCAAGTTCTTTCTAATTCTTGTTAATAATATTCTTTCTTACTTATAAACCCTAGATTTTATGCTTATACAGTTGTTTATAGACTTAGGGTACTTAGTCATGCAATTACAATCCATATAAATACTTTAATGCTAAAAATAGATATAACTCCCAAGAGTTAATTAAAATATCCTCACATAGGTATCTGACATCAGATATCCCTAACCACTGTCGGTTCCTCCTTTACCTGACTGATGTCGATCATGGGTGACCGATGTCAGTTCCCCCTTAACCGATGTCGGTTACTGATTTTCTAGCAAGTTTCCATTACATGGTAAACTAAAGTAATTGAGCTCCACAACTCAACAAATCTGAGTGGACTGGGGAGCTTGCAATTGGATTGGGGCACCCACTGGTGCTTTGTTCTACAATTTGGGAATTTTGGTATGTGAAAAAGCTCTGCAACTAGTTCTCAAAGGGTCAGAAGATGGTATGAAACCCTCCTTGTGTATCACATCTACTTTTTTGTCCTAGGCTCGATGTGGCCAATAAATCAAGATGAAGGGAAGACATGTAAGAAGACAAAAAGAAGAATCAAAACCTAATAATAGAAAATGTAAATGAATGGGTTGAACTGACCTCATTTGCCATAACAGTGAGCTTACTACTCTGAGTGTTACACTAAATTTTAGACCCAAATATATTTGTGGTGAGTGTGTGCATGTCATGCCGTAGGTGCTCTTGTACTAGGTGCACTTTGTGAAGTAGCGAGTAATAACTAAATGTAGAAAATCTAATAGCATGTGTGCATGGAATAGAATAGAATCCCTCCCCTTATGAAGTGTGATGCAGACTTCCTAGCTTGTACCTTAATGATGGAGTTATGTGGATGTAAAGGCAATAGATGGATGCAACTCTAGATGAGTAATAATAGTATATGATGTTAAGTTACTCATTATGGTCTCATAGCTTTATATTTATAGGGTTTTTTTTATCTAATTTAATAATTAACCCTGACATGGCTAACTACCAAAAAGATAAGGATGAAAAATGGCTAGAAAGAGCCCAAAAAGTGGTAGGAAAGTAGAAAAAGGATCGAGACACCCTAGTGGGACCAGGGCACCCATGGGTGCCCCAGTACTACCCTGGGCACCCCAAATAAGGCTAAAATGGGAGGAAATATCAAAAGAGACTAGGCATGTAGATAAAAATAAGTGGAAATGGAGAAATAAAAGTAAAATAAAATGGCCAAAAGACGAGGGGGTAAGTGCACCAAGTTGGGGGGGCAAAAGGGATTCTTAAGTGGACACATTTTTCTAAAATAAATATTCAACTTGTACGAGTTTTTCAAAATAGTTACACTCAAAATTGGAAAATGTTGTAGAAATATGAATCGTAGAATTTTGAGTCTAGTTTCTCATCTACTAAATTTTATTGAAAACGAATAAGTTTAAGTAGGTCAAACAACTAAAATACCAACAGATGCTCTTGTTTTTGTTAAAAACATAATAGAGTGACTTTTGTGCCCCCCACCATTTTTTGAGCACCATTTAGTATTTTTGAAAACCCTTTAGTAGAAAGATAGCTAAGAGAATCTAGTTTGGGCTCCATTTCTTTTTAGATTTTTTTAGAGAATATTTTTTCATTTATGATTTTTCTAGTACAAAAATTTTATGTTTTGAAAAATAATGGAGCTCCAACCATGCCTCCCCTAACTAACTCAAAAAATATCGAAAAATAGATTTTTTTTTTTGAATATGTATAGAATTATGCCTAGTTTGGGCTAGTATATATTTTTTAAATTTCGATCACCCAAAAAAAAGATACACCATGAAAGATAGAGATATTTACACTTCAAAAAATAGCTATAAACAGACATAGTTAGAAAATAAATAATATGGAAACCTTATATTAGTCTGAAAATTTGAAAAATTATATTTTTAGAAAGAAAAAACTCTACTCTATGTTGTGGTATAATTTTTTTAAATGGATCGATTGTTTATTTTGATTTATCATAGACGAAGTGTCATTTTTACATTTTCTTGTAAAAACTTAGTGTTTGTTGTGTTTGTGCAAGTCCATGCCTCAGGCTTGGGGATCCAAACCAGATCCCAAGCTTTGAGGCATGGCTTGGGAAAAGAGAAAACACAAAATGCGTACGCGTTACATGATGCATACACATTTTTATTTGTTTTATATATTATGGCCCCCCAACATCCCTTTCATCTCATTTATGGGAATTTTACAAACATTTTGTTTTGTCTGCAATTTTCTCTACATTCTTGCACGATTTTTTAGTATTTCATTTTGTCCCCTGCCCCACTAGATGATTTTTTCTAATCATGGGCGATAAACGTCAAGCTAAGGACAAGAGGAAAGTCAAAAATAAGACACTGGAGAAATTGGAAGAGAAGAGAATAAAGAAATTGAAGAGAATGTAAAAACTTCGAGTAGGGCAAGGTACATCCACTATATCAAATGTAGCTAATGTATTAGAAAATTGGGATGAAATACATAATACAAATTTAGAGAATAATGATTTTGCAATGAATAATGATATTAAATTGAATAATAATGTTGGTATGGATGAAGAAATTGATATGAATCCAATTTTTGAACCCTTACTTGAGAATCCAAATGTTAACCCCGAAATTTGTATGAAAACATTGAATGAAGAAAGTAACCTTGTAAACAAATCTTCACCTCTAAGAACACCTCCTTCCATTTTGAGAAGAAAACCAATTCACTTAATTGAAATTGATGAAAACATTATAAAACCAATGCCTAACAAAATGTCTGAAAGAAATGCGAGAAGAAAAGCTAGTGAAATTTGGGATAGTACTTCGAGAATTTAAATGACACACAAAGATGTCAATTATTTGTTTCATTGATGAAATTAATTAAGATGAGACCTATGATGAAGACCATGGGGTTAAGAACATTTAATGTTGTTGATCAAAATGCGTTAATTGTTGAAAACATACATAAAGCATACCAAATTTTAGGTGGCAAAAGACACACCAAAGATAGTAATACGACACGACATGCACTAACTAATTGTATAGTAAGTGATAAAATAGTTAATAAATGCTTGATTAGAAAAACAAGAAGTGCTTTGAAGCTAAACAAAAAAATACTAATGAAAGCAATAGAGAGACATAAACGTCTTGAGTTATTCAACACTGACTATTGGGCTTTCTCTAGTAGACTTCCACAAAAAAACAAGAATACATCTGATATTCTAAAAGAATTAATTGTAAAATTTTGGAATGAGAACAAAAGGGTGTCACCGAATAGAAGAGATACAGTAATCGTGAATCATGTGCAAAACATTTTTTAGATATGACTCAAATAGAATTGTTCTCTAAGTTTAAAAATAAAAATTCACAAATTAACATTAGTCAAATATTCTTTGAAATGAGAAAACCCTTTTATGTGAAAATCAATCACTCATGTACCACTTGTTGTAGGCATCATGTTGAATTTTCAATGCATTATGATGTTTTTTTTCAAATACGTCATTTTTTGCATACTGACATCATGTTGCAGGAGTGTGGAATAAATTTCCCACAAAAATCTTTAAGGGAATTTATTCCGACAATATTTTGTGATAAATCAATAAGACATTTTTTTATAGCAAAACATGTTTGGATGGAACATGCAATGTATGTCGTGGCTTGCCAAATCTGAAAAGTTGTATCCATAAGGAGAGTACATATTCAATAGGAAAATAATTGGTTGATTTCACCAAATATAAATCGGTGGCATATCAATTAAAAGATGGAAAAGAATCTAAGAGGTGTGAGCTTGTTAGAAAACAATTACCTGTATCAGAATATATGGTCAAATTCAGAGAGGAAATTTTTTATGAGTATGCAAGGCACACACATAGAGCTCGATGGTTGGATGAACAATTCAAGTTAAGAAAGGACACATTCTCACTTGGTACTATTGTTTCAGTATTTGACTTCACAAAGAATTACACATTACAGCCACAAATGAAGGTTCTGTATCAATATTATAACTCAGTGCAAGTTTCTATTTTCGTGTATATAACATTCATGCACTCTCCTGAAAGAACTGAGCAAGATCAAAAAATATTAAGAGAGTGTCATTTCTACATCAGTGATGATCAGACACATTCTATAGGATATGTACAAGGGTGTTTCCAGGTGTTTTATGAAAACTTGAATGAGAGTAACATTAGTTTTGATCAACATTACATTTGGTCAGGCAACTGCACATCACAATTCAAGAATGCACAGATGTTTTATTGGCTAAGCAAGATGCACAAAGAAACAAATGCACAACTTATCTAGATTTTTACTAAGGTAGGGCATGGAAAAGGAGAGCATGATGGTGTAGGAGCATGTGTGAAAAGAGAACTTGTAAGAGAATAGTTAAAGTTCAAGGATGGTGCTAAATTTATAGATGCAAAAAACATTGTTGATTGGTGTGTTAAGAATATGGGCCATGAATCTCAAGAGAGATCAATGGTTCGTAGATATTTTTGGTTAATAGAGGAACAACATCTGGAAAACTTTGAAGATTGTATGAAAGTTGCAGGATCAAGTGATATGCACTCATTTCGTAGTTCAGATGTAAATGCTTGAACTATTTATACTAGGTGCATGACATGTTTTTGTATATCATGCATTGATTTTGCATGGAATGAATGTGAGTCACAACAGTGGGTGGATGAATGGACTTGTAGACCTCTAATTCCACTCGACATACATCAAGTTCCACAAGCATTACAACTTCTAGGGTCTTCAGATCAAATGACAACATCACCTGACTTTGACCAAGTCTCTGATTTAGTGCAGCAAGGTACTTACATATATGTACATGCCATGTTTTAGATTTATAAATTATTAAATGGTCAACTCTTAATGTATTTATAAATTGACTTAAAATTTTTACTTTGTGATACATAGGGCACAATTTTGTATTTATTGTGATGGAATTTAATGAAGAGGGAACATACTACTTCTTATCTCATTGTGTAGAGGGGAAAAAAAATTACTTCCACAATCATTGATGGTGAAGACCTTGAGTATCCCACTGGATCAGTGGTAGTCACTCAACCTCGGCTTCGAGGATATCCTATCAAAAAATAAAACATTTGGTTGTTTTGGACTATGAAGTACATCGAAAAAGATACTTCACTATTCACATTTGGTCCTTGCAAAAATATTAAATTGATCAAATATCGAGGTCGGCCATAAACAAGAATCTGTGGAAGGTTCGTGAATCAGATCATGAAGCAAATTGCTGCTACTGTCAAGAGTAGAGTTGATCCTTGCGGTTCATTGGATTGAATTTGCAAAGGTATGTTCTTCATGAATTTAATTTGAATATTTACTTAAATGATTTTTTTTAAATTTTGTATGATTTTAAAAAATTCTATTTAATTGCTTACTAACATGTTTATGTAGGTTAGTGGTGCCAAAAAAGCTTCCACCTTCACGTGGTTGGCACTGTCAGTAGAGAATTTATTATTTCTCGAGCCAAGTGAAGCTAAGAGAAATTAAATATTAGAAAGGAACAACAAACAAAATTCTCATTTCACCACCTATATTGTAAAAATATCTTATTAAAATTTTTCATTTCACCACCTATATTGTATGAACCACCTATATATTATTCAGGTGATTGGAAATGGACAACCTTACACTGACTCAGACTGCAGTATTTCGTCGTGTTTGCAAAATAGGACATGATAGAACCGAATGGAGATGGATAAAACCTGTGAGGATTTTAGAGAGAGGGCCCTGACATGGAGGTTTTGGATCTGACGAGACGTCTAGGTAGGTGCCACGGAGTCTAAGAAATCACCCTGCAAGCTTCAAGTCAAAGTATAAGATAAATTCATAATTTTATATTTCAAGCGTTGCTTGAATTCGTATGCAAGAGGTCATCACAAATCAATCAAACTTGAAGAATGTCGATGTATCCAATATTACTTTAACCGATCCAAAAGTCCAAGTAGTGCCTCAAAAATTAAGCCAAAGAATTATCCACACAGGATTATGACTTGCGCGCATAACATATTCGTAAAGGTCATAGAAAACCCATTAACACATGCTTCAGGAGGGTTCTAATCTAATAATAAGCTCATGGTAGTAATAATAGCAGATGGCCTGGTGTGGGGTTTTCCATAATCCCCAAGGTAGATGATAATCGAATGACTCAGATGGAGCTATCTAGAAAGACCAATTAAACTAGTATGACTCTTCCCAAATAGAAGCCCCAATCCTAATGGGAGTTAAATTATTATAAAACCATAGTAAAATCCAAATACAGTCATATCAGAAAGTTTCCTTTTTCAAGCCATGTACTACATAATATAAAAAATACAAGAAAAATTATAAACCTCATTCATGCTCCATACTATTTTCTACAGAAACTATCATTCGAAGGAAAGTCAAGGCAAAAGGCAAACCAACATTATAAGATCAGTAGGAAAGAATTGATGTAGAGATTTCTTCTACTCAAAAAGTAAATAAGATAAAATGTAGAGGGGGGGAGAGAGATCATTTCATGCAATTATAATTAGAAGTCATCCGAAACCCAATCTCTACAGAATTCAAACAGGAATTGCAGGGATTGATTTACCCAAATACTAAAGGAAATAAATTATTAAGAGAGAGGGTTAGGGCTTATCATGCCTGTTTTAAACACTATATCTCATGGCCACGCCCATGCAGACCCCTTCTCCCAGCAGTCCCAAAATTATTTCTCCACCAAACTCACGCTTCTCACCCACACGGTGTCCCAAATACCACGCAAAAGAAACAATAACCATTCCGGTAAACTGCATAGACATAGGCAAAGGTTTTTTGAGTTTGGCCTCACTCCTGCCAATTACATTTCTCGAAAAAGCATCAGTGCCTCCTCAAAGTGCCCATTCTGAGAGAATCCCGCAATCATTGCATTCCATGAAACCAAGTTTGGTCGAGGCATTTCCTGGAAGAGTTTACGAGCTTCATCAACAAACCCATTCTGAGCAAATTCCGCAAGCATGGCATTCCATGAAACCACATCTCTTTGAGGCATTACCTGAAAAAGCTTGAGGGCTTTATCAGCAAACACCTTTTGTACGAAACCTGTTATCATTGCATTCCAAGACACAACATTTGATTGAGGCATTTTCTTAAACAACTGCAAAGCTTCATCGACATATCCATTTTGTGTAAACCCTGCAATCATCAGAGTCCATGAGCAGACATCTCGTTCAGACATTTTTTCAAACACTTTCCGAGCATCTACCAGGCTTCCGCACTTGACATACATGTTTATCAATGTATTTTCCACAAGCCTGTCTTTTATAATACCCGTCTGAGTCATGTGAGTGTGGATTCATTTGCCATGTAATAATTCCTTTTTGTGAATGCAAACCTTCAAGAGAGAAACATATGTAGTAGAATCTATTTTACTGTCTGGCATATGTAAAATATTGAGGGTTTCTTTCAGGCGAGCCTGTTGACAGAGTCCTCTCATACTAATATTGGGTTGTGTTTTAGATGTGGTGGAAAAGTTAAAAACAAGTTTATGTGGAAATCAACCATGCTTGGTTGAAAGAGATTGCAGGCTTTCTAAAAATTGTTCAATGTCTTCATGCTTGCTGATCAAATTCAAACTTAACCTCTTCCTTTATCCGGATCTACCTTTTAAATAGCGCATCTTCAACCCAAAACAAAATAGAAAAAACCATTGGATTCTATAAATAATTCAAATTGCAAGCAGAATCGTAAGTCTGAATTAATTTTTATCCGTGACTGAACATTGTAACGTTTGTTGAATGGAGCACTCTCACCAACACATTGTCCATTTTGGTAGGAATATCTTGAAGGAGAATCTTGAATTTGAGGATGCAGGCGAAGCTGAACAGATAACCACGAAGTTGGACCACCTACTTGTTGGAGCGCTAAAAAAGGCTTCTACTACAGCTGCAAGATCTTGCAACAACTGATCACGACTGTGGTCGCATGCAACTAGAACATCAGGATCAACACCAACGGTTCCTTGGGATCGCCCTGCAGTAGCTGTCGCACTTATCCCTCTCTCGAGGCCACTGATTTTCTGAGATAAGTTTACTTCTCTACCCTGTAGCTGCTGCATATCACCAAACACTTCCTCACGGCACTTTCCGAGGAGAATTTCAGTTCTGCGCTCCACTGAAGGCTAGCCTATACAGCACGATTTTCAGGATCCACACCCACCCACACAACAACAGGGCGACAGACCTTCATTTCACCATCAAAGAATCCACTGTCCAGAACACGCCAAGAAGGAGTAGGTCAAAGAGAGTGGGTAGCAAAAAAAACGCGTTAGATTTACAAATCACAAGAATTAATGAAGGTGGGGCGGCTGGCAGAGGTAAGGCTAGTGGGCAGATGGCCACACATCTGGTCTAGATGGTAGGAAGGGGGGGGTGAGGGACGGCAGGCCTTAGGCACAAGAAGATAAAATTTATATTTTAATTCCTTGTCCCCTCCAAACTGCGCCACACACCTACCCTCCCTTCTTTCCCACGCAAACCCTGCTTTCCTTTATTTGATTATTTGTACTTTTATTTTATTTCATTTCATTAACATCGATAGTAAGTTTGTATCTCAACTATAACATCTGAAGCACTACCGCGAGCAAACAAGAATACAAAACTATAGAACAAAATAACAGACCTGGTTAACGCTAAGTTGCATTTTAAATTCCGGCATTCTATCTATTTCTGAATTAAATATATCAACCAAACATACAATGACGCAGTTCTATCAAACATGGTAGAATATTCATTCTATGACATTACAAATACAACAATAATATTATCTAAAGAAGAAGGTTCCCTCAATTTGGAACTATATCTCCACGAATGAGAAACCGTCACATAAACAACATGCGCATTTACTTGCCATTAACATTATAAATACTAAAATCTTTAATCAATCCACGTTAGTTCACTGAATGGTTAAACTCTGTTGAATTAAATATACGTGATATATGGAAAAGATTGCAATTCAATGGTGAGGATGAAAGTTCGTTAAGTATAAATTCTTTTAAATATTTTAGATAGATAATGAAATAAATAAGATCCTGACTTTCCTTAGTCAAAGGAAGACTTTGGTATATGATATAGATATACCTTAATTTAACGAGTGTAATCAACTATATGTTAAAGGCTTCGAGTATAAATATACGCTTACTCAACAAGTGTTGTCACTTATATGTTGAAAGCTTCTCAACAAGTATTATCAGTTATATATTGTAGGTTTTGATATAGGAATATGTTTATCACACAAATGTTATAAACTATATGTTAAAAGTTTCAATAGAAATATACACATAGTCAACAAATACTGTAACGACCCAACAAGGAAAAAGGTCACTACGCCATGACCCTGGGTAACCGCCAAACGGGGTATTACATTCTCCTCCCCTTAAGAAAGCATCATCCTCGATGCGACATAACACAGAGGAAAGGAAATGGTATGCAACCAAGAATAGGTAAAGGAGAAAATACACTCTATGGTTTAAAATTTTAGTTGATTAAAGCACGGTCACAAGGTAGCCTTAGGAACATTTGGTAGAATTTTTTTTTTTTTACTTTCAATGTTCTGTGAAGATTGGCAGTTCTTTCTTGTTCATCATTTCATTAGTCTCTTTCCATTAGCATTATTCTTAGTTTAATTGCTTTTAAAATTTCATCATTGAAGAGTTTTGGTTCATTCTTTATTGTGGGTGCCCAACATGAACTGCTAACACAACACCCTATCAGGTTCACAAGACACTACAGATTCACAAGCACACAAGTAATATACTTCATGATTGTATTACACCACAAAAAGGTTACACAAATACGGAATAGAATAGGCACAGTCCACATAACATAGTACTCGTCACACATCTATGACTGACATACACAATACTCATCCCAAAAGAGTACTACAATCCACCAGACATTTCCTCAATTTGCATCAATGAAAAACTCACATAACATCAAACCATGCTACAGGTACATAGTGTCCACAAGGGAATCGATGACATATCCACAACATCACAACACATATCCATCTGACATGAGTAACACATACATCAAAAGACCACTACCAAACATCACAATGACTCAACATATATCCTGAAACATCAACCATTCAGACAAATATCATAAGCCTCCCTCAAACTCTTATGCCTCCCTCAAGTCTCTTATGCCTCCATCAAGTCTCTTATGCCTCCCTCAAACTCTTATGCCTCCCTCAAGTCTCTTATGCCTCCCTCAAACTCTTATGCCTCCCTCAAGGAGGCCGGTTGACCCTATGGCCCAAGACACATAGAGTTTGAACACTCCTAACCCAAGTGACATAATAACGCGTGGTTCAACAACCCGCTAGTTATATGTACTCCTTGGGGTGTACCCCCATACAACGAAGTGGGTCCATAGGTCCAACCAATCCATGGTGCATCCTATGACCCTATTCCACACATCACGACAATAGAACCAGCACAACAATCCAATCAAAGTGCCAAGTGGCAAAGTATAAGCCTTGGGCAAGGCGGTAAAAATTCCAAATTTAAAAGAAGACCCAAAATCAAGCAAAAATAAATGGCCAAATAGCCATAGTTAGTATCAAAATCCCCATGTTAGTGCCACAAACCAAGGAAATGCCCAAAATTGTAAAGCATGGCAATCAAGAAAAGCTGCTGGTCCTTACAAAATAAGGTAAAAAGTTCAATTTACGAATAAAATCAACTTATAATAATGTCACATTACGATAACTGTGTGGCCTTATCTAGCCACCAAAGGGGTACTCAACGAGTTGCTAGCACTCGGAACATCGAGCCTCAGCTCATAAAATACATATCAATAATACAACTGTCATCACCTCCATCTGAATCATCCCGCCACCACTTCGACAAGGCTAAACATAGTCATAGATACACTAAGGTTGCATACATACAACCACATAGGGAGAGAGGAAAGAATCACATGTTATCTACTAAACCGAGTTTTAGCTCGAGTTATTGACCCATGGTACACCATTCCTCACTCTCAACATACACTTCTACCGATTTCCCTCAGGATCGGTTAGCGTAAGGTTCACAACATAACATGCAACTACAGTACTAACATAACGGTGGCACACACATAACTACCATAACGTCTTACATATGGTACATATACAGGGTAGATCACGATCATACATTCACTGAGTGTAACACATCACTTTACCACATTCTGCACCCAAAGTGCAAGCACCATACGATAGGGTTCATACACTCACCGTATGACCCAAAATCACAACATGAAGCATTACATATTTGCACAGTCATACATACGATGAACATAGTACATCTCAACATAACATCTACTGCTGCATAACAAGGTGGTATACACACATTTCTTCAAAACATGGTAAAAACATCATGATACAACTCATTTCTTTTAACATCAATCTAGTCATACAACACATTGATACACCCACATATCACAATATGTCACAATGCTCCAACACTACGTCATCCACATTATAATTCTTTTCACACATCACAAGCAGTAATTCACACGTGAACTCTTCATAGAATCCACAAGAAGGAGAGAGAATACTCCCATCCCCAACATATCAACATGATCACAAACATGCACAAGGTGACATACACATCATGTGCGTTCACAATATCACAATTACGACAATAATCACATCACGTTTAAAGCACATTACTCTTCCAATATCTACCACCATCATGCAACATCATCATCATCATGCAGTATCATCATGTAACACCACCACCACCATGTAACATCATCATATAACACCAATCCGGCCCATAGGTTCGAGAGCATGAACCTATGCTCTGATACCAAGTGTAACGACCCAAAAATCACACACACGAACAACACAGTAAAAGACAGGATATTTTTTTTTTTTGAACTTGATTGACACATAACATGACGCAACATGTCGTCACCAAGGATACAACTAACTCTGTGAACAACTCGATACAAGGATGGCCATAAAAGCAGCACGGAAACGTTCACACCTATCAAGAACAATATACTTTTTTTTTACAGAACAACATAGAAGCCCAACCACATGACACTCTCACAGCTAGGGCAAGCCACAGTAAGTAATGATTGGAGGTTATTTATTTTGATAAGACACCCTGGATAAAGTTAAAGGAAGAAGGTCAAATGAATTCACCCTTAAGACGTCATTAGTTCATACTAAGGTTTAATTGAAGCTTGAGGTTTTATACGTAATTATTAACGCTCTTACTTAGGCTTCACCGAAAGAGCTTATCAAGAGGAAGCTACTTACTTTTAAATATGCTGAGAGGTAAATTGAGTGGTTTCTAAATTTTCTTCTCTTACTTGTTAAATCTTATTAGAAACTAACCATTGTTTTCCTTTAAGCTTGTTTTAAGCGTTCACCAAAAGAGTAGTGTTCACTAGTTTAGCTAGGGATATCAATTTATAAAGATTTACTTTCCAAGGATAGTTTCACCTTTGAGTACTTCAGGAATCTCTTGTTCTCAAGTAAGTCATCTCTACATTAATTTATCTGAATATACATATATTTTAGTTAACTTCTATAAGGGTTAACCATTCCATTTAATTTTACTTATATCACATCATTACAAGGTGTCAGAGAGTTTTGACTTAACACTTTATTCTCAAAAACAAGGTTTTACAATACTTATGCCAATGTAATGATTGAATATCATATCTCACCAAGGTAAGTAACTAGTTTAACAACAAAAGGGAAAGAACACTTCACCACGTAGTTTTCCAAACATACCAAGGCAAGAGATCTTCTAAACTCCTTGCAAGCAAAGTTACAAAATTTACAACGCATTGAACTTTCTACAAGAACTTCATAATTTGAACTGATGAAACTTTTACACTCTTTTCTTTAATCTACTCGCATAATCCATCTGCACAAATATTATCTAGAGTCAGTTCGCTAGAACTGAGCATGATAAGATATAAACCTCACCTAATAACTTATGCCATCTAGTATTTAAATAAATGAAAGTTTGCAATACTCCTTATCAAATAATTTCTAACATACATTTAAAACTTAACTGCACATCTCATGATAATACATTTCATACTCATTAATGTTCACTTCCTTAAGATCTGCTTACATAAGAACACCATTCCAAGAGACTAGATATACAACCTTAATCATGCAATTAATCATACTTAAATTACAGTAAATAATAATGACGCTCACCTAATACCCTCGACCTACTTCACATATTTAAGTGTCTAACAAGATTATCTTTCAATTAAATAAAAGCACCAACGACATTAAGTTTATATATTAAATACAAGTATCAATCTTACATTGTTCATCGATATTACCCAAGTATCAAACCTTCATAGATAATCAGTGGTATGTAAGTATAGTTTAGATATTTATCTCACAATTTTAAGGATATACTTATATTAACAAGGATTCCACCAATCCACAGGTTCATGTATTATTTAGGTGTCCTTTTGGTTGCTTATTCCATGTCTTTATATATTTCTTCTAGTAAAAGAGTCCAACTCATAAGAATGAGTTATGACCGACAAAAACTGTCATCTGTTGGTAATATGCCAAAGATACATTTGTCTAGCTAAGATATGTAAGCGCAGCCCAAGCCACTATGAATGCAAGTATCAACATTATCTCAACTCCTAATAAGATGCGAGTATCAAATTTTAGCTAAACATAATAATCATCGTAAATAACAGAATTATTCCACTCATTAACCAAGCATTGAAATAACATATTTATCCTTACCGGATACCTGATAACATAATATACCCTGTTATCTAATTCAACCTCCACTTGCATACACCAATCTATGGGTATTAATAATTGTTCTATAAAATGAAGTTAAATAATTTCAGGTGGACTTATATCCTTACTGTCATACATGGTAAGCACAGTTCCATTATGGTAGCTGTCACCTTTACTTAAGGCTATGCATGACTCCTTTTTAGGGTAGTTATCTTAACTTCTCTATTCATCTGTTTTCCTACCAAAAGTCTTTCGACAAGCTTCAAGGTCAAAGTATAAGATAAATTCATAATTTTATATTTCAAGCGTTGCCTGAATTCGTATACATGAGGGCATCACAAATCAATCAAACTTGAAGAATGTCGATGTATCCAATATTACTTTAACCGATCCAAAGGTCCAAGTAGTGCCTCAAAAATTAAGCCAAAGAATTATCCACACAGGATTATGATTTGCGTGCATAACATATTCGTAAAGGTCATAGAAAACCCATTAACACATGCTTCAGGAGGGTTCCAATCTAATAATAAGCTCATAGTAATAATAATAGCAGAGGGCCTGGTGAGGGGTTTTCCATAATCCCCAAGGTAGATGATAATCGAATGACTCAGATGGAGCTATCTAGAAAGACCAATTAAACTAGTATGACTCTTCCCAAATAGAAGCCCCCAATCCTAATGGGAGTTTAAATTATTATAAAACCACAGTAAAATCCAAATACAGTCATATCGGAAAATTCCCTTTTTCAAGCCATGTTCTACATAATATAAACAATACAAGAAAAATTATAAACCTCATTCACGCTCCATACTATTTTCTACAGAAACCATCATTCGAAGGAAAATCAAGGCAAAAGACAAACCAACATTATAAGATCAGTAGGCAAGAATCGATGTAGAGATTTCTTCTACTCAAAAGTAAATAAGATAAACTGTAAAGGGGGAGAGAGATCAGTTCATGCAATTATAATTATTCCAAGTCATCCGAAACCCACTCTCTACAAAATTCAAACAGGAATTGCAGAGATTGATTTACCCAAATACTAAAGGAAATAAATTATTAAGAGAGAGGGTTAGGGCTTATCATGCCTGTTTTAAACGCTATATCTCATGGCCACGCACGTGCAGACCCCTTCTCCCAGCAGTCCCAAAATTATTTCTCCACCAAACTCACGCTTCTCACCCACACGGTGTCCCAAATACCACGCAAAAGAAACAATAACCATTCCGGTAAACTGCATAGACACAGGAAAAGGTTTTTTGAGTTTGGCCTCACACCTGCCAATTCCATTTCTTGAAAAAGCATCAGCGCCTCCTCAAAGTGCCCATTCTGTGTGAATCCCGCAATCATTGCATTCCATGAAACCAAGTTTGGTCGAGGCATTTCCTGGAAGAGTTTACGAGCTTCATCAACAAACCCATTCTGAGCAAATTCCGCAAGCATGGCATTCCATGAAACCACATCTCTTTGAGGCATTTCCTGAAAAAGCTTGAGGGCTTTATCAACAAACCCCTTTTGTACGAAACCTGTTATCATCGCATTCCAAGACACAACATTTGATTGAGGCATTTTCTTAAACAGCTGCAAAGCTTCATCGACATATCCATTCTGTGTAAACCCTGCAATCATCAGAGTCCATGAGCAGACATCTCGTTCAAACATTTTGTCACACACTTTCCGAGCATCTACCAGGCTTCCGCACTTGACATACATGTTTATCAACGTATTTTCCACAAGCCTGTCTTTTATAATACCCGTCTAAGTCATGTGAGCGTGGATTCATTCGCCATGTAAAAATTCCTTTTTGTGAATGCAAACCTTCAAGAGAGAAGCATATGTAGTAGAATCTATTTTACTGTCTGGCATATGTAAAATATTGAGGGTTTCTTTCAGGCGAGCCTGTTGACAGAGTCCCCTCATATTAATATTGGGTTGTGTTTTAGATGCGGTGGAAAAGTTAAAATCAAGTTTATGTGGAAATCGACCATGCCTGGTTGAAAGAGATTACAGGCTTTCCAAAAAATTGATCAATGTCTTCATGCTTGCTGATCAAATTCAAACTTAACCTCTTCCTTTATCCGGATCTACCTTTTAAATAGCGCATCTTCAACCCAAAAAACAAAACACAACACACCACTGGATTCTATAAATAATTCAAATTGCCTGTAGAATCGCAAGTCTAAATTAATTTTTATCCGTGACTGAACATTGTAACGTTTGTTGAAAGGAGCACTCTCACCGTCACATGGTCGATTTTGGCAGGAATATCTTGAAGGAGAATCTTGAATTTGAGGATGCAGTCGAAGCTGAACAGATAACCACGAAGTTGGACCACCTGCTTGTTGGAGCGCTCAAAAAGACTTCTACTACAGCTGCAAGATCTTGCAACAACTGATCACGACTGTGGTCGCGTGCAACCAGAACATCAGGATCAACACCAACGGTTCCTTGGGATCACCCTGCAGCAGCTGTCGCACTTATCTCTCTCTGGAGGCCACTGATTTTCTGAGATAAGTTTACTTCTCTACCCTGTAGCTGCTGCATATCGCCAGACACTTCCTCACGGCACTTTCCTAGGAGAATTTCAGTTCTGCGCTCCACTGAAGCTGCCTGTACAGCACGATTTTGAGGATCCACCCACCCACGCAACATCAGGGTGAACCACGCTATAGCACGCTGATTCATCTGTTTCAGCATTTGATGGAGTGCAAAACAAGCATAATAAGGCAGAATGGCCATACACTCTAGCACTTAATACTGCTTGCTAGTAGTCTTGGAAGCCTAAAACGTCCTAGGACAAGCTAATGTAGCCCACGTCGTCGGCTCATGTCTAGCCATGTTGCATCTCCTGAATCCAAGTGGGTGGGTTGAGCGATTAAAATAAATATTTACGCGAACACCACTCCCAAACCGTGGCGCCACCGGAATTAACGTACTCTTCAACGAGGCATGCGTGGGCAATCGAGGCTCGATCAAGGCGGGAGCGAAAAACAAATCAAGAGGATAGTTTAACGATAACAGAGGATTATATCGATAACAATCGATATAAAGAAGGTAATAATAAAATACAATCATTGATCAATTTAATACAATCATAATGTCATTATTATTATTATTATCATTATTATCATTTAACGGCTTGTAAAATAATCATCAATTATAGTCATAATGGTCAGCAATCGAGGTCAACGAAGGCACAACGACACTCCATGCTTAGCACTCGATTGCCATAGGATGAACAGGTGTAACGTAGAACAGGGCATTACAAGGGAATTCATCAATAATATTGACTCGTGAAGAAAACCAGAATGTTGGTTAGAAACATTTTTAGATAAGGACAATAGATTATTAACAAAGTATTAGTATTTAGTAGGTGTGTTTATTTATCTATGACGAATATAATAGAGATATTAGCGTGAAATTGGGGGGAATAGTAAAAATGTAGATTAAAAAAAATTTGAAAGAATATTTTGATTTACAACTGCAAATTTGGTGATGAATTACATTAACCAAATTAACAATCGATTGAAAAATTAATAAACATAGTTTTATTTTAAATCAAATTAGTTGTAGATCCATATTTAAAGTGACAACAGAGAAAAATGAAAAATATTTCCCTTTGTCATGGTTGTGTGTACAGAAAAATAATGAAAAAAAAACCAAATTGTATATTCCTTAAGATCCAATGTTTTTGGGTGTCAAATTCCCTGTGACTAAGGTCGTCTGTGTGCTGTGGAACGTCCCTTACAAATGTGGACGTAAATGTGAAACAGAGGACTGATGATTTTCTTTGCGTAGATGGTGCAGAATAATGGAGAACCCAATTCGGCCTTCCCTCTTCTTCCTACATTCTATGAAAGCGAAGTGTATATGTTTACTGTTAAAACGACGTTTGGGGTTAAGTGGTTGTGTTTGGAGTCAATGTTTTATATGTTCACAGTTAAGTGGTTTGGTTAGGCTTTCACTTGCCTCCTAAAATGCACCCCTCGCGAGTGGCGGCGACACACTAAACAAAGCCAACAGAATCGATAAATTATCCTCCGTGCATTTACGCAGGACCGCGGGTCCGTGATTTGACTACTTCCGGTGCTGGGTTTCTTTCCAAGTGGCATGTCATGTGATGGGGGAGTGATGAGAACCTCCATGAGAAACATGGTAGTTTTTATGCAGCCCACATATACATGGGTGCATTTTCGGTGATGGGTAGCCGTCTCCCATTTCTTTCACCCTCTAATAAAATACAGAGTCATGGGGATCCTAGTTGTTCACCTAGGATTTGGATCATTCACCTAAACCACATTTCGAGATTCAAATTATAATTGAAGATGACTTATTTTATTGGGTATTATACTTTCAAGACCTTCTATTAGTGGATCTTTTACAAACCTTTCTTCTAAGTTTATTATTCCGAAAGGCGTGCTATAAGTTAGAAAAATCCTGTCGCAACTGACAAGTGACAGGTGAATGGACGACGAGGATTATCCGAGACACGATATTGACGTACATCTTGGCTGCAACCGTCCACGTGGCGATCAGGGCGTCCTGTTTCCGAGTAGCTGGTTTGTACTGGCCATCCCTGGAACAAAAACACGGGATTCCCTACTCCGTCATTTTTGTATGCCTCTTTTTCTTCGATTGGAAGGTGGAAGGAGGCCTACCCGCTTCTTGCACCCGAGCGAAAAGAGTCTCCGGGATTCTGTGATTAATGATCTGAAATAAGCCCCAATTTTCCGCAGCGCTTGAAATTTTTGCAGTGGTTTTATCCCTCACATAATCGATGTTTAAGGCAGGTAAGTTGATCACAATAACTTGGATGTTCCATGCATGAGAAGGGTTCTGTAATGTTTCGAGGTGGCCGGATCTAGCGCGCAACAATTTGATTTCCGCTCTCTTCTATGGCCTGAACTTTGGTAATGGCGGCCACAACATTCTTCTCCATTGTTATTCATACAATTGCAAACTTGGAGAGAAGCCAAGTGTATGTACTTAATGCAATATCCATTCCGACGTAGCGAAATTGACGTTTCGAGTGCTATGGGAAATGATGGTGTTTCGACTGCCAGTGTCATGTCTCCTAAAACATTGGGTCATGCGCATGTTGGTGGAACTTTGTGGGAAAAGGAAGGCATCGTTATAACTTGCAAGTTTTCAGAGAGACTTATTTTATCCCAATAATTTTACTTAATGTGATTTTAGTTTGCCTATATTATTTTTTATGGAAAACCGTTTCAAACCGAAAATCTTTGTTTTCATTGCAGCAATGACGTTTAGGACTCCAAGCAAGTTGGCGACTCGGCACTCACAAAGCAGTCAAAGAAAGCAATAACAAGCTGTCGAAACTGAAGAAATTAATGTTGCGCAGGCGTCATAAAAACATTAAGGTAGAAGAAGAGGAAACATGGGCAGTAAAGAGTATTGAAGAAAAACAGGCTTCCCTTTTCACTTTGGGTTCATACAATGAAAAATTTGGCAACATGTTTTTCGAAGAAGGGCCGATTGTGGCAAAATATGGGCCTTTGATATTTGAGGTTTTTCCAGTAGCCGCAGAAAGGGAGGAAGCTGAGGAATCTGGAATCAATATGTGGAAGAGGCGTTCTGTCTTGCGGTTCACGGTGGACATGAACAAGATCACGACTAAGAGATTCGAGCCGGAAAAATCCCTTCCCTAAGTGACCCGCGACTTATTTTGGGGATTTTCTTTCAAATATTTCAAGAATGTTAATTCACTGCATAATTTTGCATAAATTTGGAAAGAATCGCCCTATATTATAGCTTTCAACTGTGGCAGAAAAATCGTGTTGGAATTCGGAGCTTCACCTCAAATTCTAGGCAAGTAAATTAGTGTTTAAATGGTACAGTCTTCTAGAAGCTTTTTACACTACCACTTAGATTTGTAGGGAATGTTTTCTTCCTTGTAAATATCTTCCATCGTCATTTCATTGGCATGTTTACCATGAAATATGGTAATTATTTATTGAGAACAACATTAGAAATTTTATTTCTATGACATTATACTACGTAAATATTCACATTTTTGTTCGAGAGTCGCTCAGCATTCTTTGTATTCTTTTCAACTATTTGTGAGTATTGATTTATAATATTTAGTCTGTCATTGACAAAGAACGGAGGGGAGACTACCTAGGCAAGATTGCAGAGGTACAAAATCTATACCCTATAGTGAAATAGGGCTATTATCTTGTTTTCACTAAAACTATCCCCTATATACCTACATGACAGATGAATTTTTTCCAATGATATGTTTTAACTTTAATACTGATCGCAGATTATAAATTGTACATGTTGTTATGTAGGTAATTCCACATATTACAGATGCCAATCAGGATTGGATCAAATGTGTAGCTAAGATTCCCGTGGATGGGAAAGAAGGCCCAACTGATGTTTGCATCATCGAGCTGGAAGGAACATTGGGCAAGGATTGATTTTTCATGAGTATTGAAAATGGTATTCTATCACTCTAATTATAAATCTCAAAGTGCATCTAATAGTCATTTTTTTACAATAGACAATAGTAATGCGATAATTTGAATTCTTTTAATTATTCAAGATAGAAGGATTTATTTATTGATTTTTTCTTCATTGTGTTTTCTTTGTAAATGGTGAAAAGTTATTGAAAATTTTAAATCCATACCCATAAGTATATGGCAGAGATGAAACCCTTTGTATTCAAGTGATATTGAGTCAATGCCATTTATTGAGTCTTTGCGTGAACTTTCATATTTTGTTGGGAAGTTGTTTTATTTTCATTTTTATAGGTATATATTCTTTTAAATACTATTTTTTAGCACACAACTAAGTACTAATGACATTTCATGGTACTCATATCTATAGGGCCATAATTTTTTTTCCTGGTCCATGTAAGCCTCGGCTTGTTTTAGGTGTCATCGTAGAGCAAGTGATAAAAATTTTCGCAGATAAGTTTTCATTTGATGTTTTTCAATCTTTGAAAAGATAAAGTACCATGACACAATTTATTATGTTCTTGACTAGCCTTTCAAATCAAACTCGGATATGCCATGTAATCTTATATGTCATTGATCACAGAAAACCAAGCCAACACAACATAGTGTTCGAGAATTAAGAGCATTGGGTTTGACACCCCATCTTATTTTTTTCGTTGTTCAATTGTGTGATCTCCTTTTTTAGTGCTTTAGACTTCCTTTTTGCTGATATTATAAAATTATTATTTGAAAATGTACAAACTATCTATTTAAAAAAGGTGTGGTTGGAAAACTTAGCAATCTCAACCATTCAGTGCATTTTATTCCCAATAATTACGTATTTATTTGCATCTTATGGAAAAAAAAAATTCGAGAGTGGTTGGCCAAGTAGAGATTATTGCAACCATGTTAACAATGAGGATTAATTTTATTCAATTCATAATGAAAGACTTCCACCCTTGATAATTTTGTCAAGTCTAACTATTCAATTTAGGTCTTGAACTTTGACAAATTCTTATACATATAGCTTTACCGCATCTTTCTCACTTATGATTTTTCCCCTTTTCTACAGTATTGTAGTTAAGACAGCTATGTACACAAGTCTTTTTCATTTCATCAAAACCTCTAGCTTTCCTGGTCAGAAGGTGGATGATACCTCTCCAGTGAGGAGCTCCCAATTTTTATTGCTGCGTTATGTAGGTTACTCAAAATTAGTGGAATTGTTATTCAAAGAAAAATATGGCCACATGTATTTATCACAGCTTTGTTGCTATTTCTGTTTCAAAGATACGGATTTATAGATTTGTTAACTGAATCCTATTAGAATTTATTTTTCAATATAAATATGTTTTTATCATAGATCAATATGGGTTTCATAATGCTCCCACGCCTCCAAATAATGTAAAGAAGAACCAAAATGACTTCAATTATAGCAGTTTGGATTATAATGACATTCTTATTCATACAAACTATGATTTCACATGCCTAAGAAAAGCAGTCTCATTTTTCTTATATATGTAACATGACATATCAAACAAATATTTGAGTTTACTTTTTCATTCACAATCTAGAGAATGCTTATAATAATGTCACTAACATTTTTTGAATAAACCCTTGAGCTATTTGGAAGCTTCATTTGTTACAAATTACAATCGTGAAATGATAAGAGTCTTTGAGATATTTATAAGCCAAATTGGGGTCAACCCAAAAAATATAACAACAGTCCATGGGGTCATATGTCTATGAGGCAATCAATCTTATCAACAACATCAACTTATGCACATCCTTGATCAACACCACTAAATCAAAGAAGTTATAGAATTATGTTTCAACTTGGGCATTCCCACTAAGATGGTGGTCCCAATAATTTTCATGGAACTTCAAAACCATAAACAATAATTTTAAGAGAGGTTGAACAGTGTTGTGCTCTGTTCTCCCACTTTTTTGTAAACTTCAAATAGGGAAGTCGAAACTGCAACAATATATTAATAGAATTTCTTTTCAAACAGGTCCATTAGAAATGAAACAATTAATTAAAACTTCAATTGGGATTTTACTTTGGGAGAGTGCCAATATTGAAGCTCCCAAATTGATCTTTACAATAATGGTGCTAAAAAAAACTATATACATTTAGAATGGCCCCACAAAATACATCTTAGAATATCATTGATTTAAGTCCCTATCTCAAACAATTGATATATAGCCTTCAAATCTTCATTGAGATTCTTGTTACATTGAAATGATTTCTACATGGGAATAAGGCTTCCCACAGCTAAGGAGAGAGTTATCAAAAAAAACAAAATGAAGGTTTGATTTGATATCCACCAGGCTGAAGTGTACCCCTTAATCATTATAGCACAACCTCGATCATACATAAATGTCCCAAACAATTATTACATGATAAAAATGGTCATTTCTGAACATATGTCATAGGCATTACAATATAGACTTGGTCACGCTTAATTGTACTCATGAATACATTGAAAGATGTATATTGTAGTGGAGTAGAATCCCATGCAGCTAATAGATAAGAATGGGATTTGTTGATAATTTTTGCACTTGTGCAAAAAAGAGAAACTCGAAACTTTTTCGATGGAAGGCGTTGATGAAATGGACCTAACTACAGGGATACATTACAATTTTATTGTGTTTTCAGTTGCAGCAATTAAATAACTACATGTAATCTGCAGCTATGTGTGCTGTTACAAAATGTAACACCTCACATAGACTGTCATTCCATGTTTGTCTTCAACAAGGAAACAAAAAATCCGCGAAGGACTAATGCATTGCCTTGATAAAGGCAGGAATCACAGTTTAGGTGAAATGTTAAATTTGAGAACAACAAACAAAGTTGAAGTTTACAAGAAAGAGAGTTCATTATTAAAGTTACAGGTACATAAAAAATCATTACTTCATCGTGTTCAAATACATTTAATTATGTGATTGAGTTGTTTATTTCATTATACAATCATTATTCATCATAAAATTTGAAAGCAAAAAGAAGTATACAACTCAGTTACAGAAATTAATGTTATTTAGTCATGAAGAAATTCAATGTTTCCCACACAATCCATGGGATGTAACTCACAACTACTGAAGTATGCAGATCTGAGTTTGTGCATGAAGTTAAAAGTAAAAGATTATAGAAGAAACCCATCATTGCCTTGGGATCTCTTCTAATCTTCTTGTCTCTAGTTACAACTCCATATTTCTTCCATGTTCCAAGCAGCTATAAAGTATATGTGAAAAAATTAAATAAGAATGACATCAATATTGATCTCAGGGTTTGATCTATACTCATGTACTATCTAACTACATGCAAATGGATTTATAAATATCAGAAGCGTAAAGTACATCATAAACATATACACAATTGATAAAGCAATATCTATAGTATCACATATGATTCCTAGAATCATTATAGAAGAAGAAAGAGAAAAGAAAAAACCATGGAACATAAGAGAGGCCAAAAAGCCTAATTATTTTATAACTATTTTCTTAAGTGTGCAGGTATAGGTAGAAAATGAAGAAAAAAAAACCTTTTACAAAAATTATTACTGTACTAAAAGGAAACACTTGCTGAAGGAATCTAGATGGTACAAGTTTACGAGTTGTTACACGAAAAGGAAAATGCATAAAAAACAAAAGGTTTTCATCAAAATATTTCACCAAATTACAGTCAAGTATAAAGTACATAATGATTATTAGAATTTACAGCAACTGCTCAAATAAGGTATGATGCATAGAAATGAGACATTAGAACACTGGATCAGAAGTGAGGAAGTAGAATATAAGTAACAATTCTTGTTTTTGGAACAAAGTTTTCGTCAAAACACAAAAAATAAGCAAGGGTATCTTTAATTTTTCATTAAAAACCTCTATATGAACCCACAAAGAGGATAGCTATAGGAGATACCACAAAATGATACAAAATCTAAAAAATTAGATGAAGAAAAGGATAAGTTTGAAAGAACAGTGAAAAAGATGAGATTCACAAGTCACCTAATAAATTCAAAATTCCAAACAAAATACAGTTTTCATTTCAGAATATAATATTTTTATCAAATCAGAGATCAGAAAGAGATCAAGTATGTGCAACAAGTAATATTTCATATCTGCAGTCCGTGAGAGCGAATTGTAGAGATTTCAGAAGAAGGGAATATGCATCAAAAACCAACTTTTCAAGCTTTAAGACACATATTTGCAGGTTGGAAGATTCATTTTTCAGAGGTGATGATGGTCTTCTAAAGTGTTGAAATCCAAAGAGATATTTTTCAAACAATTTATTAAGAGCAAGCTATAGCCAGCCAAATATACAATCCTTCTATGATGTATCGGCACGTACAAATGAATTTTTTTTATCTCAACTCAGTTTCAGATTTAAAGCAAGATACAATTAGCCATCTAAGGTATGAACTGACAACATACTATATGTTTCAACAACAGACTATATGTTTCAATAAAATGTAGGAGTTACAACATAGCTCAGCTCAAAGAACCAACTTAGCCATACCAGATTGTACAATAAAAGAATTTCAAAAATACATTCTAGGCAAGGAACAATTTCTAGTTGGGGCAATATACACTCAAATTGTAGATTTCATAGTTTGGACTCAAATGAGACAGATTTTCAAACTTATAAGCATGAATACAAGAGAAGAAAGTTAAGTTTTAGATGCACACTTTTTAAAAGTAGTATAGACAAAGAAAATGCTATAACATTGGTATAGTATAAATGGGATAAAATTATTACATGTAAGATAGAGTGAACCTTCTTAATATGACTCATTAGTGCATATATCAAAGGATAACATGATACAACTTTCAGAAATACATTGCAGAATCCACCAGAGGAAAAATATTTTCTTTTATAATGAATACCAGAACATGACTGAAAATTATTATTATAACTTAAAAAGTAAAATACAATGACTATTTCAGAAAAGTACATGATAAAGGTATGATTCAAAAGGTCATGATCATCACTGTTCAAAGAAACATTTCTAGTTTTTAAAGTTGGTGCTCATCAGGGTAGGTCAGTTCAAAGTTATAAATGGATTAAATGAGATATAAGCTTAGAAAAGTGCAAACTCATTGAAATATTCAGTTTCACAGGCCACAGGTAAAAAGAGATTACAAGGCCTCTTCAAGTGCCTAGAGAAGGAAGTAAACAAGAAGAAGATAGTGCAGCTATTTCAAGAATTTGATAGCAAGCAAAACTGAAGTCACCAATAGTTGAGACAATGATTAAATAGTTTGGAACAAATACATAATAATGTATCAATTCAAATATGATGTATAATTCCAAACAAAATTACACTATTGATCAAATATAAGAAAAAGAAGTATCATGCTTACATCGAAAGTATCAGAAGTATAAGGAATCACTATGTTTGAATTAGTCTAAAGAAATAAGCAATAGCAGATCTTTTAAAGTAGATGAGTGGTTCTTTACAGTCACCCAAGGAATTATCTTCAAGGATAAAAGCAAGAAAAATAGAATATTCCCTACAGTTTCAGTAAGTAGGGTTCTTCATCAAGTATTGATATGTCCATTACACAGTATGAATTCTCAAGAAAAATATAATTATGTAGATTTGAGTTTGTGTAACTGTAGGCAAATCAATATACATAACCAAAACTAGAATCTATATCAATAAAAGTTCTTTTTGAGAAAAAATTCCATTAATGGGTATCAACAGTTTTGAATTAAAACCAATTTTACTATCATTTTGGAAGAAAACCATAATACATTTCAAGAAGACACCAAACACAGAGTTCACACAGTGAAATCAAAGTAAAGGAATGGAATACTCAAAATTCAGAGAGTCACATGGAAATTACATCTACATGAATACAATGAAAAACCAGTAGCAGAACAAACCTAAGAAACCCTCTAGTTTAGAGAAAAAAACAAAACTCAGCAGGATAGCTCACGGATCGAACTCGAAACACATATAAGCAAGATGGCCAATGCAAGATTGTCAAGTGTAAACAATACAAAAAAAAATCAGAGCTCAAATATCAAAACATTAAAGATAAAACAAAGCTCAACTTACAAGGAGAATTTCAACCACGAAGAAATATCACATGGAGCTTGGAAAAATAGAAAAAAATTCAAAGAATGACACTAGTTTGAGGTCACATTGCCACTCTCAGAGAAAAAATACATAAAAAAAACTAGCGATGAAGTTCAGAGCTCAACTTTGGCAAGGAACGAAAAGTGGGAAGTCAAAAATGGACTAGATGTTTACCTCTTGGAAGTGTAGTGGCCATTAAATATCAAACAAAAATCTCAAGAATCCTTCCAAATGGTGGCCTTCTCAAAGTAAACGAGCTCTACAAATTTACAGAACTTCATAGATAAAATCGAGAATCACAAATCATGAGTCCATAGAGCTTGCCAAACGTAGAACCTCAAACTACTTTCAAAATTATTCACCTCGAAGCAGAGAAACCATAAAATCATGCTCAGAACCTCCTTGAGCTAGAGAAAATACAGTTAAAGAAAGAGCTTGAAGCTATCAAAATAGTGGCCACCTTTGTCAAATTGTGCTCACAAGCTCGAAATAGAGTGAAAATGACAATGTTTAGATCCTTATAAGATAACTACACAAAGAAAATCAAGCTTCAAGATGATCAAAAATGGCAGTGACAGAAAAATTGGCCAGGGCTTTACTACCAAAATGAGAAAACGAAAAATATGACAAGCTCGGTGAGCTTTTAATTAGACTTAACTCATCTGAGTTAGCATCAATGGCCTTGATGGACTTTGTACAAGATCAAATGGTGTGGAGGTAAATTACCTAATCCAACCACCCATTCAAAGCAGAGTTTTCAATAAATGGAAACATATCCAAATGGTACAAAACTTATCAATGGCCATAATTCATTCACCATTTTCAAAGCAAAATCAAGCACTAATATTCAAATATGAGTTAGAATCAATGATCAAGATTGAAACAATACATATCAAATGGATTAGGATCGAAACCACCATGCCAACTCAGGGTTAACACATCAATGACAGTGAGGAAAAAGTACAAAAATAGAAAGACAAGATTCATCATCATATTCAATATCAACTACCCTATGTCAACCTAGATCAACACCAAAAACAGATCAACGATCTATTTTGGTGCTCAAAATAGTCTCACCCCAAATTTGCCTCTGAAAATTTATTGATTTACATCCTCTGTCATTTTTCCCTTCCCCGTGTTGTGCCTAGTTAAGTCTTTGTGGCCTTTTTTAATTGTTCTTGGGTTGTAAATCACTTAAGAGTCTATATTTTGAGTCTCCCGTGCTATGTTCCTTTCAAAAACTTGGGTTCCCCCATGTTTTCTGTTCTCCACGGTCAGATTTTTTGTCCTTGTTGTTTCTGACCCTAAATTCTTGAAGAAAATGAATGGATGTATCCCTGAAGAATGTATTTGAGCCCTGTAACATTTCTAAACTTTCTGTCCTTGAAGAAAATTTCATTCCCAAGCTCAAATGGTCATTTTTCTCTATTTTATGGTTTGATAGGTGTTTCTCCTGTCAAATTTGCATCCTTGCATCGACAGGGGACGTGGCACCTTTTGGTTGGACACTGGCTCAGTTGGGTACTTAGAAAAATTCATAAAAATCCTCAACTCAAAATGTGTCCACGTGGAGGCACGACACTCATTTGAAGATCTACTTTTGGGTTTTGCCTTGGAGTAGTGCCAGGAGGACACGTGGAAGCTTCCGCTGCTTGGCCCGGACTTAGACAAATTTTCATGCAGTTGGAGTAGTTTGGTGGAACAGGACACGTGGCGAGCTTGTGCTCATTCAGGGTCTCCACTTTGGGCACCATCTTGAAGTTGCACCATGGAGACATGTGGAGGAACCACGCATGTTCGGGGACCGGCCCTTGAGTTTCATTCTAAAGAAGTGCCAGGCTGACACATGGAGGCCTCCACTCACTTTGCATTTTACTTAGACTTTTCAATGGCCAAAAGGAGACTACCTCAGAGTATGACACATGGCACCTTCCACTGAGCTTCAAGCATTCAGAAAACCTTGTCTGGAATAGGACACGTGGCGAGCCCGCGCTCGTTCAAGGTATCAAATTTTTGGGGCCGCCTCAAGGTGCGCCATGGTGACACGTGGCAGTTTGAAAAGTCAAAAAGGTGGGGAGGTGGACCATCGGAGGCAACTTGGATTTTTTGCCTCCTTAAGGATTAAAATTTTAAAATGGCCCACAAGCCCGATGAGGGAAAAGTCAATGTTTTTCCCTCAGTCAACGGCGGAGGTGTGGGCTCTCGAGGGGAAATTTGGAAAAATTTCCTTTTGAGAAAAAAGAGTCAAAAGTAAAAAAGGAAGCGTGGCACCACTCCAATCACATTTGGACACATGTCAGGCTCATTCCCAAGGGCAGAGCTGCAGGGAAAATTTGGAAAATTTTCCTTTTTCCAAAAAGAGAGTAAAATGGCAGAATTTGAGCGTGGTTCCGCTCCAATCATATTTGGACACGTGTTCAGGCTCGTTTCCCAAGGGTGGAGGTGCGGAGAAAAATGTGAAATTTTTCCATTTTTTCAAAAAGTTGTAAAAAGTCAAGGGAAGCCCCCGGTCTTTTCTAAAGTTTGAAATCTGCCACATGGATGGCCCAAATTCAAAGTAAAGATCAACGGCAGCTGTGAATCTAAATCTTGATTTTCCCCCCTTTTTCTCTAAAACATGTCTGGAAGTGTGAGTCTCCATGATTTCTTGGTCTTTTCTACATGCCAAGTAGAGAAGGAAGTTAATGTTGATATCTGAAGTTTGGTGGGAAGATCTGGAGGACGTCTTTCGCCATTAAAATGGTCTGACTTTCGTGCCCAATCAGATTTTCCATTTTTCCTCTCCCGAGCATGCAAGGGGCCAGATTTGATAGATTAGGGGTGGAAGTGGTTGGAAAATTGAAGGAAGAGTGATCTACCAAAGCAAGGAGTTGAATGCAAGAGGCATTCGATGAAATCTACCCCCTCGAGCACCTGGAGACTTTTGCAGATCTGATTCTGTGAATCATGAAAGAATCATGGCGAGCACTGGTGCATTAAACATTTTTGTCTTTTGGGAGAGGAGGCTCTGTTGTAAATTCTATAAATGGCACAAATTTTTTGTGTAAAAATGGGAGTTGGAGTGTGAGGGGTCTGGACTGATTTTTCTAATCGAAAGCTTGATAGAGCCCATCCCTTTTGAGAAACCATTCAAGAAGCTTGTATATCTCTTTTGTATTAAAATTTGATCATGTCAAGGTGGTTGCAAGTGTACAACCATTGACAAGCTCTGAGACTGTTCTAGAAACTTTCCCCTGCTGATAGATTTAATCAAATTCGAGTTATTTTTGTGTTGTCTTGAGCAAAATGTGTTGATTTTACTTTTGAATGTATGCAAATAGTTTTTCTTGTTTCTGTTGCAATCTTGTATTAAAATCTGATTCAATCACACAGGCCTCAATCCTTGTGATAGTTTAGTGGCATCTGCAATTCCATTTCTCAGAAGAGATTTCATTTGGGATTGGAATAAACGATTTAAAATCACTTTTCTCTCATATGTTGACAAAGATTGTTTGTAAGCCTTTGGGTGTACCTTAGGCATGATTTGGCTTAGACCTTGATGCTTTGTTGGGTTTTCTAACTCGAGCCTTCGTGATAGAATCTCAGAGATTGTGTGAAAGAGTGCTAATCTGGGCCTCCATTGAAGCACATATTCTAGTTGAAGAAACATTTTAGCTATTATGTGGCATTCTGTTGGTCTGACTTTCCATTTTGTAAGGTTCCTCAAGGATCTGGTGAATCTAGTTTCACCCTGCCCCACCTCCCACCAAAAATTCATTCAAAAACAACTAATCTTACCCATCCTACCCCTGTTTGTCATGTGTGTATGCCAATGCACAATCCTCATCACCTAAACATGCAGAAGCAAGCAGGGTCTCAAATGTCTTTAGTAACCTTTGCCTTGTTGTGAAATATCTCCATGATCTAGAAGTGACAACTCGTGAGAGTCAGATCTGGTGTGTTGATCATATTTTCTCCCAAGGTCTTCTCTATAAAGTTTATGCAAAAGAAGGATTTATCATTGTTCTTCAATAACAGAGGTTACAAAATAGGTTCTCTTACCTTGGTTGAAAGGCACAACCTAAAATAGTGAGGATAGATCAAATCCTCTTGAAGGTGCTATCCATCTCTCCACAAATCCAAGTAACAAAGGGACAGTTAGATTTCTCCCCGGCTACAAAACAACATATATTTGTGATCTAGTTACCTCTAAGCTCCCTGTTGAATCTGTGTTGTTTGCTTGGCTTGAAAAGGAGAACAAATTTGGATACCAACATCAGTGGCACCATTTCTGGGGATATTGTGATTGATATTGATTTTTGTTCATTGCCAATCAAGATTTACCTATGTAAAACACTTCACTTGTATGCTCTAGGTGATTCATCGCTAATTCAAAATGTGCAGTTACTTGTATGCTCAGTTTCTATTGCATTTGTCACATCCTAGTGCACTAGCTTTTATTTGATAAATCTTGGTAAAGAAAGGTTGTATGAAATATTTCCATTTCCAGTTTCTTGGTATTCATTGAAAGGAAGGTCAAACTTTCATTTGACAGATCATATTTAGTGCATTTGCACAACTAAGGTGGAAATCCTTAGTGGCGACTCCCTGTTGATCTGATTTTAATAAGTACCAGTGTCTTAAAACTCTGTCAAAATCAGATTTGTTACTAATATTTGCAAAGCTAGAAGGAAGAAGATCTTTCTTTGCTAGGGATCCTGCTAGGACATTGTTTCCAGAGCTAGGAAGAGCAAAATCAGAAGGAAGAAAATCTTGGAGAGCTGTTGGAGATCAGCAGACAAGAAGAGGGATCTCCATTGATGAAAGTGAATGGCCTATCATTGAAGACTACCATTCAAGTGACTCTGAATCAGGTAGCCTCTTTGTGGAATTGAACTCTCCAGCTGGAGAGGGGCCTTCATTTGATTTTGAAAGGTTTGCTTCACACTCTGCACCTATCTTTTCTAAGGTTGATAGGGATTTCCAAGAAACAAGGCCTTTGGGGGGTATCCATTTTGAAAATTATACTCCTGTGTTCCAAGAACCCTCTGCCCCCATCAGTTTGTCACCCCTCTAGGATCACCTCCTCAAATCAATATGGCTCAACCCAGGCCTCCATTTGTTGTAAACACCTTTGGACCTATAAATTTTGTGGGAATGGCTGGTTACCCAAATGCAGTGCCTCAAGATGTAAGGAACAAAATGCCAAAGTTCCAAGGAAAATAATGTTATTACTGGAGATCAACATCTAAAGCTTTTTATCAATATGATGGAAGATTTTGAGATTGAACATGAAGATGTATATATCAAATTATTTATCCATACCTTGGAAGAGGATGCTAGGGACTGGTATAAAGCATTGCCAGATAACTCTATTGATTCTTGGACTGAGATGAGTAATGCATTCAGATTACAGTATGGTGATAGAACTGACCCTAGGTTTCTTTTGACAGAATTTGAAAACATCAAGAAGAACCCTAATGAGTCAGTACATGATTTCAACACAAGGTTTAATAAGACCTTGAGAAGATTTCCTATTAGAATAAGGCCTTGTGATGAGTCATGTTTGATCAAATATACTGATGCATTTGATAAAAAGGCTGCATATTACTTAAGAGACAAAAACCCCACAAATTTGAGGCATAGGCCTTCACCATGGCTCTGTAAATAGAGAACAATATCAAGGAAATTGGGAAGCCTCCAAAGAGGGAAGGTGTAAAGCTGGTTAACCTAGAGAAACCTCAAACAAGCAAGGCTACTGATTTAGAGGAAGTTGTGAAGACTTTGGCAGGGGATGTCAAGGAGATCTCCTACAAGCTAGCCCGAGATGAGAAAGGAATTGGGTAGAGTTCACAAGGTCAGCACAAGTAGCAAGGCCAAGACAGGTTCACAAATCATCAAAGATCTGATGACAGAGGCAAGGGACCTGTTGGATTTGGAAATAGGCAGCCCCAAGGCAGAGAGAATAGAATGGTGCCTGATCCTTTGGCTGCCAGAGTTGTTGTGGTGGAAGAGACAGATGTCATTGATTGGTGTGACAAATGTTTCATGCCCTCATGCTCCTTGTGAAGAAGATCAACAAGAAGAAGAAGAAGCTGATGATAATGATAATGATGTCTGCATGATGGGATGTTCCACCAGCTCACAACAAGGGGCAACCTCAACTGAGGTGATAAGTGCTAGAACTGCTGCCACTTTTTGGGACTGCATTCATAGGGTACATATTCTTCCCCCTTCTCATACTTTAGAAGTAGATAATGTACAATCTTTTGAATTGCCCAATAATGAATTTGAATATTTAAGGGCTTTAATGATAAAGAAGTATGATGGAGGAATTCCATCTGAGGAAGATAGACAGTTACTGATGAATGTTGTGGTTGGTCAAGAGAGGGAATATAACACAAGAAGTAAGGCTGTCAAAGGGGTAGGGCCTCAAGCCAAGCCTAAAGCTCCCTTACTTTCAAACATTCCTAAAGAGGCTCCTAGGAAAGAGACATCTACCAAAATCCCTGCAGTTCCAAACAAGAATCATACCCCTCCTCATGCCCAAGTTGTCAAGAATCTTGTGCCATCTAATGAGTGTGTTGGCTTTCCTTCCAAATACTGCCTTGCCAAAAAATGTCCCATATGATATTTCCCAAGTGTTGAGTCAAATCAAAGTCTCTTGTCCCAATTGTTGAGTTGCTTAGGATTCTTGAGCACAAAAAGAGAGCATTTGAATACTTGGGGTTAAAAGAAGAGAAGACTGACCTAGGCAGAAATGTAAATATTATGGAGACTCCTCCAATCATTGAAGAACCAGAAGCACCACCAGCATCAGAAGAGCTAGATGAACCACCTGAGGTCTATTTGGGACATCCTTGGTGGACTCTTAGATGAATGTGGATCCATTCTTCACCACTCTGATCATCAAGGATAGACTACTCCATAACTGTATGTTTGACTCAGGGGCATCATGCAATGTCATGCCTTTGGAGGTCATGAATGAGCTAAATATCAAGGTAACAAGTAGCATATGGGAAGTGCACTACCATGGACTCCAGAGAAGTTCCAGTAGTGGGATGTGTGAAGGGTTTGGTGGTGCAGCTTGCAGCTTACCCAGGTAAAAACTTAAAACTTGATGTTGTCATAATGTTGACTTGCCCAGCCAAGTGGGGCATGCTACTGTCAAGAAAATGGGCTGCAAGTGTTGGTGGGAGTGTCCAAATGGATATGTCTTATGCTACCATTCCAATTGAGGGAATCCTTGTTAGGTTGTATGGGGAAAAGAAAATGTTGCATCTTATTGAGGATCCCAACAATGCTTCCTATGAGGTATTGTACACAAGTGTTGATGCAGACAACTTTGTGGGATTTGCTGATGGAAAGGAGCACAAGATTGAAGAATGCAAATGCCTTGAACAGATAGGCTCTCCCTGGACTCTATTGTTTGATGGAGCTTGCTCCAGGTTTGGGAATGGTGTTGGTGTTGTTTTTTTTCTCCAAGTCAGGAAAGATTTATTTTCTCCTTCAAACTCAACTTTGAGTGCACCAACAACATTGCTGAGTATGAGGCATTGTTGTTAGGTTTAAGAATTTCTTGGAAGTATGGTGTCAAGGACATCATTGTCAAAGGAGACTCAGAACTAATTGTTAAACAAGTCAGAAAACTGTATGCCACAAAGAATCAATGAATGAAGCAATACAAGCATGCGGTTTGGGACTTCATTGAGATGTTCGATTCATTTAACATACTGCATCATGATAGGAATTTCAATGACTTGGCAGACAAGCTTGCAGTGTTGGGGTCTCATTTTGACAATTGCACAATGTCCCCATATTGTGAATATGAGGTTGAGGTATTGACAAGACCCTCTATCCCTGATAATATTAAACATTGGCAGGTTTTTGATGATGATACTCAGATCAGAAGATTTCTGTAAAACAAGGGGGAGTTTGTTGATCAGTACATTGATTGGGAACCAATGGTATGTGCAACAGAAGGAAAGGAGACCTTGTTTGGCAAGGGTATCATCCAGTTGAAGACTAACACCATTCCTAGAGGGCTAGTTGCTCTTGAGTCCAATTTTGATAATGTTGATTGCATTATTAATAGATGTATGGCAGCCTCAAGGGATATTGAGGAGCATGATCTTGGTACAAAGGAAAAGCCAAGGAAAATTTGGTTAGGCAGACAATCTCAGCAAGGAGGAGAAGCAGTCATACATCCAGTTGTTGAAAAAATACCAAGATTGCCTGGCTTGGACCTATTCTAAACTAAAAGCATACAGAGAGGACTTGTTTCAACATGAGATTCCCTTGGAGCCCAATGCAAACCATTCAGGTAGAAGCAGAGGCCAATCAATCCACTTTATCTCTTAAAATGCAAGAGGAACTGAAGAAACTAAGAGATGGAGGGATTATCCAGCCCACAAGATATTCCTCTTGGGTTGCAAACCTAGTACCAGTCAGAAAGAAAAATGGTGACATCAAGTTGTGTGTGGATTTCAGGAATCTAAACAGAGCATCAATGAAGGATAATTATCCTTTACCAAATATGGAGAACATGCTGCAGTTAGTGACTAGTTCTGAGTTACTTTCCACCTTGGATGGTTTCTCTGGTTATAACCAAGTTGTGGTGAAGGAATCAGAAAGGATCAAGACAACCTTCACTACTCCTTGGGGGACCTATGTTTATGTCAGGATGCCCTTTGGTCTGATGAATGCTGGAGCCACCTTTCAAAGAGCAATGGATGTTGCTTTTGCTGGTTACATCAATGAGTTTATTGCAGTCTATCAAGATGATGTAACTGTATTTTCTAGAAAGAGAAGTGACCACTTGCTGCACTTGGAGAAGATGCTGATAAGATGTAGAGAATATGGCATCTCACTTAATCCAAAGAAATGTCATTTTGGAGTGCAGAAGGAAAAGTTTCTTGGTCACATATGTGTCACAAGAAGGAGTGATGATTGATCCAGAAAGAGTAGAGGCCATCAGCAAGGTCCCAATCCCAAAGACCAAGAAAGGAATTCAATCCTTCTTTGGGAAAATAAATTTCATTAGAAGATTCATATCAAACTTTGTTGAGTTGACCATTCCAATCACTTCCATGATGAAGAAAGACCAGTCATCAAATGGGAGGAGGCTGCCATCCAAGCGTTCAATGGAATCAAAGAGGCATTGAAGCATGCCCCTATTTTTGCTAGCCCCAGATTATAAGAAACCTTTCCAGTTGTTTTCCTTTGCTTTAGAAAACAGTATTTCTTTTGTCCTATTGCAGAAAGATAATGAAGGGGCTGAGAGGCCCAATTGCCTTTTTAGTAAGGCATTGCAAGGGGTCTGAACTAAAGTACACTATCATGGAAAAGAAGGAATTTTCCTTGGTAAAGGCAACAAAGGTTTTCAGGCCTTATATTCTAAGTTCAAAGGTTGTTGCTTATGTTCCCCATACCATGGTGAAGGACATCTTGTCAGAGATGGAGGTCTCAAGCAAAAGATGCAGGTGGGTGAACAAATTGCAAGAATATGATATGGACATCTAAACCAAAAAGTTTTTGAGAGGTTTGGGCTTGGCTAAGCTTATGGTTGAGAGAAACTTGCAAAATGTTGAGGTAAATGAGGTAGAAGAAGAAAGGGAGGTGTATTTCAAACATTAATGAATTCTGAGTGGTATAAAGATGTAATCTTTTATCTCAGACATTTGAGCTGCCCTGAGCATTTAAGTAAGAACAAAAAAGAGCTCTTAAGTTGGCTTCCCAGAAATATGTCATCATTGATTATGGGTTAGCTTGGAAGAACCCAAAGGGAGTCCTCTTAAGGTGCATTACTGAAGAAGAAGCCCCTAAGATAATTGTTGACCTCCATGGAGGAGTTTGTGGGGGGCACTTTTCTACAAGAGTCACAACACATAAGATCCTGAGGGTTGGTTATTGGTGGCCAACTCTTTTCAAGGATACAACCATGTTGGTTCAGAAGATGTGAGAGTTGTCCAGCGTTTCTCTGGAAGGATGAAAGCTTCAGGCTCCCTTCCTTTGCAGCCTGTATCAATTGAAGCTCCATTCAAGCAATGGGGAATGGATTTTATTGGTGAGATTTCAGACCCTTCAAGTGCTGGCCACAAATGGATTCTTGTAGCAACTGATTATTTTACTAAATGGGTGGAGGCAATCCCCACCAAGAAGGCAACACACCAAGTTGTCATGGACTTTGTGTTGAACAACATCATCTGTAGGTTTGGGATACCAGTCAATATTGTAGCTGATAATGCCATGAGCTTCAGAGCTAAACCTTTGGTGGTAATGTGCAAAGAGTATGGGATCAACTTGACATATGCCTCTAATTACAACCCTCAAGGAAATGGACAAGCTGAGTCCAGTAATAAAAATTTGTTGAAGATCATCAGAAGAACATTGGAGCAGAACAAGAGAAAGTGGGGTGAACAGTTGAAGTTTGCTATTTGGGCAGATAGGATCACTGTCAAGAGGGTCACTAGAAAGAGTCCATTTGAGTTGGTGTATGGGACTCAGGCCCTGCTACCTCTTCATATGTAATTATCTTCATATCAGTTTATGCAACAGCTAGAAGATCAAGAGGTAGGTCCTTATGATGCTTGCATTAACCAAATTATTGAGCTTGATGAAGAGAGAAGGGCATCCCACCAGAGGCACATAAAGTTCAGAGAGAAGATGAAGAAGCTATTTGACAAGAAGGTCACTCCTAGAGCCTTCAATGTTGGAGATCTTGTGTTGCTATGGGATACCAGACATGAGGATAAGGGAAAGCATGGAAAGTTTGACTCATTATGGATGGGCCCTTACTCTATTGATATCAGAATTGGGGAGCATACCTTCTTCCTTAAGGACTTAGATGGTGAACTGCTCGAATTGCCTATTAATGGCAGGACATTTGAAGCATTTCCTAGATTGATGCCCCTATGGATCAAGGAAAATATTGTGTACAGTGTATAGTTTGTTGTTTGTTCCCTTTTTTATGTTTTTCTCGTTTTGGTCCTCGGTGACCTATTTTTGCTGGTTTCTCTGTTTGTTTTTGAAGATGGCTTTGTTTCTCTACTGACAAATTGAATCCATTTCCCAATGGATATTTTTGGCACTTGGTCTACTTTTGTTCTTGTGGCACTCGTAGGGAGTGTCCCATCCCCGAGTCGGAGCCGATGTTGGTGCTCAAAATAGTCTCGCCCCAATTTACCTCTGAAAATTTATTGATTTACGGCCTCTGTCATTTTCCCTTCCCCGTGTTGTGCCTGGTTAATCTTTATGGCCATTTTTAATCTGTTCTTGGGTTTATAAATCACTTAAGAGTCTATATTTTGAGTCTCCCGTGCTCTTGTTCCTTCAAAAACTTGGGTTTCCCCATGTTTTCTATTCTCCACGGTCGGGATTTTATCCTCTTTGTCATTTCTACCCTAAATTCTTGAAGAAAATGAATGGATGTATCCCTAAAGAACGTATTTGAGCCCTGTAACATTTCTAAACTTTCTGTCCTTGAAGAAAATTTCATTCCCTGGCTCAAATAATTGTTTTTCTATTTTTTATGGTTTGACGAGTGTTTCTCCTGGTCAAATTTGCATCCTAGAATCGGTAAGGGATGTGGCACCTTTTGATTGGATGTGGCTCAATTTTGTACTTAGAAAAATTCATAAAAAAAAATCAACTCAAAATGTGTCCACGTGGAAGCACGATGCTCATTTGAAGATTTGCTTTTTGGTTTTGCCTTGGAGTAGCACCAGGAGGACACATGGAAGCTTCCACTACTTGGCCCGAACTTAGACAAATTTTCATGCAGTTGGAGCAATTTGGCAAAACGGGACACATGGCGAGCTTATGCTCATTCAGGGTCTCCATTTTGGGCACCATATTGAAGTTGCGCCATGGAGACACGTGGAGGAAACGCACATGTTTAGGGACCGACCCTTGAGTTTCATTCTAAAGAAGTGCCAGGCTAACACATGGAGGCCTCCGCTCACTTTGCATTTTACTTAGACTTTTTCAATGGCCAAAAGGAGACTGCTTCGGAGCATGCCACGTGGCACCTTTCGCTAAGCTTCAAGCATTCAGGTAAACCTTTCCGGAACAAGACATGTGGCGAGCCCATGCTCGTTCAAGGTATCAAATTTTTGGGGCCACCTCATGGTGTGCCATGGTGACATGTGGCAGTTTGAAAAGTAAAAAAGGTGGGGAGGTAGACCATTGGAGGCAACTTGGATTTTTTGCCTCCTTAAAGATTAAAATTTTAAAATGGCCCGCAATCCTGATAAGGGAAAAGGTCAATGTTTTCCCCCAGTTAATGGTGGAGGTGCGGGCTCTCATGGGAGATTTGGAAAATTTTACTTTTCAGAAAAAAGAGTCAAAAGTAAAAACGGAAGTGCGACATCACTCCAATCACATTTGGACACATGTCAAGCTCGTTTCCTGAGGGCGGAGCTGCGGGGGAAATTTGGAAAACTTTCCTTTTTCCAAAAAGAGAGTAAAATGGCAGATTTTGAGCATGGTTCCACTCTAATCATATTTGGACACATGTCATGCTCGTTTCCCCAGGGCAGAGGTACAGAGAAAAATGTGAAATTTTTCCATTTTTTCAAAAATTTGTAAAAAGTCAAGGGAAGCCCCCGGGTCTTTTCTAAAGTTTGAAATCTGCCACATGGATGACCCAAATTCAAAGTGAAGATCAATGACAGATTTGAATCTAAATCTGATTTTCTTCCCTTTTTTATCTGAAACACATCTGGAAGTGTGAGTCTCCATGATTTCTTGGTCTTTTCTACATGCCAAGTAGAGAAGGAAGTTAATGTTGATATCTGAAGTTTGGTGGGAAGATCTGAAGGATGTCTTTCACCATTAAAATGGTCTAAATTTTGTGCCCGATCGAATTTTCTATTTTTCCTCTCCCGAGTGCACAAGGGGCCAGATTTGACAGATTAGGGGTGGAAGTGGTTGGTGAATTGAAGGAAGGGTGATCTACCTGAGAAAGGAGTTGAATCCGGGAGGCATTTGATGAAATCTACCCCCTCAAACACTTGGAGACTTTTACAGATATGATTCTGTGAATCATGAAAGAATCATGACGAGCACTGGTGCATTAAAAAATTTTATCTTTTGGGGAGAGGAGGCTTTGTTGTAAATTCTATAAATGGCACAAATTTTTCGTGCAAATGGTTAGGAGTTGTTGGAGTGTGAGGGGTTTGGATTTATTTTTCTAATCGAAAGCTTGATAGAGCCCATCCCTTTTGAGAAACCATTCAAGAAGCTTGTATATCTCTTTTGTATTAAAATCCATGATCATGTCAAGGTGGTTGCAAGTGTACAACCATTGACAAGCTCTGAGACTATTCTAGAAACTTTCCCCTGCTGATAGATTTAATCGATTTTGAGTTATTTTTGTGTTGTCTTGAGAAAAATGTGTTGATTTTACTTTTGAATGTATGCAAAAAGTTTTTCTTATTTCTGTTGCAATCTTGTGTTAAAATCTAGTTCAATCACACAAGACTCAATCCTTATGACAGTTTAGTGGCATCTGCAATTCCATTTCTCATAAGAGCTTTCATTTGGGATTGGAATAAATGATTTTAAAATCCCTTTTCTCTCATATGTTGATAGAGATTGTCTGTAAGCCTTAGGGTGTACCTTAGGCGTGATTTGGGTTAGACCTTAATGCTTTGTTGGGTTCTCTAACTCAAGCCTTCATGATAGAATCTCATAGATTGTGTGAAAGAGTGCTAATATGGGCCTCCATTGAAGCACATATTCTAGTTAAAGAAACATTTTTCGCTATTCTGTAGCATTCTATTGGTCTGACTTTCCATTTTGTAAGGTTCTTCAAGGATCTGATGAAACTAGTTTCACCCTACCCCACCTCCCACGTAAAATTCATTCAAAAAATAACTAATCTTACCCATCCTACCCTTGTTTGTCATGTGTGTATGCCAAGGCACAATCCTCATCACCTAAACATGCAGAAGCAAGTAGGGTCTCAAATGTCTTTAGGAACCTTTGTCGTGTTGTGAAATATCTCCATGATCTGGAAGCGATAACTCATGAGAGTCAGATATGGTGTGTTGATTATATTTTCTCAAGGTCTTCTCTATAGAGTTTATGCAAAAGAAGGATTCATAGTGGATTGGGGGCTTCAATAACAGAGGTTAAGAAAAATAGGTTCTCATTGACCTTGGTTGAAAGGCACTAACCTAAACATATTGAGTATGCCAGATCAAAATCCTCTTAGCAAAGAGTGTTAATCCATCTCTCCACAAATCCAAGTAACAAAGGGATAGTTAGATTTATCCCTAGCTACAGAAATGACATATATTTGTGATCTATGTTGCCTCTAAGCCCCCTGTTCAATTTGTGTTGTTTTTTGGCTTGAAAAGGAGAAAAAAAATAGTATACCAACACAATGCAAAAAACCCGAGTCAGATGCCACTATAGTCTAAATGCGAAGGGGGTGAGTCAAGTGTGAAAGGGGGCCAACCCATGATGACTTTTTTAAAATCTGAAATAACATTGCATACCTGACTTTCAAGTCAAAGTCTAAACCAATAGTCCAACGAAAACAAAAGCCGAAAATTACCTACAATGGAATGATCGAATTGAAGAAGTGGTCGAGCAATTGGCAATATGCCATGTGCGTATACAAAGGGGTCCGAAGTGCATTAGCATCTATGATTATTGCTTAGTTTATGCTCCCAAATAATCAAAGGGTGGCCGAGTATAAGTGTGTTGAACTTTTCACAAAGTGAACCCTATGTTTTACTTGTAGGTGACATAATAATGTGCCAAGTCCACAAGGGTGGCCAAACCAAATGAAGACAAGTGCTCATCAATTAAATCATGGTCCCCACTGATGTGATGGTTTGAAAAGTGGACTATAGAATGCAATTTTTCATGTGAACATTAAGGAGCCTAGTAGAAGAGGTCCCCACACATTAGGTGAATGTTTTGCAACCTTTTCAAGGAAAACGAATTACCTTTTTTTCTCACAAATAAGAATTGATTATGGTTTCACATGTGCTCATAGTGGTCCCCACACTGGATTGGAGTTTTCTTGCTAAGTATTGGAGAAAATAATGCTAATATTTTCACTTGCACAGTGGAATTATGCAGGCAATTTGTAGATGTCACATCGGCCACAAGAAGATAGAGATTTGTATGCACAACGAAGGATACTTGCTCATCAAACAAGATTTATTATTGGCAAAATTATTCACCCATACTTTTTCTTAAAAATAGAACAGTCAAATGTAGTTGGACTGAAGTTTATTTTTGTAACCAAAGGCTATTAATGCCTCAGTGTATTCATCATGTTTATTTTACTACTTTCATTTATTAATAAATAAAGGGGTAAAAATAGGATGCATGGGTGATTATAAATTTTAGCCTATTTTTAGGAGGGGTTTGGTGAAATAATCTTTTCTATATATTGTGTGTAATTGGAAAAGCACAAAAGAGGACTTTTTGGACACACGAGTGCTGAAGCATATTTTTCCAGTTTTTCCTCTCTGAATGAGAAGTGATTTTCTGCCTTTCTAATTATTTGCATTCTTGTGTACATGTTTCATTAATTCTTATGACTATGTGAATTCCCTGATTAATCATCTTACCCTATGCTGACAAATTTTCAGTAATTTCTGCATAGATATTAAAGTGTGCATGTTTAATCTTATTGTGTTGTTGTGAAACTATTCTCTCAATACATCAAAGTGTTTACCTTTAATATTCTGCTAGAAAATTGTTGGCTTGTGCATCCAAGAATTCATTCCCAATATCAATTGTGCATGAAACTCAGTCAAATACCCTCATACAATTTTTATGTATCGCCTCAGTTTTAAATTCATTTATAGTCTTCTTTTTACCCTCAAATCCCCTATAAAATTAGTTTAGGATACATCAGATAAGGAACCGACCTTGATACCGGAGACTCACCTCAACAATAGGTATAACCACAGACCTGAAGGTGTTTCCATTGTATCTATGAAAGTGAGAGATTCAAAGAAAGCTTAGAACCCCTGTAGTCATCTCTCAACAAGGGTGCACTTTTGAGAGATAACATGATCCATAGTGTAGAGAAAATAATGGGTGTCATTGAAGTACGGGTTCACATGAACTGTTGATTAATTTCTTCATAGCTTGATGACTCTGACATACTTATAGTTATCATATCAATGACATACAATCTTTTATTCTTTCATTATCAACTACTTTTTAAATTTCATTGTAGATATTGAACAAATCATTTTCCAAGTTGACACCAATGACATTTATGCTTCAACCTATGCGAGAGAAAAATAATCTCTTGACACTATCCTTCATTTGATAATTGTTCACAATCCATGACACATGCGACGGGGCCGGGATGAAAGTTGAATTGGTAACAATATTGATATGGTCCGACTGGAGGCTTATCTTGGCAAAGAGGATGTCAAGAATGACAATGAAGCATTCACACATCTTTTCCCATGCCACCTCCATTGTATCCTACAACCCGTTGTCAAAGAGGAATCCTTCCCTCCTCTTTTCATCCCCAACCCTAATTACTGGTACACCTTCCTCTTCAATTTCAGTTTCTATTGTAGTTAGTCACCATGAGGATATTATGGATAATTTTCTATTAAAAAAATCTACTTGTTTTATTGTGAAATTGATTTTTAAAAATTTTTGAAGCAGAGTTTCATTGTGAAATGAAAGATACTATCTGTGTGAGAACTAAAAACAATTGAAGGGAATACCACTAGGTTTTGGAAATGAAATTTTATTGTTAATGATCTAGCTAAGCATATGGGAGGCATGATAAGCACAAATATGACAAGCACCTTGTCATTGGTAACATCTCAATGTTTCATATAATTGTTAGAAATCCGAGGATGTAAAAACAATGATTGATAGTTGAGCCCCATTAATGGTTTCTCAAATGAGAAAAAGGAGGAATTTATCTTCCAATTAGAATTTTTAGACTAAGAATACATACAATTTCTCAATGAAAGAAAAATGCTTTTGAAGCGCAAACAACACTAACAAACCATTTTTCCTTTGAACCTGTTGGTGCTCAAATTTGTCTTCCCCATTTTCCATTAAAATTCCTCAGTTTACGGCCCCTGTCACATTTTATCTTCCTGTATTGTGCCAGAAAAGTCTCCACCTTCCTTTTGTTACTATAATCAGTCCTTTCCTAAACCAAGGATCACGTATAGATCCAAAATTGTTTTCTTGTTTCTATGTTCATCTGAAAAGGTCTGTATTTGGGTACAAAAAATCAGGCTATCCCGTTCTTTCCATTTTTCACAGTCAGGATTTTCTGTCCTTGTCATTTTTTCCCTAATTAATTTAAGAAAAATGAATGGATGTAGCTTGGAGGAATGTATTTGAGCCTTGTAACATTTCTAAATTCTACATGCTTAGAGAAAATTTCATCTTCGGGCTCAAATGGTCATTTTTCTGCATTTTACAATTTGACGGGTGTTTCTCCTGGTCAAATTTACATCCTTGTATCAACAGGAAACGTGGCCTCTTTTGGTTGGATGTGACTCAGTAAGGTACTTCAAAATTTTTATGAATTTCCTCAACTTAAAAAACATGACTATGTGAAAGAACGAAACTCATTTGAAGATTTGATTTTTGGTTGGCCGTGGAGTTACGTCGGGAAGACACATGGAGGATTCCACCGGGTCTTCCAATACTTAGTCTTTTTTCAAAAGGTTTTGAGATCCCTGGGACATGTGGAGGGACCGCACATGTTTGAGGACTGGCCCTTGAATTTTATTTTATAGAAGCACTGGGAGGACACTTGGAGGCCTCTGCTCACTTTGCATTTTGCTTGGAATTTTCAACGGCCAAAGGAGATTGCCTCAGACCCTGACACATGTCACCTTCCATTGAGATCTAAGCCTTCAAACAAATTTTACCGGGACAAGACACGTGGTGAGCCTGTGCTCATTCAAGGTCTCAACTTTTGGGGATCATCTCAAGATGTGCCATTATGACGCATGGCAGTTTGAAAAGTCAAAAGGCGGGGAAGCGAACCATCAAGGGAAACTTGGATTTTTGCCTCTTAAGGATTAAAATATCAAAATGGCCCGTAAGCCTAACCAGAGGGAGGTCAAGGTTGGCTTTGAAAAGTCAAAGGGGCAGGGAAGCAGACCATCAGAGGTAACTTGGATTTTTTTTCCTCTTGTCATCAAAAGGATTAAAACATTAAAATCGCCCACAGGCCCGAAAAAGGATAAGTCAAAATTTGATGGGAAGGTCAATGACGGAGGTGCGGAATTTTGGGGGAAGTTTGGAAAATTTTCCTTTTGTGGAGAAAGGAGTTAAAAGTGTAAAATGAAGTGAGTTTCCGCTGAGACCCATGTCAGAAGCTAAAAGCAGAGGGGCAGAGCTATGGGGGAAACTTGGAAAAATTTCCCTTTTCTAAAAGGGAGGTGAAATAGTAGAATTTAGCTGTGGTTCCTTTAGGACCAACCTTAGGACACGTGTTAGGCTCATTTCTTAAGGGCGGAGGTGTGGAGCAAAAGGTGAAATATTTACATTTTTTTGAAAAGTTGTAAAAGGAAAAAGGAACCCGTAGGCTCACTTTAAATTGGATCTCCCACATGGACGGTCAAATTTCAAAATAGATAGATCGATGGCAACTATGCATTTGTATCTCATTTTCTGCCATTTTTTTCCAAAGCTCATGGGGACACGTATTCTTATGGTTTTTTATCATTTCATGGAGTCTCCTACATGCCAAATGAAGAGGAACATTAATCTAGCATCTTGGTTTGGTGGGGAAGAACTGTAAATGTCTCTCACCATTAAATATACAATCTGACTATTAGATTTGACCCGATTTTTCTTTCCTTGGCACGTAAAAGACTTGTTGATATCTTGGTTTGGTGAGGAAAATCCGGGGACATATTTTACCATTAAGATGAGATCTGACCTTTGGGCTCAATCTGATCTTCCATTTTTCCATCCCATGCATGCAAAGAACAAGATTTGATAGATTAGGGGTGGAAGTGGTTGGTGAGTAGAGGGAAAAGTGATATACCAGAAGGAGTTGAATGTGGGAGATGTTTGAAGAGATCTAACCCTTGATAACCTGACAAATTTTAATAGATATGATTATGGGAATCGCGATCAGGATCATGTTGAGAACTGGTACACTCAATGTTTAGATTTTTTTGGGGAAAAATCTATTATAAAAAATGTTATAAATTACATGAATTTATCATGCAAATGGTTGGAGTGTTAGAGGTCGGGACTGATTTTTATAAGATAAAAGCTTGATAGAACCTGTCCATTTGAGAAATCATCTGAAGGAACTTGTTTATCTCCTTTGTGTTAAATTTGATCATGTCAAGGTGGTTATGAGTGTAAAGCCATTGACAAGATCTGAGATTGTTCTAGAAAATTTCCCCAACTAATAAATTTAATCAAACTTGAGTTAATCTACGTTATTTTTGGGAAAACTTTATGTTTACTTCATTCCTGAATGTCTGCAAGTAATTTTCTTGTTCCCGTTGCAATCTTACATTGAAATCTTTGTGAATTTCACAAGATCTTATCCTTGTGATAGTTTGGTGGAATTTACAATTTCATTTATCAAAAGAGATTTCATTTGATAATGAAATGCAAAAATTTAAAATCACTCAGACTCCTAACATGACTATAAGATTATTTGTTAGCCTTTGAGGGTATCTTAGGTGTGCTGAAACAAAGGTTGATAATGTTTAGTTAATTTTTCCAATTTGAGCCTTCATTTTGGATCCTTGAAGTTTGTGTGAAAGTGCCGATCTAGGCCTCCATTGAAGCACATATTCTGGTTAAAGGAACATCCTAGCTATCCCGAAGAATTATGTTGATCATGATCTCCATTTCTATAAAATTTATCATGAATCAAGTTCATTTATACCTCACCTCCCACCAAAAATTCATTTGAAAACAACCAATCATACCCATACTACCCCTGTTTGTCATGTGTTTATACAAATGCATAATTTTTACTACCAAAACATGTAGAGACAATTAGGTTTTCATTGTCTTTAGTGGCCTGAACCTTGGTTAGAAAATATCTCCATTATCTAGTGTAACATCCTCATTTTAGACAATAGAACAAGTCAATTTTTTTTTTTTTTGATAATTGCATACTGGTTCTAAATACATAATTTAGAACTCACAATTCAAATAACCATTCATATAACAGACAACCATATGCAGCTGTAATGACTCGGAATACCTCCGATCTATTCATTCCATGACTCGGTAATCTACCGATCTATTCATGAGTAAAAAGAGTTAGTGTTTTTATTTAACACAATACTCTGGCGGTTCTCTCCTAATCTGGGATTCAGAATGCTCTGTCCAAGGAATCTAACTGAATAACTGTTACCATTATTCATCGGCATCTCATCCCTTAGACTAGGTGAATTAGGACAACGCAATCAGCAGCTTGCGATACTTTGGCCAAAGATTTGAAACATACTGTTCATGTCTCGTATTCCTTAACGGCATACTCGTCAATCTGGAATACGTCCTTCACCCCATTCATATGTTATATAGAATGTCTTATACTGACTACTGTCAGTCCTTTCTTTCACAGCTGAATCACTCGGAGGCAGATTAACAAGGTGATAATGTTATATGGATGCCTACGAGGATTAGGGATATGAGGACATACTGGTTCAACCTTGCAATTCAACCAGTGTGTCATGATACCCAAATCTCCGAGGCAGTCTTATAACATGGCCACGTCTTAATCAGGTCCCAAGGTAACTCGTGCGAAATCAGTGTAAATCTTACGATCAATGGCAAAGGGTGTCGCCATAAGTCACCTGCATTGTTGTAACTTCGAGAAGATCCTAATCTTCTCGGAGGTACAGCCCTGCAGTCGACTTTATGTCGTCATCTTTAAATCTGCCTCGAGAAGATCTACCCAAAAACAAGCGTTACGCACTAGAGATTAAATTACTTTAAAGACTTTTCCCTAAGGTTAGCCTTTCCAAATCCCTGGATTCTTTGTCTTAAGACGACCCTCCTCTAAAAGACTCATTACAGGTAGAGGTATTACGGTCACGCTCTCAACAAGGAGTCATTAGAATACACCTGATTCCAAAGCAACAGAACGGGACAATTTCTCATAACCAATGCTTGAGAATGCCATCTGATCTCCATTGATTGCCTATCAGATCTGCATTGCTTTTACCCTCTTACGGCAACCATCTGCAAAAATAGTCAACATGAGTCAGTTCAATGAACTGAGCATGATAAGCACTAACTTTTAAAACAATTGCAATCCACCAATTGTTTCCATTAAACACCCTGTTTAAATGAGATCAAATATCCAAATGATAATACATATTCAGACTATGTCCTTGTAATACAAAATGATTACAAACATGTAACTCTATCATTGTACAGAATAGTCTTAAACGCTGTCTAATATTTCATCAAATATTAAAGAAACAAGAACGAATGCATATAAACAATCATTGAATCCAAATCACGACATTGGTCAGATTGTTTCATTCTTCCAAAAAGGAAATAACATAACAATTCGGGATTCCACCAATATGTTACAAACAATTTCCCACTGATAGTCCATTATCAATAATATTAAATAAAGGAAGAGAAAGAACCAAACCATTCATACTTCCTTTCACATAAGTTCACCACTGTACTGCCTTCACATATGAAAACAGTCAACCAGTATATAAATGAACAAGTTAGACAAGCCGAAATCAAGATCACTGTTCTAAATCACGAAAATAGAAACTCAGCAAATCTCTTGTACAGCAACTAACACATCAACATTTCATGTAACAACCATAAGCCCAATGCAAGTTCCTTTTGCACATTAAAGCCTTATCACCAGTTGAAAACAAGAGCTACAAGCGTATCGCTGAAAACAACAACTATTGCATCAACAATCTAGGTTCCCAAAGGACTATGCTATGTTGCCCACACGGTACTTCCCAAATCATGCACAGTCGATCGGATAGATCAAAATGGAAGGAAACATAGCATACATATTCTTGCTCAGTCAAAATCAGACTGAAGTGAAGGAAAGGAATTCAACCAAACGATCCTTACCTTGCAGCATGCAAGTCTTGGTGCGTTATTCACGACTTACCCTAACAAGGTCAAAACACGAAACAGTCATCCAAACTAAGGATCTCAACAATGACATAAAAATAGTGTCCAGGGTCGAATTCAGAAAGAGACAGAAGTACTGGTTACCCTTCCAGAAGTTCTATGATTCAAACGGATGTATCAATTCAAGCGAATGCATAAGAATTCATACTGTCATTCATCAACCAAGCATAACAATAACCAGCCAATAAATTACTCTCAGCCAGTCGCTTTATACTAATTTGCATAGGTTGAAGATATACATGTCTACATAAACATCTGTAACTCAAAATCCCAAAAACACGAAGGGATCCCAATGGTTCAACAAGATCGAAATGCATGTTCATCCATTAAGTCACTACAACTTAACTATATTTGGTTCAAAATATACAATGAATTATTCAATCGACTCCTCAGAGTCGTCCAAGTCACACTAGTATATATATATATATATATTCGCACTGTAACTGTTAAGGATTTTGCACTCATAACCACTGAACCCAACAGCAACGTACAAAGAAATTGGCCGATAAATCAATAGACGCCATTCATGGTTAACAATCAACATCAACCAAGTAAAACAAGTCGAATACCCTTATCAAGCAAGGGAATCTATTGGGCCGCTTCGAAACTTTCGAAGAGTTTTCACATGAAATAAAAATGCATACACAGGAAAGTCTTTATCCTTCAATTATTTCAATATAACAGTAATCAAAAAGCCCCTGTTTCATCTTACCAGGCTTTCATGAAAAGACCATTCACAAAACTTATGGATAAATCTACCTTCCTAGGCAATTACGATTCAATCATCGACTCCATTGGATCAATACAAACGAAGTACAGGTGTATTTATAATATACACAGTGCGCAAGTAATCCCGCTAACCTGGTAACAAGGAAAACAACTTCCGCCAGGTCGAAAAGACTATGGTGACACTACAGTTGCCTGTTTCCAAACTAAAAGTTGAAAACAAATGAAACCCGAAAGTATCATTAGTCGCTGTCAACAAATCCCACGACAGAGTTTTTTTTTTTTAATAAACGAATAATACAACAATCTTACAGTAATCACCCAAATCATTTTATACAGTTTCTATAACAAGATCAACGACCACGAAACAAAGACATACTGTGGTCTCATACTACGCATAGGTATATTCCAAGGGCTCACGCCAAACAGGCCGAACACTCGCATATTGTTAATAAATACCTCTCATGCATAATCCAGGAAGAATGCACAAACAAGTAGAGTTAAAATTCGATTTCCACAAACACCCAAACAAACGGATTTGAAGAAAAATCGAACCAGAAGAAATACAAGTGCCAATAATCAAACTAGATCTCATAGAAAATTCATCTAATCTTCACAAAACAAATGAACAGAGTTGTTTTAATGAAGACATTTGAAAGACAGCAAAATATTTAAAGGATAGGGCCTAGCATGCCTGTATTTTGATCGATTTCCGAAGAGAAAGGGGGGGTGGGGGGGGAGGGGGGGGGGGGGTGGGTGCGGTGGGGGGCGGGCCTCCACTCTACCTTTATCTCCGAGGGGGGAGGGGGCCGGGGTGGGGGGGGGGTGGGGGGGGGGGGGGGGGGGGCGGGGGGGGGGGGGGGGGGAGGGGGGGGACGGCGGGGGGTGGTTCGAACCTTTACGGGGGGGGGGGGGGGGGGGGGGGGGATGGGGGTGTGGAGGGGGCGGAGGCGGGGGGGGGGGGGGGTGGGGGGGGGGCGTGGGGGGGCCAAAAAACACAATTAACACAACGAAAACCAAAAAAAAACAAAAACAAAACAAAAAAAAAACACCAAAAAAAAAAACAAAAACCCAAAAAAAAAAACCACACAAAAAAAACACTACAAAAAAAAAAAAAAAATAAAAAAAAAAACACAAAAAAAAAAAAAAAATAAAAACAAAAAAAAAAAAAAAAAAAAACAAAAACCAACAACAAACCAACAAAAAAAAAAAAACCCAAAAAACAAAAAAAACACAACAAAAAAAAAAAAAAACAAAAAAAAAAACAACCAAAAAAAACAAAAAAAAAAAAAAAAAAAAAAAAAAAAAAAACCTACAAACAAACAAATAAGGGGGGGGGGGGGGGGGCGGTTGGGGGGTGGGGGGATGGGGGGGGGGGGGGGGTGGGGGGGCGTTGGGGAGGGGGGGGCGGCGGGGGCGCGGCACGGGGGGGGCCGGGGGGGGGGGGGGGGGGGGGGGGGGGGGGGTGGGGGGGGGGGGGGGGGGGGGGGAGGGGGGGGGGGGGGGGGGGGGGGGGGGGGGGGGGGGGGGGGGGGGGGGGGGGGGGGGTCGTGGGGGGGGGGGGGGAGGGGGGGGGGTGGGGGGGGGGGGGCGGGGGGGGGGGGGGGGGGGGGGGGGGGGGGGGGGGGGGGGGGGGGGGGGGCGGGGGGGTTGGGGGGGGGGGGGGGGGGGGGGGGGGGGCGGGGGGGGGGGGGGGGGGGGCGGGGGGGGGGGGGGGGGGGTGGGGGGGGGGGGGGGGGGGGGGGGGGGGTGGGGGGGGGGGGCAAAACAAAACAAAAAAAATAAAACCACAAACATAAAAAAAAAAAAAAACAAAATAATAAACACCAACAAACCCAAAAAAAACACAACAAAACCAAAAAAACAAAACCAAAAAAACCACCCAACAACCACAAACCAACAACCAAAACCCCAAACCACCAACAAACAAAGTGGACCGTGGTGGGGGGGGTCCCGGGGGGGGGGGGGGGGGGGGGGGGGGGGGGGGGGGGGGGGGGGGGGGGGGGGTGGTGGGTGGGGCGGGGGGCGGGGGGGGGGGGGGGGTGGGGGGGGGGGGGGGGGGGGGGTAAAAAAAGAAAGCTCAACAAATTCTTTCTTTTCCCAAATACAGCGCCAACAAAAATTTCGCTGTCCCATTACAATATATCCTCCATGGGAGAGAAAAGAACAGCCAGAGAATTCATTCGCGCCATGCAAATCAAAGAGGAACTGTTGACCTATTGAACAGTAAAACAGCAGAGAGAGAGAGCGAGAAGAAGACCGAAAATCGTGTGATACACCAAACAAACCTTCCCAACTTCTCGTTGCATGCTGTTCGCGAGCCTCCGGCTCGAACTCCCTAGACATTAAATGCATATTCAAACCAATTTCCCGAGTAATCTCAACTCCCACCGACCGCCGGAAATGCGACAGTGTCCATCCAAAACTCAAGTTCATTTCCTAAACTTAGTAATTGCCAAGTTTGCCAAGGTACCGTCCGCCTAAGCCTCCGCCAATATGCCTTGTCCCTCATCCGATCTTCCCATTTCTTGCAATAGAGAATAGCGCACAATGGTTCGTCCACCCTGCAAGGCCCATTCCAAAAACTCTTAGGTTAGCTAGGTAGTATCTTAGGTAGAGTGTTAGGGTAATGACCATGTAACCATTTTACACTAGTATTATGTTAGGCTTCATAAACACATAGCCTAGGTTAGGTTAGATAACAATAATCTAAACCCCTAGGTTAGGTTTATTGTTTTAGGTTACTAAACCTAGTAATTCAGTTTGGCCTTCTCTGAAAAATCGGAGGGAGGAGACCAGTATCATACTTTCTAGAAAGAGCCACTCTGTTCTTATTACAGAATTGTAATGTCAATGACTTATTACCTGGTCTTTAATCGAGACCTTCCGAATACGTAAATATCGGGAACACGTTTCATTCTCAAAGATCAGCTGAGTCATACTCCTGACAGCTTACTAAAATGCTTCAATGACCTTGCACCTGGTCAAGGTTCGTTGATCTATTTACATTCACAAAAATTAAAGCATTACTATTGGATCAATTCCTCGGTCCAAGTCTAGATATTATTGATAATACCTGTATAAATTCATTCCGTGATCGATTAATATCAGTCACAAATGAAAAAATAAAAAGAGCTATTAATATTTTGACTCAGTCCAGCATCTGCCAATCTGACAAGAAATTTAATACATACAAGCAATGATTTCGAATCCGAGGGAGTTACCACAAATCCATTTACTAAAATCACATATCAAAACACTGAAGTAGGAGAAAGTAACAACAGTCAGGTGTTACATGCTTCCCTCTAAAGGATTCATCGTCACGATGAATTAATATTAAACTTAACCTTCCCGGTCAATCAATTTATTATAAACAAACAAGGTGTTTACTCCATATTTAATAGTTTCAGAAATCAATGTCACCACATTTTATTCAACAGGAATAAGTCTGCCTAATCAGGGCTTTATACAAATACTTAAAAACACTCAGTTCATAAAATATATTTCATCAACAGATTTCATGCTTTTGCAAAGAGAAGGGGAAAAGCAATTTTCATCTCTTCCAGGTTTTCCCAAGTTGCACTTTCTTCGTTTAAACTGGTCCCACTGGAACCTTACATTGCACTGTATATCAGAGTGCGTAAGCATCGGAGAGTAGTCCAGAACTGTGTGGGTTAACCACGATTATTCCTGGGTCTTGGACCTGCAAGGAATTCCAATTTAAAACATGTGACAGATCTGAAACGTATTTCTTAAGCAAAGAAATATGGAAAACATCATGCATACTAGATAGAGCAGGAGGCAATGCTAAACGATAAGCTACAGGATTGATTATCTCGACAATTTCGAAAGGTCCCACATATCGTGGGTGACAACTTGGCAGCCTTGACCAAAAGGTTATAGAATCTTTCTGGGTTTAACACGCAGAAAACCTATCCCAAGCTCAAAACTTCTACAACCGCTTAAGGTCAGATAGCTCTTATGTCTATCCGCCTGCTTCCTTTAATCGTTCACGAATTCACTGAACTTGGTTCCAGTCTCGGTGAGATCTCTGGTTTAATTACCACTCTATCTCTACACTATCCCAACTACAGGGGTTCTGCACTTCTTCATAAAAGTGCTTCAAAAGGTGCCATCTTAAGAGATGAGGAATTAAGTGTTGTTGTATGCGAACTAACTAATGGAGATACTATCCCCACTTATACTGTTGATCCTGCAATACATTCGCAACAGTCCCCAAACTGATTAACCTCTCAGTTTGCCCATCCGTTTCTGGATGATAGCAGAACTGAATTTAGTTTTCGTTCCTAGGGCTGTGCGTTAAGCGTTTGCAAAACATTGACGTCATTCTAGGATCCTGTCAGAAATAATCAGTTCAGGTACACCATGCAATCTGAAAATTTCGTGTACGAACACTCTTGGCCAGCACTGGTGAATAATCCTTTAGATTTCCAGAGAGAAATGAGCTACCTTTCAGTTTTATCTACAACATCCAGGATAACCTCATGTTTATTCTGGACACATAGGTAGTCTTGCTACAAAACCATAGGTTATTACTTGCATTTTTACTGCGGTATGCGATGAGAACACCAATCCAGCCAGGATGCATATGCTCTGCTTTCACCCGCTGACATTCCAGACAAGGAGTCACAAAAATTTATCACCTCCTTTTTCATACCTTTCCAGAAAGTATTGCTGTTTCAAATCAGCTAGCATTTTGGTGAGACCTGGGTGGTTCCAAGAGAAAGGTGAATTATGAAATCAACTAACAACTTCTTTCTCAATCATCCAACACAGGCTACAATACCCTATTTTCATAACGCACGATTCCTTCATTATCTAAATGAAACCTTCAACCTTATCTTTAGGTTCTGCAAAAAAGCGATGCTTTTACTTGCTAAAAAATATGTATCTGATTCTGCAGGCCACTTTTACCTCGCTTTAAAGGTTCTTAATGTTATTAAGAGCAGAAAGAAAATGTTGCCTCCTACGACTTAGGACATCACGCTCTCTATTCTCCTTTCCTGTGATATGCTTGAAGTCAAAGTAATTGTGATAGAAATTCCAACCACCTTCTTTGTCTGGCATTCAGATTGGGCTGAGTAAAAATATAGTTAGTCCCAAGTGATCAGTTTCAAACTCAAAAGGTTTCCCTAAGTACAGTAGTGTCTCCAGACTGAAGGTGCGTGAACAATGCAGCAAGATACAAATCTGGGGCATTAATTCAGCTCATGAATCTTAAGTTTTCTTCTCATAAGCAAGACTTGATCATTTGCTAGCAAAACACACCAAGGACCTTTCCCCAGAAAAGCATTCAGTTACACTTTGTAAAATTTTCAGTAGGGTCTGGTACAGCCAAGATAGGTGCAGAAGTCAGCTGGGTGTTTTCAGCATTTGGAAAGCCGCTTACATTGTTCATCCACAGAATTTATTATCTTCTTCTGCCCAAGAAGTTATTGTGCAGCTACCTTAGAAAAAATACTTTACAAATTTCTATAGTAAACCAGACAAGACCCATGAAGCTTCTTACTTCAGCACATTCTTGGGTTAGGCCACTCAGTTATTTGCCAATATTTTGAAGGAATCTTACAGCGATTCCCTTCTTTGCTTATGACATGACCCAATGTGGAACTTCTGAGTCAAAAGAAAGAAATTTGGATAACTTACCATATAGCTTTTCTCTTCTCCAAAATTACCAAAATATCTTCAGATGCTCATTGTGCTCCCACCGTCTTAGAATAAATGAGAATATCGTCCAGATACAAGTAAGTACAAACTTGTCCAGGTATTCTTGCAAAAATATGGTCATTAAATTCATAAAGGCTTGCAGGTGCATAGTTAACCCAAAAGGCAGAACTGTGAATTCATATGTCCGTACTTGTTCGGAAGCCGTTTTATTTTTATGAATCTCTTCCTCTGTAATCTTAGCTGATGATAACCAGATCGAAGATCAGCTTAGAATAAACCGCTGCTCCATGCCATCTGATCAAACAGATCATCGATCCTAGGAAGTGGATATCGTTGATTGATCGTTGCTTTGTTCAACATCCGTAATCAATTACACAGTCTCAGAGTTCCATCATTCTTGATTCAACAAATATCATAGGTGCTCCCCAAGGGAATGAAACCACTTGGTCTAATCAATCTTAGACAAAGTCTGTGTAACTGAGGCTTTAGGCGACTAACTCAATAGTAGTCATTCGATAAGGGCCTTGGAAATAGGTTCCGTTCCAGGCTTGATTTCTATAGTAAAATTCAAATTATCTCTTGGGTGGTAACCCTGGTTAATTCCTCAGGAAACACATCCCTGAAAACGTTGTAAACAGTGGGATTTTGCTTCATGAAATCAATATCTTCTTCTGCGATCAGAGATTTACTGCATAAAGGGTACATCCTTTTTATTCTTAGCCTTTTTAAGCTGCATTAGCTGACAGCGTCTAAAACTGAAATTTCTCGTTTCACACCTTGAATCTTAATGATTCCAACTGATCATCTCTAAACATTCTATGTTCTTTTCATAGCAATCTACCTTTGATTTAGATCAGCGAACCAAGTAACACCGATGACAAGTCAACGATTCCCAAAGGTTGCCCAACATAGAGATCAACTTCAATGGAAAAGTTAGGTAATCAAGGACTGCCTCCAAAAAGACATACGCACTGTATGAACAGAATATACAATACTGTAAAGCAAGATTTATCCATTTTTCCCGCTTTTCTTTTAAGTGTAGAAGTATTATTAGATATAAAACATTCAGTAGCTCCTGTATCAAAAAAGAGAATAGTGACAGGTATGCCGAAGAACTTTACCCGGACTTCTATGGGTGTCACTGGCTTTTTTCAGCTTGTTTTCCGATACTGCAGCATGTATCTTAGCTGCTGAATTACGATCATCCTTCTTCAAAAGGGCACTATTTGCGTAATTGATCTTTCCACAAGTGTAGTAGCCTCTACAGGTCCCGTCTTAGGCTCAAAGTTGCCCCAGTTTTATAATTGTCACGCTGCCCCATTAGGACTTCTGACCATTATTATAATTTTTGCAATTCATTCACAATCCCGCAGCTTATTTTTACTGCTGCTTTCTTATGTTATTCTGGAAATATCTTGTTTCCAAATTTTTCCATGGTCTTTTCTGGGTGCCAAGAGAGGTTGAAGAAGGGTTTGCCGGGTCTTCTTACGCACTTCCTCCCTTATGAGCAGAAGAACTAGCATTTTTTAATTCTGTCTTGCCTATGGCCTTTCACACTCCTCCATAGTGGTTGGACTGTGAAAATCGACTATACCCATATCACAGGATTCAATCCCATGATGAATTTCAGTATCCGGAACGTTTCGTCAGTTTGATACTGCGGTACATACTTGAGGAGTTTGTAAACCGCTCCCAGAATTCAGTTACTGTTAACTTCCCTTGAGTCAAGGTTCTGAAATTCTGTTCATTTTTGATCATAGAAAAGTGTGTTCCTGTCGCAAGCCAAACGTTGCCTAAAATAGCCTTTTTTAAATTGTATCCCAAGTGATATGGTCTCATCAATATTTAGCGCTCCGCTTTTCGGCTATCCCACGAAGATGCTTCGTGAGAACAACTGATAGGCTCCCCATATTGCCTTGGGTTCTTTGAGAAGTGCCTTATAGCAAAGTAAATTCTCCATTTCGATGAGCCAGAGAGGTCTCAGCTCAATCTCCTATGTGGTGCCATCATACTAGGGTGACTTATCCTTTTTGATATCATTAGTGAGTCTGCTGTGCCAATCGGCCTTTTTATTTTCGGGTTGGCACAGTGGCATTCACAGCATAACACAAACACACGCTGTCGGGATGCCCTCAGGAGGTGCTGATTATTATTAGAAGCTTCTTCATCCTCCTCATTTCCCGTCACCTGATGTTCAAGTACAGCCACCAAGCGATCTCTTGTGTCCAACAGGGCAGCGCAAGGATCTCTCCAGTTTATGGTTGTTGCCGATACTCTTCAGGTGGAGCATTACTCGCAACGGTTCCCCTTGTTCTAACCATTTCTTTTATGGTACAGAAAATTCAGGTTATCAGATTAGGGACTCAATAAGCCAAGAGCTTGCAACCTACGCTATGATACCAGAGTAAAATCCTCATTTTAGACAATAAACAAGTCAATTTTTTTTTTTTGATTAATTGCATACTGTTCTAACTACATAATTGAGAACTCACAATTCAAATAACCATTCATATAAACCAGACAACCATATTCAGAGTATGATCGGAATACCTCCGTCATCTACCATCCATGAATCGGTAAGCTTACCGAATCTATTCATGAGTAAAAGATTTAGTGTTTTTTATTTAACACAATACTCTGGAGGGTTCTCTTCCTAATCTGGGATTCGAATGCTCTGTCCAAGGAAATCTAACTGCTAACTGTTACCATTATTCATCGGCTCTCATCCCTTAGACTAGGGAATTAGGACAACGCAATCAGCAGATTTGCGATACTTTGGCCAAAGATTTGAAACATACTGTTCAGGGCTCGTATTCCTTAACGGCCATACTCGTCAATCTGGAATATCCTTCAACCCCATTCATTGTTATATAGAAGTCTATACTGACTACTTAGTCCTTTTTTTTTTTTTTTTTTTCTTTCATCAGCTTGACTCAATCGGAGGCAGATTAACAAGGTGAGTAAGTTATATGGATGCCTATGAGGATTAGGAGATGAGACATAACTGGTTCAACATGTCAATTCAACCAGTGTGAATGATTACCCCAAATTCCGAGGCAGATCTACTAAAGGCCACGTTCTTAATCGGTCCCAAGGTAACTGATACGAATAAAGTGTAAATCCTTAGCGATCAATGCAAAGGGGTCGCATAAGTCACCTGCATTGTTGTAACTCGAGAAGATCCCATAAATTAGTCCGGACGGTACAGCCCTTGCAGTAGACTTATGCGTCATCGTTTAAATCCGCCTCCTCCCGAGAAGATCTACCCCAAAAACAACGCGTACGCACTAGAGATTTAAAATTACTTTTTAAAGACTTGTCCCTTCAAGGTTTAGCATTTTTCAAATCCCTGAATTCTGTCTTAAGACGACCCCTCCTCTAAAAGACTAATTACAGGTAGAGGTATTACGGTCACGCTCTAAACAGGAGTTCTTAGAATCACACCTGATCCAAAGAAACAGAACGGGACAATTTCTCATAAACCAATGCTTGAGGACTGACCATCTGATCTCCATTGATTGCCTATCAGATCTCATGCTGTACCCCTCTTACGGCAAACAATCTGCAAAACGTAGGTCAAATGAGTCAGTTCAATGAATGGAAGCATGATAAGCACTAACTTTTAAAACAATTGCCAATCCACCAATTGTTCATTAAACACCCTGTTTAAATGAGATCAAATATACAAATGATAATACATATTCAGACTATGTCCTTGTAATCAAAATGATTTACAAACAGTAACTATATCATTGTTATAGAATAGTCTAAACGCTGTTCTATGTCTAATGATTTTCATCAAATATAAAGAAACAAGAACGAATGCATATAAACAATAATGAATCCAAATCACGACATTGGTCAGATTGATTTCATTCTCCAAAAAGGAAATAACATAAACAATTAGGGATTCCACCAATATGTTACAAACAATTTACCAACCTGATCGTCATTATCAATTAATATTAATAAAAGAAGAGAAGAACCAAAACCATTCATACTTCCTTTCAAATTAAAGTTCACCACTGTACTGCCTTCACATATGCAAACAGTCAAACCAGTATATTACTAATGGAACAAGTTAGACCCAGGCCGAAATCAAGATCATGGTTCTAAATCACGAAAATAGAACTCAGCAAATCTCTTGGACGCAACGAACACATCAACATTTCATGTAAACTGCTAACACACTAAGCCCAATGCAAGGTTCCTGTTGCAAAGTAAAGCCTTCTCACCGTGAAAACAAGAGCTACCGCGTATCGCTGAAAAGAACAACTATTGCATCAACAATCTAAGGTTTCCCAACAGGACTATGCTATGTTGCCCACACGGGTACTCAAAATCATGCAAAAGTCGATCGGACAGATCAAATGGAAGGAAACATAGCATACTATTCTTGCCTCAGTCAAAATCGGACTGAAGTGAAGGAAAGGAATTCAATCCAAACGATCCTACCTTGACAGCATGCAAGTTTGGATGCGTTATTCGCACTTACCCTAAACAAGGGCAAAACACGAAACAGTAAGCCAACTAAGGAGCTCAAAACAATGACATAAAAATAGTGTCCAGGGGGCGAATTCAGAAGTCAGAAAGAGACAGAAGTACGGGTTACCCTTCCAGAAGTTCTATATGATTCAAACGGATGTATCAAATTCAAGCGCATGCCATAAGAATTCATACTGTCATTCATCAACCAAGCATAACAATAAAACCAGCCAATAAATTTACTTCAGCCAGTCGCTTTATACTAATTTACACAGGTTGAAATATACATGTCTACATAAAAATCTGTAACAAATTCCAAAAAAACACGAAGGGGAGGGATACCAATGGTTCAACAAAGATCGAAAATGCATGGTCATCCATTAAGTCACTACAAACTTAAAACATATTTGGTTCAAAAATACAAGAAATTATTCAATTCGACTCCTCAGAGTCGTCAAAGTCCCACTAGTCTTATATATATATATATATTCGCACGTAACTGGTAAGGATTTTGCACTCAAAACAACTGAACCCAAACAAGCAACGTACAAGAAAATGGCCGAAAATACAATAGACGCCATTCATGGGTCAACAATCAACATCAAACCAAGTAAAAACAAGTCGAATACCCTTACTAAGAAGGCATCTATCGAGGCCGCTTCAGAAAAAATTTCGAAGAGGGTTTTCACATGAAATAAAAATGCACTACACAGGAAGTCTTTATCTTCACTATTTCAATATAACCAGTACTCAAAAAGCCCTGTTTCATCTTACAGCTTTCATGAAAAGACCATTCACAAAACGTATGGATAATCTAACTTCCTAGGCAATACGATTAATTATCGACTCCATTGGATCAATACACGAAGTACAGGTGTATTTATGCATTATACACAGTGCGCAAGTAATCACGCTACCTATTTGGTAATGGTAACAAGGAAAAACAACTTCCGCCAGGTCGAAAAAGATATGGACCTACGTCCTGTCTGTTCCAACACTTAAAAGTTGAAAAAACAAATGAACCCGCAAGTATCATTAGTCGCATGTGTCAAACAAATCCCACGACAGAGTTTTTTTTTTTTTTTTAATAAACGAATAATACAACAATATTACAGTAATCAACAGACCAAATCATTTTATACAGTTTCTATAACAAGATCACGACCACGAAACAACGACATTAGTGGTCTCATATAAGCATAGGTTATATTCCAAGGCTCACGCCCAAACAGGCGAACACTAGCATAGTGTAATAAATACCTCCATGCATAATCCGGAAGAATGCACAAACAAGTAGGTAAAATTCGATTTCACAATACACCCAAACAAACGGAATTTGAAGAAAAAATCGAACCAGAAGAATACAGTGCATAATCAAACTAGATCTCATAGAAAATTCATCTAATCTTCACAAAACAAATGAACGAGTTGTTTTACTGCAGACATTTGAAAGACAGCACAATATTTATAAGGATAGGCCTAGCATGCCTGTTATTTGATTGAATTTCGAGAAGACCAGAGGAAGAGCTTCAAACTTCCCTTTTCTTTTTCCCAAATACAGAGACCAACAAAAATTTCGCTTGTCCCATTTACAAATATGACTCCAGGGCAGAGAAAAGAGCCAGTAGCATTTCATTCTCGCCCAGCACTCAAAGAGAATGTGCTATGAACAGGAAAACTAGCAGAGAGGAGAGAGAGAGAGGAAGGAAGAGCGGAAAAAATCGTGATTGATACACCAAACAAACCGTTACAATTCCGGTTGATGCGTTCCGCGAGCTCCGGCTTCGACTCCAGAGACATTAAATGCCCATTAAAACCAATTTTTCCCGCTAATCTCAACTCCCACCGATTGGCCGCCGAAATTGGCGAAAGTCCATCCAAAAAAACTCAAGTCTCATTCCACTTAGAACAGTGCCAAGTCCTGCCAAGGTTAGCCGCCAGCCTAAGCATCCGCCATATGCCTGTCCCTCATCCTTTATCCTTCCCATTTTATTGCATAGAGAATAGCGACCATGGTTCACCAACCTTCAAAGCCATTCAAAAAAAACTCTTAGTTAGCTAGGTTAGTATCTAGTTTAGAGTCTTTAGGGGGTAATGACCATGCTAACCATTTTACACTTAGTTATTATTTTAGGTCATAAACACCCATAAGCCTAGGTTAGGATTAGACTAAAATAATAACCCCTAGGTTCTTAGGTTCTTTGTGATTAGGTTACTAACCATTGTACTTCAGCTTGGTCCTTCTCCTGAAAAACTCGGATGAGACTGTTAGAATTACTTTCTAGAACAGAGCCACTCCTGTTCGTATTACAGAATTGTATGTCAAGGAATGATCACCTGGTATTTAATGAGACCTTCCAGATATAATAGATAAGGGAACGTTTCATTTATAAAGATCAGACCTGAGTATACTCCTGACCAGCTTACTAAATGCTTCCTAACTTGAAACACCCCATGTTAAGGTAGTGATATAATTTTTTTCACTTCACAAATTTAAAGCATACTTGGATCAATTCCTCTGGTACAGTCTAGATATTATGGAGGAATACCTATATAATTCAGTCCGTTGATCAGATTAATATTACAGTCACAAAATTGAAATAAAAAAAGAGTCTATTAATATTTTGACTCAGCAAGAAGATCTGCAATCTGCAGAAAATTTAAACATACAAGACACATCATTTCCGGAATCGAGGTACACAATCCATTTACTAGAAATACATATCACACTTGAATGCTTAGGGAAAGTAACAACAGTTAGGTTGTTAATCTATAGAGTGATAACTTGTGAGAGTTAGGTTTTGTGCATTGATCATTATTTTCTTCAAGCTCGTAAAATTTCACAGGAAGGATTATCTCCATCTCCTCCAAAAAAAACAAACAGCTACAAAAGGGGGCTTCCACCCTGGTTGAAAAGGAACAACCATAAAGTAGTGAGGATAGGCCCAACCCGTGGAGGGTACTACCATTTCTCCCCATTAAGTGACAATAGAGCAAGCACATTTCATCCCTGGCGTACAAAATGACACACTACATTCCTCTGTTGATCTCTAAGCTTTTGCAAACTTGTGATGTTGGCGCAATTCTAAGGGGAGAATGAAATTTGTGGTACCAACACCTGATTGGCACCATTTTTGGGGGGGTAAATAGTGTATTAAGTTCAAACTTCAGACCCAAGTAAAGACTTCTTATATGCTATAAGCGCTAATTTTTTTTTCCAACATAATATTGTGTTCGGGCCTGTAAGAATAGTATTTCAAAGTGGATCAAGCGCTCTTGGTTTAATTATTCGTTCTTGTACCTTCGTAATACTAGCTTTCATTTGATAAATCTGGGGGTAAAGAAAAGTTCAAGATATCCCATTCCAATTTTAGTAAGTGCAAAACATTTTGATAGATCATATTTTAGGGCATCTCACAATTAAGGAGGAAATCTGAGTGGTGGACGCCCTTTAGATCTGATTCGTGATGAGTTCTAGTGTATAACCTCTGTCAAGTGAGTTTGTTACTAATCTTTGCCAAAGCTGGATGGAAGAAAGAGATCTTTCTTTGTTAGGGATCCTACTAGGACATTATTTCATAAGTAGGAAAAACAAAATTTAGAAGGAAGAAAAAGCGGGAGAGTTGGGAGATCAGAAGACAAATAAAAGGGATCTCCATTTGAAATGAGTGAAAGTGATTAGCCTATCATTAAAGAATGCCATTCAAGTGCTTGAATTAGGTAGCCTCTTTGTGGAACTTACATTAAGTCTCAAACTAGAGAGTGGACTATTGTTTGATTTGAAAATTTGTCTTCTCATTATGCCCTTGTTTTTCAAAGGGGTATAGGGTTTCCAAGAAACAAGGCTTTAGGGGATAATCCATTTAAAAGTTAACTCTGTGTTTCAAAGACCCTCTAATCGTTATCAAGATGTACTCCCCTCCAGGGTCACTCCTCAAACCAACATGGCCTTGACCCCACCTAGACCTCCATTTCTTGTAAACACCTTTGGTTCCTCCTATAATTTTTATAAGAATGACTGGTTATCCAAATGTAGCTTCCCCAGGATTTGTAAGAACAATAGATCTACCAAGTTTCAAGGAAACAACCCTATAACTGTGAAACATTTAAGCGTTTTATCAATATGATGGAAGACTTTGAGATTGATCATGAAGAATTTATATATATCAAAATATTTATCCGAATTGGAGAGGAAGCAAGGGAATGGTTATAAAGCTTTGACCAGCTAATTCCATTGAGTCTTGGACATAGCAGAACAATGATTTCAGATTGCAGTTTGGTGATAGAACTGACACTAGGATTTCTTCTTTCAAAATTGACAAAAATCAGAACGGAATCTAAGCGTCAGAAATTGATTTCAATATCTCCCCATGGCAAGAGAAAAGAGCCATAGAAATTCATTCTCGCCATGCAAACTCAAAGAGAACTGGTGCTATGAACAGTTTAAACTAGCAGAGGAGAGAGAGAGAAGCAAGACCGAAAATCGTGATGATACACCAACAAACCTTCCAACTTCTCGTTTGCATGCTGTTCCGCGAGCTCCGGCTCGACTCCCTAGACATTAAATGCCATATAAACCAATTTTCCCGCTTAATCTCAACTCCACCGACCGCCGAAATTGGCGACAGTCCATCCAAAAACTCAAGTTCATTTCCAAACTTAGTAATTGCCAAGTCTGCCAAGGTTAGCCGCCGCCTAAGCCTCCGCCATATGCCTGTCCCTCATCCTTATCCTTCCCATTTATTGCCATAGAGAATAGCGCCCATGGTTCACCACCCTTCAAAGGCCCCTTCCCAAAAACTCTTAGTTAGCTAGGTAGTATCTTAGGTTAGAGTTTTAGGGTAATGACCATGCTAACCATTTTACACTTAGTTATTATTTTAGGATCATAACACATAGCCTAGGTCTAGGTTAGACTAACAATAATCTAACCCCTAGGTTAGGTTATTGTTTTAGGTTACTAACCCTTAGTAATTCAGTTTGGTCCTTCTCCTGAAAACTCGGAGAGACCTGTATCATACTTTCTAGAACAGAGCCACTCCTGTTCTTATTACAGAATTGTATGTCAATGAATTATCACCTGGTCTTTAATCGAGACCTTCCAGATATACTAGATATCGGGAACCGTTTCATTTCTCAAGATCAGCCTGAGTCATACTCCTGACCAGCTTACTAAATGCTTCCATACCTTGCAACCTGTTCAAGGTTCGTGATCTAATTTTATCACTTCACAAAATTAAAGCATTACTTGGATCAATTCCTCTGGTCCAAGTCTAGATATTATTGATGAATACCTATATAATTCATTCCGTGATCAGATTAATATTCAGTCACAAAATGAAATAAATAAAAGAGTCTATTAATATTTTGACTCAGTCAAGATCTGCAATCTGCAAGAAATTTAATACATATCAAGCATGATTTCCGAATCGAGGTACACAATCCATTTACTAGAAATCACATATCAACACTTGAATGCTTAGGAGAAAGTAACAACAGTTCAGGGTGTTACATCTAGAGTGATAACTTGTGAGAGTTAGGTTTTGTTGCATTGATCATATTTTCTTCAAGGTCTTCTTAATAATTTCACAAGGAAGGATATCTCCATCTCCTCCAAAAACAACAGGCTACAAAAGGGGTCTTCTCACCCTGGTTGAAAGGAACAACCATAAAGTAGTGAGGATAGGCCAAATCCTCTTGAGGGTACTACCCATTTCTCCACATCTAAGTGACAAAGAGCAAGCCACATTTCATCCCTGGCTACAAAATGACACACTACATCCTCTGTTTATCTCTAAGCTTCTTGCCAAACTTGTGATGCTGCTCAACTTCTAAGGGAGAATGAATTTGGGTACCAACACCTGATTGGCACCATTTTTGGGGACATAGTGGTTATAGTTCAAATTCAGACCCAAGTAAAGACTTCTTATATGCTCTAAGCGCTAAATTTTTTTTTCAAACATCATCTTGTGTTCGGGCCTGTAAGAAGTATTTCAAAGTTGCAAGCGCTGTGTTTAATTATTTCAGTTTCTGTACCTAGTATACTAGCTTTCATTGATAAATCTGGGTAAAGAAAAGTCAGATCATCCCATTTCCAATTTCTAGTATTGAAAAACATTTGATAGATCATATTTTAGTGCATTCTCACAATTAAGGAGGAAATCCTTAGTGGTGACTCCCTTTAGATCTGATTCTTGATGAGTTCTAGTGTCTTAACCTCTGTCAAGTGAGATTTGTTACTAATCTTTGCAAAGCTGGAAGGAAGAAGATCTTTCTTTGTTAGGGATCCTACTAGGACATTATTTCTATAAGTAGGAAAAATAAATTCAGAAGGAAGAAAATCCTGGAGAGTTGTTGGAGATCAGAAGACAAGAAAAGGGATCTCCATTGATGAAAGTGATCAGCCTATCATTGAAGACTGCCATTCAAGTGATTTTGAATTAGGTAGCCTCTTTGTGGAACTAAATTCTCCAACTAGAGAGGGGACTTCATTAGATTTTGAAATTTTTTCTTCTCATTCTGCCCTTTTCTTTTCAAAGGTGTATAGGGTTTTCCAAGAAACAAGGCATTTAGGGGATATACATTTTAAAAGTTATACTCTTGTGTTTCAAAGACCCTCTAACCGTTATCAATATGTCTCCCCTCCAGGGTCACCTCCTCAAACCAACATGGCCCTGCCCCCACATAGACCTCCATTTATTGTAAACACCTTTGGTCCTATAAATTTTATAAGAACGACTGGTTATCCAAATGCAGTTCCCCAGGATGTAAGCAATAGATTACCAAGTTTCAAGGAAACAACCCTATAACTGGTGATCAACATTTAAATCTTTTTATCAATATGATGGAAGACTTTGAGATTGATCGTGAAGATATATATATATCAAATTATTTATCCATAATTTTGGAAGAGGAAGCAAGGGACTGGTATAAAGCTTTGCCAGATAATTCCATTGATTCTTGGACATAGATGAACAATGCATTTAGATTGCAGTTTGGTGATAGAACTGACCCTAGGTTTTCTTTTATCAAAATTTGAAAAAATCAAGAAGAATCCTAATACGTCAGTACATGATTTCAATAAAATGTATAACAAGACCTTGAGGATATTTCCTGTTAGCTTAAGGCCATGTGATGAATCATGTTTGATCAAATATTTAGATGCATTTGATAAAAAAGATGCTTACTACTTGAGGGACAAAAACCCTACTAATTTGAGGCAGGCCTTCACCATGGCTTTGTAAATTGAGAACAACATCAAGGTAATTGGAAAGGCTCCAAAAAGGGAGGGTGTAAAACTAATTAACTTGGAAAAGCCTCAAACAAGTAAGACTGCTGATTTGGCGGAAGTTGTGAAAAATTTGGCAGGGGCTATCAATGAAATATCATACAAATTAGCCTGGGTAGAAAAAGGAATTGGGTAGAGTTCACAAGGTCATCACAAGCAATAATGCCAAGAAAGGTTTACAAATCATCATAGAAATGATCAGAGATCTGATGACAGAGGTAAGGGACTTGTTGGATTTGGAAATAAATAGTACTAGGACAAGGAAAACAGAATGGTTCATGATCCTTTGGCCACCAGAGTTGATGTTCTGGAGGACACATATGTCATTGATTGGTGTGATAGATGTTTCATGCCTCATGCTCAATGTGAGGAAGATTAGCAGGGATAAGAAGAATATGATGATGATAATGATGATGATGTTTACATGATGGGTTGTTCCATGAGATCACAACAAGGGGCAACTTCAACTGAGGTAATAATTGCTAGAACTACTACTGATTTTTGGGATTGCATCCACCAGGTACCCATTCTTCCTCCCTCTCATACTTTAGAAGTATATATTGTACAAGATTTTGAATTTCCCAATAATGAATTTGAATATATGACAGTTTTAATGATAAAGAAGTATGATGGAGGAATCCCATATGAGGAGGACAGGTAGTTGTTGATGAACGTTGCTATTTCCCAAGAGAAGGATTACAACATAATAAGTAGGGTATTCAAAGGGACAGGGCCTCAGGCCAAGCCAAAAACTCCATTGCTTTCAAATATTCCTAAAGAGGTTCCTAAGAAATATGAATCTTCCAAGTGCCTTGCTGTCCCAAACAAAAATCACACTCCTCATCATGCCCAAGCTGTCAAAATTCCTGTACCATCTAATGAGGGTATCAACCTTCCTTCCAATGTTGTCTTGCCAAAGTATGTCCCTTATGATATTGCCCAAGTCTTGAGTCAGATCAAGATCTTAGTTCCAATTGTTGAGTTTCTTAGGATTACTGAACACAAAAAAAGGGCTTCTGAGTATTTGGGGCTGAAAGAGGAGAAGACTGCCCTAGGTAGAAATATAAACATTATGGAGACTCCACTAGTCATTGAAGAGTTAGAGACACCACTAGTGTTAGAGGAAATAGGTGAACCACCTGAGGTTTATTTAGGGACATCCTTGGTGGAGTCTCAGCTAAATGTGGATCCATTCTTCACCACTCTGATCATTACAGACATATTTCTACACAACTTTATGTTTGAATCAGGGGCATCATACAATGTAATGCCTCTAGAAGTCATGAATGAACTGAACCATAAGGTAACAACAACATATGGGAAGTGTACTGCTATGGACTCCAGAGAAGTGTCAGTGGTGGGATATGTGAAAGGTCTGGTGGTGTAACTTGCAACTTACCCAGGTAAAAACATGATGCTTGATGTTGTTATTGTTGATTTCCTAGCTGAGTGGGGTATGTTGTTATCTAGAAAATGGGCTACAAGTGTTGGTGGGAGTGTTTAAATGGACATGTCTTATTCTACCATCCCAATTGAGGGCAACCTTGTTAGGTTGTATGGAGAAAAGAAGATGTTGCACCTTATTGAAGATCCCAACAATGCATCTTATGAAGTACTGTACACAAGTGTTGATACTGATAACTTTGTAGGATTTGCTGATGGAAAAGAGCACAAGATTGAATAATACAAATGTCTTGAATAGGTAGGATCTCCTTGGACTTTATTGGTTGATGGAGATTGCTCCAAGTTTGGAAATGGTGCTAGTGTAGTTCTAATCTCTCCAGGTCAGGAAGAGTTTTTCTTTTCCTTAAAACTCAACTTTGAATGCACTAATAACATTGCTGAGTATGAGGCACTATTTTTTGAGGATTGCTTGGAAATATGGTGTTAAATACATCGTTGTTAGAGGAGATTCATAATTAATTGTAAAGCAAGTCAGAAAACTTTATGCCACCAAAAATCAACAAATGAAACAATATAAGCATGCAGTTTGGGATCTCATTGAGATGTTTGATTCATTCAATATTGTGCATCATGATAGGAGGTTCAATGATTTGGAAGAAAAAATTTCAGTATTGGGATCTTGGTTTGATAATTGTACAGTATCCCCATATTGTGATTATGATGTTGAGGTGTTAACTAGGCCATTTGTACCTGACAACATTAAACATTTGCAAGTTTTTGATGATGATGCTCATGTCAGAAGATTTCTATATAATAAATGGGAGTTTTTTGATGAAAATATTGATTGGCAGCCAATGGTGTTCATAGCAGAGGGTAAATAAACCATTTTTGGCAAAGGAATCATCCAACTAAAGACTAATACCATTACTAGAGGGCTGGTTTCTCTTGAATCCAACTTTGATAATGTTGATCGCATTATTAATAGATGCATAATAACCTCAAGGTATATTGAGGAACATGACGTTGGCACAAAGGAGAAACTAAGGAAGATCTAGTTGGGAAGCAATCTCAGCATGGGGGAAAAACAGTCTTATGTCCAATTGCTAAAAAAATATCAAGATTGCATGGCTTGGACTTATTCTGAATTAAAGGCATACATAGAGGATCTATTTCAACATGATATTCCCTTGGAATCTAATGCAAGACCATTCAAGTAGAAGAAGAGGCCAATCAATCCACTCCTATCTCTTAAAATTCAGGAGGAATTGAAGAAACTGAGGGATGGAGGGATTATTCAGCCTACAAGGTATTCTTATTGGGTTGCAAACCTAGTACCAGTCAGAAAGAAGAATGGTGACATCAGGATATGTGTGGACTTAAAAAATCTAAACAAAGCATCAATGAAGGATAATTATCCTTTACCAAACATGGAAAAAATATTGCAGTTAGTGACCGGTTCTGAGCTGCTATCTACCCTGGATGGTTTCTCTGGTTATAACCAAGTTGTTGTAAAGGAATCAGAAATAATTAAGATAACCTTTACCACCCCTTGGGGAACATATGTATCTATTAGGATGCCCTTTGGACTAATGAATGCTGGAGCAACCTTTCAGAGAGAAATGGATGTTTCTTTTTCTTGTTACATCAATGATTTTACTGTTGTCTACCATGATGATGTAATTGTATTCTCCAGAAAGAGAGGTGATGATTTCACGGACTTGGATAAAATGCTGATAAGATGTAGATATTATGGCATTTCAGTCAATCCAAAGAAGTTCCATTTCTGAGTACAGAAGGAAAAATTGCTTGGTCACATTGTGTCACAAGAAGTGGTAATGATTGATCCGGAAAGGGTAGAGGCCATCAACAAGGTCCCAATTCCAAGAACCAAGAATGGGATTCAATCCTTCTTTGGGAAGATAAACTTTATCAATATATTCATATCCAACTTTGCTGAGTTGACCATTCCAATCACTAACATGATAAAGAAGGAATAGACCATCAAATGGGAGGAGGATGCCATTCAAGATTTCAATGGGATCAAGGAGGCATTAAATCATGCCTATGTTTTAGAAGCTCCAGATTATAAGTAGCCTTTCCAACTATTTTATTTTGCTTCAGAGAACACTATTGCATCTGTCTTGTTATAGAAAGATGATGAAGGGGTTGAGAGGCCAATTGCCTTTTTTAGTAAGGCATTACAAGGGGCCGAGCTGAAATACACTATTATGGAGAAACAAACATTTACCTTGGTAAAAGAAAAAAAGGTTTTCAGGCCTTACATTTTGATCTCTAACATTGTTTCTTATGTTCCCCACACTATGGTGAAAGACATATTATTAGAGATGGAAGTTTCAAGCAAAAGATGCAAATGGGTGAACAAGCTGCAAGAATATGACATAGATATCCAAACCACAAAGTTGGTGAGAGGTTTGGGATTGGCTAAGCTTGTGGTTGAGAGTAACATGCAAACTATTGAGGTAAATGATGTAGAATAAGGGTATATTTTTTTGAAAAATTGATGACTTCTAAGTAGTACAAAGGTGTAATTTTTTTTATCTCAGACATCTATAATGGCATGGGAATTTGAGTAAGAACCAGAAAAGAGACCTTAATTGGCTTCCTAGAAATATGTCATTACATATTATGGGTTAGCCTAGAAGAACCCATATGGAGTCCTCTTAAGGTGCATTACTGAGGATGAATCCCCCAAGATAATTGTTGATCTTCATGGAGGATTTTGTGGGGGAATTTTGCTGGAAGAGTCACAACACATAAGATCTTGAGGGATGGTTATTGGTGGGCCAAATCTCTTCAAGGATACAACTATTTTGGTTAGAATATGTGAGAGTTACTAACATTTCTGTGGAAGACTGACAGCTTCAGGCTCCCTACCTTTGCAGCCTGTATCAATTGAAGCCCCATTCAAGCAATGGGGAATGGATTTCATTGGTGAGATTTCAGACCCTTCAAGTGTTGTCCATAAGTGGATTCTTTTAGTGACTGATTACTTCACTAAGTGGGTGGAGGCAATCCCCACCAAGAGAGCAACACACCAAATTGTCATGGAATTCATGCTGAACCATATCATCTACAGGTTTGGGATGCTAGTCAAAATTGTTGCTGACAATTCCATGAGCTTCAGAGCTAAACCCTTGGTGGCAATGTGCAAACAAGATGGGATCAATTTGACATATGCTTCTAATTACAATCCCCAACTAAATGGACAAGCTGAGTCCAATAATAAAAATTTGCTGAAGATTATCAGAAGAAATTTGGAGTTGAATAAGAGAAAATGGGGTGAGCAGTTGAATTTTTTTTCTGGGCTAACCAAATTACTATTAAAAGAGCCACTAGAAAGAGTCCATTTGAGTTGGTATATAGAACTCAGGCCTTGTTTCCCATGTATATGCAATTATCCTAATATCAGTTCATTCAACAACTAGAAGATCAAGAAGTAAGTCAATATGATGCCCGCATTAACCAGATTGTTGAACTTGATGAAGAAAGGAGGGCAACCCACCAAAGCCATGTAAAGTTAAGAGAAAACCTGAAGAAGTTGTTCGAAAAGGAGGTCACCCCAAAAGCTATCAATGTTGGAGATCTTGTGCTATTATGGGATAATAGGCATGAAGATAAGGGCAAGAATGGAAAATTTGACACATTATGGATGGGCCCTTACTCCATTGATACTAGAATTGGTGAAAATACCTTCCTCCTGAAGGACTTTGATGGGGAATTGCTCGAATTTCCTGATAATGGCAGGAATTTGAAACATTTCTTATATTGATTCCCTAGAATCAAGGTGAGATTCATCTATATAGTGTATAGTTTGTTGGTTTGTTTTCTGTCTTTCATGTTCTTGTTCATTCTGGCCCTTGGTGGCCTATTTTTGTTGGTTTCTTGGTTTGTTTTAGGGGATGATTTTGGTTTTGCACTTTGCAAGCTGACTCCTTTACCTAATGGATATTTTTGGCACTTGGTCTACCTTTGTTCTTGTGGCACTTATAGGGAGTGCCCATCCCTGAGCCAGAGCCGATGCTGGTGCTCAGATTTAGCTCACCCCATTTGTCATTAAAATTTCTCAGTTTGTATCCCCAGTCACATTTTATCTTCCTGTATTATGCCTGAAAAGTCTCCACGTTCAATTTTTAGTGTAATCAGTCCTTTCCTAGACCAAGGATCATGTATAGATCCAAAATTTTGTCCTCATTTCTCTGTTCATCTTAAAAGGTCTATATTTGGGTGTAAAAACTCAGGCTGTCCCATTCTTTCCATTTTTCACAGTTGGGATTTGTTGTCCTTGTCAACTTTTCCCTAAATACTTGAATAAAAATGAATGGATGTAGCTCGGAGGAATGTATTTGAGCCTTGTAACATTTCCAAATTCTCCGTCTTTGGAGAAAATTTTATCTCCGGGCTCAAATGGTCATTTTTCCGCATTTTACGGTTTGACGGGTGTTTATCTCTGTCAAATTTACATCCTTGCATCAACATGAAATGTGGCCTCTTTTAGTTGGATGTGGATCGATAAGGTACTTCAAAAATTGTATGAATCACCTCAACTTAAAAAACTTTTCTACGTGGAAAAATGATGCTCATTTGAAGATTTACTTTTTGGCTGGCCATGGAATTACACCGAGAAGACACATGGAGGTTTCTGCTGAGTCTTTCCACACTTAGTATTTTTTCAAAATGTTTTGAGAGGCTTGGGACACGTTGAGGGACCGCACATGTTTGAGGACTGGCCCTTAAATTTTATTTTAAATAAGCACCAGGAGGACACTTGGAGGCCTCTACTCACTTTGCATTTTGCTTGGAATTTTCAATGGAAAAAGGAAATTACCTCAGACTTTGATACATAGCGCCTTCCATTGAAATTAAATCCTTCTAAAATATTTTTCTAGGCTAGGACACGTGGTGAGCGAATGCTCATTCAAGGTCTCAACTTTTTGGGACCATCTCAAGATACGCCATTGTGACGCATGGCTGTTTGAAAAGTCAAAAGGCAGGGAAACAGACCATTGGGGGCAACTTGGATTTTTAACTCTTAAGGATTAAACTATCAAAATGGCCCGCAAGCCCGATAAGAGGGAGGTCAAGGTTGGCTTTGAAAAGTCAAAGGGATAGGGAAGCAGATGATCAGAGGCAACTTGGATTTTTTGCCTCTTGTCATCAAAAGGATTAAAACATCAAAATGGCCTGCAAACCTAACAAAGGATAAGTCAAAATTTAATGGTAATGTCAACGACGGAGGTGTGGACTTTCGGTGGAAAATTTTCCTTTTGTGAAGAAATAAGTTAAAAGTGTAAAATGAAGTGAGTTTCCTCTAGAACCCACGTCAGAAGCTAAAAGTGGAGGGGTGGAGCTGTGGGGGTTTTGGTTTTCAAATAAGGACTTTATTGAAAACAACAGTCAGAGGAAAAAAATTCCCTCCTCTTCGATGGGAGAGGTTCCCTTATTTAAAGGCAAAAACCTATTTACAAATGTACAACGTTTAGTTTTAAAGAGGAGCTCTGATATCATGAAAGTGTTTGATATTACAGATCATCAATACAAAAGGATAGAAGAATTAAGGAATGGGTAAAGGTAGAATAACACTCTCAGGAAATATAGATAAAGAAATAATTCCTTACACATGCCAGAATGGAATCATATAGAACAAAATCATTTGCATTAAAACCACAAGATGTTATTTCACAGACACAAAGTTCCAGAGATGAAATCCACACGAATACAAAGCTTCTTGAAGTAAAAATAGATTAACGATTCAATAACTTTAACAGATAGAAAGGAAAGAACAAGAACAGATAGAAACAGAAAGAGAGATCTTTCTTGTATTGATAGCTTTTTACTCCTTTACACTTTCAAAAATAACCAAAGTTCCAGCCCCTTAAAATGGTGTAGAGAGCCCATTATATAGCTTACAAATTGGTTACACTTGGTAACCATTTCTTTTACCTAAAATATTAATTAAGGAAGTACTCAACACAATGTCCTTAATTAGTTTACAATGAGCTTGATTCTAGGAAAAGAAGGAGAAAAGGAGAAACTAGGAGAGAAAATATATGCTTATTGCTGAGGAGGGCCCACTGACTTGAGAATCCGTTGTCCTGAATATTTTTAATGCCTCAAATATCTCTCTACCTCATGGGATTGATGTGTTGGCAGTGGGATGAGACCAAGTGCCTAGACATTTCTCCGTGTCCTTATCAAACTCAGTATGTTCAAGGTATTCTTTATTAGCCTCTTCAATGGTAGATTGAAGAGAGCAAATATCCTTTATCTTCTCTTTGGTAATCAATTCTTCTTTGAACAGGTCTTCTTTGAAAAATGTCCTAAACTGAGTTCTAATCTCTTGAAGAGAGAAAGGAACACCTGAAATTTCATCATGAAGATGACAATGAATATCCTTAAAGGTAGATGCAACACAAGTCTTGAAAGATTATCCCTTCTGCCAACTGTTTCTCAAATATCCCAAGGCTTCTTCCAGAAATTTTATTTTCCATTCAACACTAAACACTCATGACCCTGACAAGTTGTCCTTGGCATCATCAAAAACTTTACTGGCCAATAATATCTTTTCATCAGTCCTATCCCATCAGGTGAAGATCTATGATGCAACTACTCCAAAGCTTTAGTTCTTTATCCATAGTTTTAATAGAGGAGGAGAGTTTTTGTTGCAGGTTGGCCACCTTCTCATTAGCTTTGAAGGCATCTACAATGAATTTCAAGCCTGCAATGGTCATGTAATCAACCATGGCTTCCATAGCCCTTCCATAAGTGGAATATCTATGTATATCCTTGATACTCTGGACCTCATCCTGACTGAGAATCATAGGAGGTGGAAGGGCAGCCAGTGGAGCAGGATCCAAAACCTTATCTTTAGCCAATAATGACTTGATGAAGTTGGAAAGAACTTGATTTTATTCTTCCAACTATTCTATAGTTTGCTTACCCTTTTCCACTCTCTCAATAACCTTGGTTACTATTTCTTGGAGGTTATGTACCTCACTCTCAGGAGTAGATTCTCCCATTGGAATTCTAGAAAGTTCCAGGTCAGAGGCTAATAGATCTTGCTCTGCCTTATCAACCTTAGGCTTTGCAACCTCTAGAAATTGTTGGCCTTGAGCATCTGTCACTATTCTTGAAGTTTTTTTAGCTCTCTTTGCTGGAGGAAGAGGAGTAGTACCTAACAAAGCTGCCACAACATCAAAATTTGGCCCTATCAAACGGGAAGAAGGTTTTCTCTTCCTGCTATCAACCAAGGGTTGCACCCATGAAAAATTAGAAGAAGAAGAAGAAGAAAGGACAAGAGGTCCAAGAGAAAGTGAACCCATGGAACTTAAGGTATTCACCACTTTTGCTTCCAGTAAAGAGGTGAGTGAGGCATCTGGAGCTTCTTGTGTAGAGGAATTTGTGGTACTAGGAGGTTCAGTGCTAGGCACCTCCTTCTCATCTTCTACTATAACTTCTGAAGTTCCTGCAGGGTTTGGTACTTCACCATCATCACTTTCACTGAGAACAATAATGTTCTCTGGCCCTGAAGGCAATCTTGAATGCTCTAGAAGGGGTTCTTCCTCAATTGGCTCTTGTTTAACCTCTTTTATCTTCTTTCGGTACACTTGAGTAGAAGAAGAGGGAGTAGATGATTCAGGTTCTTTAATTGAGGAAGAAGGAGGGGTTTGTACAGGTACCTCTGTGTTGAGTGTATGTGTTTCCTTCCTAGGTGTTGAAGTATCTCTGGAAGAAGATCCACTTTGATTCTTCTTAAGCTCTCAAACCTTCCTGTCAAACCAAACTTTGGTTCTTACAAGGACAGGGGTCAAAATATCAACCAAGTCATCCTTCTCCTTCTTGTACCAATCCAGATCTTCCAAAGGAGTATGTTTGATTAATGTCTCATATTCAAAAGACTGCAAGTCTTCATCATCATCCTGGAACCCTTCAGGAATTTTATAGAGATCGAGTTCTTTAATCAGTTGCAGAGAGAGCCTGCCATAGTGCCTCCGCCTTGCTTCAAAATGATTTGCACAATCAGCCAAGTAATCCTCAGTATCTTTCCTATGATGATAATTTATTTTGAGGTTCTGCTCAATGAACTTCTTCAAATCAAAATAAGTCCTAGGCCTAAAAAAGTGGACAGTGAAGGGAGCAAGGGCCCTTTCTATATTTTGGGCATCCAAGGCTATTTTACATATATAGTTTCCCAAAGAAATAAAGAAGTGTAGACAAGAGATTTTCTTGTCCCTACAGGTTCTATGCAATTTATCCAATTGCCTGCACACTTCAATTAGAGCCATCTTGTCATTACAAAACATGGGGAGCTTGAGAGGTGTGTTTTCATAACCAGCCAACCTGATATATGAAAACCTCTTGAATTGAATGAAGAAAGCTCCATACTTAGCTATCAGGTTCATGGCTTCATCAGAAAACCTCCTTGGCAGTATCACCTTCTAAGAGCCTTACAATATACATGGTAAAGGCATCATTAACTCTCCTGAAATTGTGGTTGCTAGTTTCAAGGGTGAATTGAGGGCAGTATGCATAAATGGGCTCATCCTTATGGCCCTCCATGTATGTGAATCCAAACCACTGCGAGGATGCTGCTAGGGAATACATGAGATAAGAAGTCATATAGAACTTCTTAGTCTACTGCACATTAGACAATTGCTCGGTCAAATTCATGCAAATGATTTTTGCCCAATTTATGTTCGGACTACCTTCACAAATGATGTTGATGAAAGGGAACATATAGAAGTGAAATTCATTGGTAGAGGGAAATCCCATGACACGAGCTAGAAAAATGATGAAATTAGACAGCTCTTCATTGAAATCAGCCCTAAATAACACCTTGGAAAGTCGGCACGCTCCCTTCTTAGGGTTCTTCAACCATGATTTTTCTATTCTTGCCTTATATTTTTCACTGTCCTGCTTGAATAGGGTCTAAGCTTGAGCTTGAGTGAGAATGATGGAGTCTTCAGTCTCTAGGAATGCATAGGGCAGCAGTAATGGCAGCAACATCTAGTTTGGCAATCAGCTCCCCATGCACATTAGTCAATTCTTTGGTGTTTGAGTTAAAATGAGCTCCAAAAGGTGAGCACGGTGTCGGCACATTGTACAGAGATAGGGAAACCAGCCGCATAAGCAAGTCCATTGTCATTGATCATTTGTGCTCATGGGGGAAGGATTAGGGCTAGTCAATCTATTCCAAAAATCCCCAAAATCTAGGTGTCGAACCTCACTATCCCCGATATCGGGAACAGAGGTCTCAAGAGGGGATACATGTTCTTGGCCTTGGAATTTGATCTTCATGTTTGCAACACACAGGAAAACCTTCAAGGGTCGAGTTTGTAATAAAAAATGCAAAGGGAGCAGGAGCATGAGAAAATGACCTTAATTGCAGGGATTCGAGAAAATGATGGCAAGAAAGCAATGTGTCAAATGCATAGAGGATAGTCCCATTAAATAGATGTTTAGGAGAGAGAAGGTCATTAAATGCGCATTAAATTCATATTACACCGACTCAAAAAGATAAGAATCAAGAAGAGCAGAAAAAACTGGCCCGGATGGTCTTTGGTACATTTGGGACATGAGGGACACGAAGACGTTATCCGGCCGATGCACGCGTTGCGGGTAATACGAGCCAAATGAGCACAGGTGGTCCAGAAACTTAGTAACACGAGGGACGTGAAGACGTGATTCGGCTGATGCACACGATGTGCGTGATGTGAGAAAAGTGGGGACAGAAGGCACATACACTTTTGGGACATGAGGGACAAAAGTTTGCGAAGGACCTGATGTGGGTGATTGGGGAACAAAGAGCCCAGGTGAACTTGGGGAAAATGGGCCAAAAAATTCTGACATAACCAAAAGTTAAAGAATTTTAGGGAATGCGGCCGATCGAGGAACAAAAGGCCTGACAAAACTTGGGACATGAGGGACAAAAATGTTCGACAGACCTGCAAATCACCAAAATAACTCCAAAAAACATGAATTTTTACTATCTCCTCAACTTTTCACTTCACTAGAACATCACTAAAGGGTGTCAATTCAAAATTTTCAATTTTTTGACTTTCAAAAGAGGGGAAATTTTGAGAGGACAACAACTGGATCTTTCTTGGGATGACTTGGCTAGATCAGAAGAACGAGAGAAGGCAAGAACTCTAGAAAACCTAGGGGAGGAAGACCAGTGCGTAATCCATTAGGCCACATAGTCAAAAGGAAAACCAATACAGAAGACAACACACAAAAAAGAAAAAACACACCACAAACAAAAACAGGGAGAAGCAAACACACACTATACATAATATACAAAGAGACTTCCTATTCACCTAGGACTTGAACAATTTCAGGTACTGCCCACTATAAGGAAGTGGGAGAGAGGAACCATCCATGTAATCAAGATAGAAAGAGTTTTCACCAGAAAAATGCCATATTTTGAAAGGACCGAGCCAAAGAGAATCAAACTTACCATGGCTTCCTCGAGGCTCATGTCTTTTATCCCACAACAAAACAATGTCTCCAACTTAGAAATTTCTAGACCTAGCCTTTTTTTCAAACAAATATTTTACCTTCTGCTGGTGGGCAAATATTCTATCACTAACCTGCAGCCTGTCTTCATTCAACTTATGAAGATACATGATCCTTTTGTCTAAAGAATCATTGAAACTAGTGTCTTCAATGGCCTTCATTAAGTACAAAGATGGTAGCTCCACTGTCACTGGTAATTGAGCTTCAACACCGTACACCACTTGAAAAGGGGACATCCCAATAGCTCTTTTAGGTGTAATCCTATCTGCCCAAAGGGCATCATAGAGTTTCTTGTGCTAGTTTCTCTGAGATTCATTAACCAGTTTCCTTACTATAGCCACCAGATTCTTATTTGTTGATTCTGCCTGTCCATTCCCTTGAGGATAGTAATCTGAAGAGTGAGCAATGGAAATGCCATATCCATAACAGAAATCCATCATCTTAGCAGAAGAAAAATTTGAAGCATTATCAGTCACAATCTTGTTTGGCACTCCAAACCTTACCAAGATGTTTTCTTTGATGAAATTACATACCACTTCAGAAGTGGTACTTTTTACTGGAATGAATTCTACCCACTTAGTGAAATAATCTGTGGCAGTCAACACATGAGTATGTCTAGCACTTGAAGATGGGTTGAGTGTTCCAATGAAATCTAAACCCCACTGTTGAAAGGGTTCTTCAATCACAACTGGTTTAAGCAGCAAGGCAGCCAACTTGGGTCTTCCCACAAAGGTCTGACAAGCTTCACATTTATCAACCCATTTTGATGCATCCTTAAACAAAGTAGGCCAATAGTATCCAGTGTGAAGAATATTGTGAGCAGTAACAACAGATGAGTAATGACCTCCACATGCTTGATCATGGAAAGCTGAGAAAAGCTTCTTTTGTTGCTCCTTGTCAACACATTTTAGAAATCTTCCATCCACTCCCATTTGAACAAAGCATTCTCCCACAACACGTATTGTGTTGATCTTAGCTTGATAGCTCTCTTCTCCTTGGCAGTCAAGTGAGAGGGACACTCCCCATAGGTGAGAAAATGAGCAATATCAGCATACCATTCATCAGTCAAGCTGAGAAATAGAACAATAGGAACATTAACCTCATCCTTAGGTAATCCATGACCAACTCCTTCAGTAATGAGTTCACACAAGCCTTTACCCCGAACTAGTTTGGTTGGTCTGATGTCAATATCATATTCTTGAACCTTTGATACTCAATTTCCTCTCTTAGTTCCAAATTCTTGCTGCGTAAGGATAGACTTGATGGTTTGTATCAGGCACAAGCACCATAGAGTGGGAGTTAAGAATATAAAATCAAAACTGCTTGACAACTTTAACCACTGCAAAAGCATGTTTCTCCATCATGGTGTACTTTAACTTGTGATTTTTAAGAATGTAGCTCATGAATGCAATTGGGAGCTCATGATCATCAGAATATTTCTGGGTCAATACAACAGCCAGGGTGCTTTCCGTGGCATAACAATAAATAATAAAATCTTTACTAAAATCTGGACATGCTAAGATAGGAGTCCTAGCAATAGCCTTTTTAATACCTTCGAATGCTTCTTTCCCTTCAGAGGACCAACCAAACGTTTGTTTCCCTTTCATCATTTGGGAGATATTCAAAGTTAGCTCTGTAAAATCAGGAATGAATCTTCTCAGGAAGTTGATCTTACCAAAGAAAGAATGCACTCCCTTCTTACTTGTGGGAAGAGGAATATGCTAAATAGCTTGAACTCATTCAGGATCGATTTTGATTCCATCTTTAGAGACAACATGCCCCAAAAATTTTCCCTTCGTGACACAAAATATAGATTTCTTGGGATTCAAAGAGACCCCATGTTCTCTACACTTCAAGAGAACTGTTTCCAGATGTTGAAAATGATCTGCTCTAGTTTTGGAAATTACAGTCAGGTCATCTAGATACACAACAATACATTTTCCTTTTAGACTTCCAAAATCCAAGTCCATAGCCCTTTGAAAAGTGGCACCAACATTAATGAGTCCAAAAGGCATCCTCTTGTAGGAAAAAGTACCCCAGGGGGTGGTGAAGGTAGTCTTGTGCTGATCTGCGGTATTAACTTCCACTTGATTATACCCTAAGAAGCCATCAAGCATGGACAACATTTCAAACCTTGTAACAGCTTGCAAAACTTGATCCATCATGGGCAGAGGATAGTTGTCCTTCAAAGAAGCCTGATACAGATTCCTGAAGTCAACGTAGATACGAATCTCACCATTTTTCTTCCTGACAGGTACAATGTTGGCAATCCATGTTGAATGATGAATGGGGAAGATAATTTTAGCTTTCACTAATTTTTGTATTTCCTGAAAAATGGTATCAGCAATCTTTGGATTGTACTGCCTTTGCTTTTTCTTGAAAGGTTTAATCCCAGGTTTGAGAGGAATGAAATGTTGTATTTCTTTGGGCTGGAAAGATTTTATCCATATAATTAAGAACATTCAAGAGGTTCACTACCTTCTTCTTTTCTTCTTGCGTGAAACATTTCCTAATGTTCACCATTTTGGGGTCAGTAGACCTCTTAATGTTAATCTTTTCATACTCAGCAGATTTCTGCAGTCCTGTAGAAGCTTTAGACTTAACATACCTGTCATGTTTATAGAAAAATTCCTCCAAACTCACCAGCCCTTTAGGAATCTTGTTACCTTTGAGTTTGATGCACCCATCTTGATCTATCTCCTCTTTGACACCCTTCCTCATTGGAAGATACACTCTCACGAGGCAAATTGTCACTTCCTTTGAAGTACAATTGTTCAAAGTTATCCCTGAGCTCCAAGAAAGAAAGAAAATGTTGATCATCATTGAAAACTTTCCAGTTACTTGCATTATCAGGCACACTTGGCCTATGGATCATTTCAATGGTGAATTTATCTTGAGAGAAATCAGGGTGAGGTATCAGCAATGATCTTGAAATAGCTAGTGAATCAGCCCTGGTGTTCTTTTCTCTTGGCACTGCTTCGATGGAGAAGGCATCAAGAAATTCAATAGAATCCCAAAGTAGATTTTTTTAATGCTTCAACCTTCTATTCTTTACTTGAAAAAGGTCTCTGACTTGTTTAACAACTAGTTCTTACATCTCCACGAGCCAGAAGATTCTTCACACCTTTTTCTTTTGCCACATTAAGTCCAATGATGAGGGCTTCATACTTTGTTGTATTATTGGTATTCTCAAATTAAAGTTTGAAAGAGAAAGTGTAAAACTTTCCTTTCGGAGACATTAACACCACACCAGCTCCAGAACCAGCTGAGGAGCAGCTTCCATCAAATTCTAGATTCCAAACACCATTAAGATCATGAAGTAATTCTTTGGGAAGTTTAGTTTCCTCTGGAGACATAATCATATAGTTACCATGTCCAATATATTCATAGAGTATTTGTTCTTTGGGATCATCCATTTTTTGCACAATATACTCAGATTGCTTCTTAGGAAACAACTTCTTCATTTTTCCATTGACTGGTATAAGGGCATGTGACCAATCCATTTGAATCTCTCCTCCCACGTCTTTACAAAAATTTCTACTCAACAGCATACCATATGAAAGGAGGGATATTTGCTACCAAAATAGTAGCCAAAACCTTTTTCTCAGGTAAGGCAAAAAAAGCTACCTGTGCATCTTTAATCATTCCCACCAAAGGCACCTCCCTACTCTCCATAGAATAACATGAACCAATAGTGCGTGTGAGGGTGAGACCCAAAGCATGAGCCACCTTGGCCGGCATTACATTATCTGATGCTCCTGAATCTATGACACAATTGCTAAGTTTATGGCCTGCTATAAGAAGAGTCACATAAAAAGGTTTGATTTTCTCATTAGATGTGGTGACTGTAGCCACAAGATTTAGTTGGGGTGTGGAGGATGGAGTAGGTAAAAGGCCTTTAGAGGTAGTTTTGGAATGGGAATTGACAAATTGGACCATTTTGGCAAAGGCTTTAGGGTGGGTTTGATAATACTTAGCCTCTGAAATTTGAACTTTTGTTTTCTTAAGATGGTCAATGATATCAAAAGATCCAGAGATGGATGGGGTATCATCACTAGGAATTTTAGGCTTATCAAGTTTTGAAGCTGGAGAAAAAGAAGTTTTAGAAGTAGAAATAGGAGAAGGATTATCAGTATTGACCTTTTGTGTGGATGCAATGGGAATAGGAGATCCTCTTCCTTCCACAACTGGGATAGTTGTGGAATACTCTTTAGCTTTCTTGACGGGCTGCATCAATTTTTCCTTCTTATTGGTCTGTTCTTATGTCATGGCAGCATATGACTCACTATTCATATATGCTACTACTTCATCATAATCATCTTCTTCATCAACGCCCTCAGTAGTGAGAAAATTGACTTGAGATCCATCAAGTTCTTACAATTCCTCCTCAGCCTCCTCTCTAGATTCTTCAAATTCTTCATTAGCTTCTTCTTCAGGTTCCTCAACTTCACAAGTTGCATTGATAGGGACCTTGATGGGTGGTCCCTAGATTTCCAACCTTGTCTAAGAAGAGGGCAAACAGTTCTTGGGTTGGAAGTTTCTTCTTGGGACATCTTGATAAGGAGCATGCTAAGTCAATTGTTTCTTGATAGAAATGAGGTCATTAGCCAGTTTTTGTACTAAGGGATCTACATTAGCTCCAGAGTTTGAAGAAGAAGAAACATATGCTTTAGACTTGGAAGGATCTCTTTTCAACTTGCTAGACATGATCAGGTCATCCTCAACACTAACGGGTAATCTTTGATCCTCATCCAATGTTGCAAGATTGGCTCTCCTCAATGCGTAGCTAACTTCAGGAAATTGAGCGTTTAGGAAAAAACATTTTTGAATCTGGTCCATGGGCCGGGTGTCCAGTGGGATCTTATTAATCAACTTATTGAACCTAGCCACAAACTCTCTCATAGGTTCTTATGGTTCTTTCTTGATTTGAGAAATCTGTGCTAGCAGAGCATGCACATCTTCTATGGGTTTAAAATGGTTCTCAAATCTTGTCCTCATAGTAGTCCAATTGGTAATGGCCCCAACAGGAATGTGATAGAACCAATCTGCTGCATTTTCTTGCAAAGTCTCTACAAAAAGCCTCACCAAGACATCTTCATGCTCAACACCAAGGACTCCACATGCAACTATAAAGGTTGCAATATGTTCATCTGGGTGCACTTTACCATCACCTTTGAACTTGGGAAATTTCTTTCTGTTACCCCTGGGTAACTCATGCAAAGGCTGAGGAAGGGAAAGAGGCCCAACACGGTCGGCCCCAAGGTAATGGAACTGCCATCCTTAGAAAGACTGCTTGAAGAGGAACTGAAACACCAGCAAGAATTAAAGCACAAAGATTAGGGCTAAGTTGCTCTTGAGGGATACTACTTCCAAGAGTTCTATCTTCAACAGGGGGTGTGCTTGTGGAACGAGCTCTTCTATTTCTTCTTGTTGAAGGAAGAGGAAAACCTTGCTGCTCTAGGAGATGAAATTGAGAATCTTCAATACCAAGGGCTCTCCTACCAGGAGTAAATCTTAGAGTCACCAGATCAAAGAATGATCAAGAAATTGTTCATAAACTAGAATCCATCAAAAATGAATCCCCAGTAGAGTTGCCAAAAACTGTTGGTTGTCAAATAAGGACTTTATTGAAAACAATAGTCAGGGGAAAAAAATTCCTTCCTCTTTGATGGGAGAGGTTCCCTTATTTAAAGGAAAAAACCTATTTACAAATGTACAACGTTTAGTTTTAAAGAGGAGCTCTGATATCATGAAAGTGTTTGATATTACAGATCATCAATACAAAAGGATAGAAGAATTAAGGAATGGGAAAAGGTAGAATAGCACTCTCAGGAAATATAGATAACAAAATAATTCCTTACACATGTGAGAATGGAATCATATAGAACATAATCATTTGCATTAAAACCACAAGATGTTATTTCACAGACAAAAAGTTCTAGAGATGAAATACACAAGAATACAAAGCTTCTTGAAGTAAAAATAGATTAATGATTCAATAACTTTAACAGATAGAAAGGAAAGAACAAGAACAGATAGAAACAGAAAGAGAGATCTTCTTGTATTGATAGATTTTTACTCCTTTACACTTTCAAAAATAACCAGAGTTCCAGCCCCTGAAAATGGCGTAGAGAGCCCATTATATAGCTTACAAATTGGTTACACTTGGTAACCATTTCTTTTAACTAAAATATTAATTAAGGAAGTGCTCGAAACAATGTCCTTAATTAGTTTACAATGAGTTCGATTCTAGGAAAAGAATGAGAAAAGGAGAAACTAGGAGAGAAAACATTTTCTTATTGCTGAGGAGGGCCCACTGACTTGAGAATCCATTGCCTGAATATTTTTAATGCCTCAAATATCTCTCTGCCTCATGGGATTGATGTGTTGGCAGTGGCGATGAGACCAAGTGCCTAGACATTTCTCCATGTCCTTATCAAACTCAGTATGTTCCAATTATTCTTTATTAGCCTCTTCAATGGCAGATTGAAGAGAGAAAATATCCTTTATCTTCTCTTTGGTAATCAATTCTTCTTTAAACAGGTCTTCTTTGACAAATGTTCTGAACTGAGTTTTAATCTCTTGAAGAGAGAAAGGAACACCTGAAATTTCATCATGAAGATGACAATGAATATCCTTAAAGGTAGATGCAACACAAGTCTTGAAAGATTCTCCCTTCTACCAACTATTTCTCAATTCTCCCAAGGCTTCTTCCAGAACTTTTATTTTCCATTCAACACTGAACACCCATGACCCTGACAAGTTGTCCTTGGCATCATCAAAAACTTTACTGGCCAAAAATATATTTTCATCATCCTGTCCCATCAGGTGAAGATCTATGATGCAACTACTCCAAAGCTTCAGTTCTTTGTCCATAGTTTTAATAGAGGAGGAGAGTTTTTGTTGTAGGTTGGCCACCTTCTCATTGGATTTGAAGGCCTCTACAATGAAGTTCAATCCTGTAATGGTCATTTCATCAACCATGGCTTCCATAGCCCTTCCATAAGTGGAATATCTGTGTATATCCTTGATACTATGAACCTCATCCTGACTGAGAATCATAGGAGGTGGAAGGGCATCCAGTGGATCAGGATCCAAAACCTTATCTTTAGCCAATAATGACTTGATGAAGTTGGAAAGAACTTGATTTTGTTCTTCCAACGTTTCTATAGTTTTCTTACCCTTTTCCACTCTCTCAATAACCTTGGTTACTGTTTCTTGGAGGTTATGTACCTCACTCTCAGGAGCAGATTCTCCCATTGGAATTCTAGAAAGTTCCAGGTCAGAGGCTAATAGATCTTTCTCTACCTTATCAACCTTAGGCTTTGAAACCTCTAGAAATCGTTGGCCTTGAGCATCTGTCACTATTCTTGAAGTTGTTTTAGCTCTCTTTTTTATAGGAAGAGGAGTAGTACCTAACAAAGCTACCACAACATCAAAACTTGGCCCTGTCAAACGGGAAGAAGGTTTTCTCTTCCAGCTATCAACCAAGGGTTGCACCCATGCAAAAGTAGAAGTAGAAGAAGAAGAAGGGACAAGAGGTCCAAGAGCAAGTGAACCCATGGAACTTAAGGTATTCACCAATGTTGCTTCCAGTAAAGAGGTGAGTGAGGCATCTGGAGCTTCTTGTGCAGAGGAATCTGTGGTACTAGGAGGTTCAGTGCTAGGCACCTCCTTCTCATCTTCTACTGTAACTTCTGAAGTTCCTGCAGGGTTTAGTACTTCGCCATCATCACTTTCACGAAGAACAATAATGTTCTCTGGCCCTGAAGGCAATCCTGAATGCTCTAGAAGGGGTTCTTCCTCAATTGGCTCTTATTTAACCTCTTTTATCTTTTTTTGGTACACTTGAGTAAAAGAAGAGGGAGTAGATGATTCAGGTTCGTTAATTGAGGAAGAAGTAGGGGTTTGTACAGGTACCTCTGTGCTAAGTGTATGTGTTTCCTTCCTAGGTGTTGAAGTATCTCTGGAAGAAGATCCACTTTGATTCTTCTTAAGCTCTCGAACCTTCCTGTCAAACCAAACTTTGGTTCTTAAAATGACAAGGGTCAAAATCTCAACCAAGTCATCCTTCTCCTTCTTGTACCAGTCCATATCTTCCAAAGGAGTATGTTTGATTAATGTATCATATTCAAAAGACTACAAGTCTTCATCATCATCCTGGAACCCTTCAGGAATTTGATAGAGATCGAGCTCTTTAGTCAAATGCAGAGAGAGCCTGCCATAGTGCCTCCGCCTTGCTTCAAAATGATCTGCACAATCAGCCCAGTAATCCTCAGTATCTGGTCTGTGATGATAATTTATTCTAAGGTTCTACTCAATGAAATTCTTCAAATCAAAACAAGTCCTAGGCCTGAAAAAGTGGAAAGTGATGGGAACAAGGGCCCTTTCTATATTTTGGGCATCCAAGGCCATTTTACATATATAGTTTCCCAAAGAAATAGGGAAGCACAGACCAAAGATTTTCTTGTCCCTGTAGGTTCTATGCAATTTATCCAATTGCTTGCACACTTTAATTATAGCCATCTTGTCATTACAAAACATGGGGAGCTTTAGAGGTGTGTTTTCATTACCAACCAACCTGATATATGAAAACCTCCTGAATCGAATGTCCATACTTAGCTATCAGGTTCATGGCTTCATCAAAAAACCTCCTGGCAGTATCACCTTCTAAGAGCCTTACAATATACATGGTAAAGGCATCATTAACTCTCCTGAAATTGTGGTTGCTAGTTTCAAGGGTGAATTGAGGGTAGTATGCATAAATAGGCTCATCCTTCTGGCCCTCCATGTATGTGAATCCAAACTACTTCCAGGATGCTGCTAGGGAATACATGAGATAAGAATTCATATAGAATTTCTTAGTCTGCTACACATTAGACAATTGCTCGATCAAATTCATGTAAATGATTTCTGCCTAATTTATGTTCTGACTACCTTCAAAGATGATGTTGATGAAAGGGCACATCCAAAAGTGAAATTCATTGGTAGAGGGCAATCCGATGACACGAGCTAGTAAAATGATAAAATCAGACAACTCTTCATTGAAATCATCCCTAAATAACACCTTGGAAAGTCAGGACACTCCCTCCTTAGGGTTCTTCAACCATTATTTTGCTATTCTTTCCTTATATTTTTCACTGTCATACTCGAATAGGGTCTGAGCTTGAGCTTGAGTGAGAATGATGGAGTCTTCAGTCTCTAGAATGCATAGGGTAGCAGTAATGGCAACAACATCCAGTTTGGCAATCATCTCATGCACATTAGTCAATTCTTTTGTGTCTGAGTTAAAATGAGCTCCACAGGCGAAGACGGTGTCGATACATTGTACAAAGATAGGAAAACGAGACGCATAAGCAAGTCCATTTTCATTGATCATTTGTGCCATGGGGGAAGGATTAGGGCTAGTCAATTTGTTCCAAAAATCCCCAAAATCTAGGTGTCGAACCTCACTATCCTCGATATCGGGAACAAATGTCTCAAGAGGGGATACATGCTCTTGGCATTGTGGAATTTGATTCTTCATGTTTGCAACACACAGAGGAAAACCTTCAAGGGTCAAGTTCGCAATAAAAAATGCAAAGGGAGTAGGAGCACAAGCAAATGACCTTAATTGCAGGGATCCACACAAATGACGGAAAGAAAGCAATGTGTCAAATGCATAGAGGATAGTCCCATTAAATAGCAGTTTAGGAGAGAAAAGGTCATTAAATGCACATTAAATTCATATTACACCGACTCAAAAAGACAAGAATTGGGAAGAGTGAAAAAAACTGGCCCGAATGGTCTTTGGTACATTTGGGACATGAGGGACACGAAGACACTATCTAGCTGATGCGCGCAATGTGGGTAATACGGGCCAAATGAGCACGGGTGGTCCAGAAACTTGGAAATGCAAGGGACGTGAAGACGTGATTTGGTCACTATGCGTGATGCGGGAAAAGTGGGGATAGAAGGCACATACGCTTTTGGGACATGAGGGAAAAAATTACGTGAAGGACCCGATGCGGGTGATTGGGAAACAGAGAGCTCGAGCAAACTTGGGGAAAATGGGCCAAAAAATTCTAACATAACTGAAAGTTAAAGAATTTCGGGGAATGTGGCGAGTCAGGGAACAGAAGGCCTGGTAAAACTTGGGACATGAGGGAAAAAAATGTTTGACAAATGTGCAAATCACCAAAATAACTCCAAAAAACTTGAAGTTTTACTATCTCCTCAACTTTTCACTTCACTAGAACATCACTAAAGGGATATGAGAAAATGATGGCAAGAAAGGAATGTGTCAAATGCATAGAGGATAGTCTCATTAAACAGCCATTTAGGAGAGAGAAGGTCATTAAATGCGCATTAAATTCATATTGCACTGACTCAAAAAGATAAGAATCGGGAAGAGTGGAAAAATTGGCCCGAATGGTCTTTGGTACATTTGGGACATGAGGGATGCGAAGATGATATCCGGCCGATGTGTGCGATGTGGGTAATATGGGCCAAATGAGCACGGGTGGTCCAAAAACTTAGAATCATGAGGCACACGAAGACGCGATTCGGCTGATGCGCACGATGTGGGAAAAGTGAGGATATAAGGCACATATGCTTTTGGGACATGAGGGACAAAATTAAGTGAAGGACCCGATGTAGGTGATCAAGGAATAGAGAGCTCAGGTGAAATTAAGGAAAATGGGGCAAAAAAATTGATAGAACTGAAAGTTAAAGAATTTCAGGGAATGCGGCCAATCAGGGAATATAAGGCCTCACAAAACTTGGGACATGAGGGAAAAAAATGTCTGAAAAATGCGCAAATCACAAAAATAACTCCAAAAAACGTGAATTTTTACTATCTCCTCAACTTTTCACTTCATTAGAACATCACTAAAGGGTGTCAATTCAAAAATTTCTATTTTTGACTTTCAAACAAGGGGAAATTTTGAGAGGACAATAGGGGGAAACTTGGAAAAATTTCCCTTTTCCAAAAGGGAGGTGAAATAGCAGAATTTAGCCGTGGTTCCTTTGGGACCCACCTTAGGACACATGTCAAGCTCATTTCTCAAGGGCGGTGGTGCGGAGCAAAAGGTGAAAAATTTACATTTTTCCAAAAAGTTATAAAAGGAAAATGGAACCCGTAGGCTCGCTTTAAATTGGATCTACCACGTGGACGGTCCAATTTCAAAATAGAAAGATCGATGACAACTATGCGTTTGTATCTGATTTTCTGCCATTTTTGTCCAAAGCTCACGGGGACGCGTATTCTTATGGTTTGTTATCATTTCTTGGAGTCTCCTTCACAACAAATGAAGAGGAAAATTAATCTAGTATCCTGGTTTGTTGGGGAAGGTCTGTAAATGTCTCTCACCATTGAATATGCCATCTGGCTGTTGCATTTGACCCGATTTTTCTTTCCTTGGCATACGAAATACTTGTTGATATCTTGGTTTGGTAAGGAAAATCCAGGGACATATTTTACCATTAAGATGAGATTTGACCTCTGGGATCGATCTGATCTTCCATTTTTCCTTCCCGAGCATGCAAAGAACCAGATTTGATAGATTAGGGACATAATTGGTTGGCGAGTAGAGGGAAAATTGATCTACCAGAAGAAGAGTTGAATGCAGGAGATGTTCAAAGAGATCTACCACCTGAGCACCTGACAACTTTTTACAAATCTGATTCTAGGAATCGCAATCAGGATCATGGCGAGCACTGGTACACTCAATGTTTGGATATTTGGGGGGAAAAATCTATTGTAGAAAATTTTATAAATTACATGAATTTATTGTGTAAATGGTTGGAGTGTTAGAGGTTGGGACTGATTTTTCTAAGAGAAAAGCTTGATAGAACCCGTCCTTCTGAAAAATCATCTCAAGGAGCCTGTTTATCCCCTTTGTGTTAAATTTGATCATGTCAAGATGGTTGCTAGTGTACAACCATTGACAAGCTTTGAGATTGTTCTAGAAACTTTCCCCAGCTGATATATTTAATCAAACTTGATTTAATTTGCGTTATTTTTGGGAAAAATTTGTCTTTGCTTCATTCCTGAATGTCTGCAAGTAGTTTTCTTGTTCCCGTTGCAATCTTACATTGAAATATCTGTGAATCACACAATATCTTATCCTTGTGATAGTTTGGTGGAATTTGTAGTTTCATTTATCAGAAGAGCTTTCATTTGATAATGAAATAAAAAAATTTAAAATCACTGAGACTCTTAGCATAACTATAAGATTTTTTGTTAGCCTTTGAGGGTATTTTTGACGTGATGAAATAAAGGTTGATAATGTTTAGTTAAGTTTTCCAATTTGACCCTTCATTTTGGATCCTTGAATTTTGTGTGAAAGTGCTGATCTGGGCCTCCATTGAAGCACATATTCTAGTTAAAGGAACACCCTAGCTATCCCAAAGCATTCCGTTGATCAAGCACTCCAGTTTTGTAAAATTTCTCATGAATATGGTGAATCAAGTTCATTTCTGCTTCACCTCCCACTAAAAATTCATTTAAAAACAACCAATCATACCCATACTACCCCTTTTTGTCATGTGTGTATACAAATGCATAATATTTACTACCAAAACATGCAGAAACAATCAGGTTTTCATTGTCTTTAGTGACCTGAACCTTGCTTATAAAATATCTCCATTATTTAGAGTGACAACTCGCGAGAGTTAGGTTTTGTTGCATTGATCATATTTTCTTCAAGGTCTTCTTAATAATTTCACAAGGAAGGATATCTCCATCTCCTCCTTAAACAACAGGCTGCCAAAAGGGTCCTCTCACCCTGGTTGAAAGGCACAACCATAAAGTAATGAGGATAGGTCAAATCCTTTTAAGGGTGCTACCCATTTCTCCACATCTGAGTGACAAAGAGGAAGTTGCATTTCATCCTCGGCTACAAAATGACACACTACATGCTCTGCTTATCTCTACGCTTCCGCCCAAACCTGTGATGTTGCTCAGCTTCTGAGGGAGAATCAATTTGGATACCAATAGAACACATTTGTCTCTTTTGTGGATTTATTCCCACTTTTGGCTTTGAGGATAAGCTTGATGACAATGATGTGGTCTATGTTCTTTACGTACCATAGAACATATTTTATATTTTTCTCTCTAATTTTCTATTTTCCTTGTACTTTTTCAGGATTTAATTTAAGTTCATTGCTTTGGAGAAAGAAGTTGCAAAATGAGCTAGATACAATATTAGGCTAGGGTTTCGAGCTTCTCTATCTACAAGGGCCACTGAGTAAGTCTCTATGTATGCATCCACTTGGCCCTATCTAACTGTGGACTCCTCTATGGTTAAGTGTGATGTGCATGGGCATATGTAAGCTTCATGTCTACAATCAATGATGTATAACACTCTGCAAAGGATTCGAGGATGAGAAAAATTGGATACCAAGGACACTTACCTGAGTATTTTTCCCTTCCGCATGGGTCATCACAATTCCTCAGTAGCCTTTAGAGAGTTCAAATATGGAACCCCATGCGACATTTCATAGTTTTGCCTCCTCTACTAGGCATGTGCATTATGCGAATCATTATCCTTTTAGGTGGGCACGTTGGCAAACACATTCATAACATCCCGTGGATTTGTTTAGGTCCTCCATTTGTCTCATGAGATAGCATTCATTTGTTTTGTGTGACATTGTTAGAATACATAAATGTTGTCAAAATTCGCACATTTTCCGTGCTAACCATCATGCCAAAATAGTCTGGGATGCTAGTGTCTAGGTTATCAAATTTTTGCTTCCACATATCTTCTATGTAGACCACGTCCTCTACTATAAGTACACCTCACATAGCACTGATGTTGATGCGAAGAGTCCATGCTTTGTCCCTCTCACATTAATAAGACAACATCGACATGAAATTTTTCATTGCGAACTCGTGCAAGAACACACAAGTCTTCTCATTTCTAATTTCACAAGCAAATTAATTGTTTCTTCTATTTTTAAATAAAGCTACATTATAACTTATTTAATTATAGACCAAGAAAATTTACAACACTTGATCAAAAGATTAAAAAGGACATTTGCAAGCTTCCCTATCTCATTTTATGGTTCCATCTATCTGTTCCTCCTCTTCACCTTCTCCTTTATCAAATGACACTAACAAATTTATTGCCTTTAATTTCAACCATTCACACCTCCTCCACCCTTCACTCCTCTACCTAATCCCTTTCGGCGTTCACATTGCACTACTCATGTGCGATTGATAGTTGGAAATATGATACTTGTTGTGGATAGACCTCCAAGTATTTTTTGAAATTTGTATTCCTTTGCATACTTCTCTCCATTTCATCCTAAATGTGTTGCTTGGCGGATTGATTTTTGTCATAGCTTTTGGTGAATGACCAACATAAATAACATTGTAGGATTTTTTTCCAAAGCTTCTATTCGTTACAACTCTCGAAGTGTAAAAATTATGCCACTTTTAGAATCGTGGTTCTTGATCAAGATTATAGTCTTAATGAAAATGTTTATGCGCTCTCCCTAGCATATCTAATAATGTAGGGTTGCGCCGAGAAAGTTGTTCATGAATAACACCCCACAAAAATTGCCTCCCCATATCTCTCCTTCAACAACTTTTCAATGGCGAAATGGTCGTATTGGCGTGAGTTGTATCGCCAATACCTCGGTGGAAAATACTAGTGATTTGTCTCGCCGTCGTGGCATATATTTTATTGGGCGTCAATTGTGTAAGAATTTAATTAGCGCTCGATCTTTCTGAGGATAATTTTTCTACGACGACTGTGGTTTATATTTTTTTAAAATCCATTGACAACCAAATAGTTGAATGCGCTACACTACATCTCATACCCAATCTGGATTTCTAGAATCGATGTGTGCAATGTGACTGACGCCAGTAGGTTTCTCGTTGTGTCATTCGACAATTTGCTGAAGTAGCGATAACCGTAACTAGATGTAGAATGTAGTAAGTGTGTGCATGGAATACATACTAGACTCCACTTCTCTGCAACCATGTGATGCAGATGAACTAACCTTGTGCTGCTTTGTGATGGAGCGTAGATAGATGCAACATGTATGCTTTAACGATGCCTGCTGATGTCATGCAGACTCTATACAGTGATAGTAAATGATTTGTAAGTTTGGTCCCTCATTATGGTCACATAAATTTATTGATTTATGATGGGTATCTTGTTCCAATTGGTGTACGAAGGAGACTGTGGCGAAAAGACACAGGGGCGAATAAAAAAATAGAAAGTTTTGAAATGGTCTAGAAAGTTCCCAGAAAATGGTCTGAGCCGTAATTCTCAGTGTAAAGGAGGCCAATCGGGGATTGACCGCCACAGGGGTTCTTCAAGGCGCCCCAGTCTAGAAACAAAATGATAATTCATCAGACTGGATATACAGTGCATCCACAGCGTGTAAGAATAAAAAATATGGATAACAAGACAATCTAAAAATGGCCAAAGACATTCTGGTACAATTATTACTCTTTTCACTTAAGAACCATATGCATAGTAGTATGGAGACCTGGGACTAAATAATGACTCAAAGTGTGTGATTTTAACTCTACACACTAAATTTTGAGGGGTATGCCTTTACCTCGAAATTAGTTCCATTTAGATCTATATCTTGAAGGTCCTGGATTATTTTCTAAGTGTTCTGCTAACATTGCAGGTAGCCTATCTCGTTGGAGAGAAGATCCAGTGGTGCCAGATGCTCGGATCCGTCGATATCAATCCAGGCCATCAATATCAACATTTGCAGATTCATAATGGGTAACGGTAAACCCTGCCATCCTTTGCAGGTCAGTTTGGCTCTTTGTTATTCCATTTTATGCAATTTAACCAATAGGAAAGAAAAAGCTATTTGTTACCCACCTAGATACTAATCTTAGGATGATTGTTAAATCTTGAACCAGCTATTATTCTGGCTCGCTCTAATTGATGAGGGACCATCCCTAAACTAGCCCACACCCTTTGATTCTCTCAACATTCCCTAGGAATCAATCACTTAAGTCTTACGTGAGTATTTTTCATTATCTCACCTTTACATTACCCATTGAGATATGTCCACAGGATCTCATTGAATTTTTACAGGTTATGTTAGGTGGTAATTGCAAATTATATCCCCACCTTAGTGCTAACATGGGGAGAGGACATTATATTCTAGAGCTATGACATTCGTTGACCCGATTTTCATAACCCCCCTCAATGTAAAGACTCTCCTTGGATGTCGATTACAACCGATAATGCATCCAAAATAATCTCCCGTACCAAGGTTCATTTTAAGACCCCCTTCCAAAGAATATTATAGAATGGATCGTGAATCTAATGAAAAGGTCATTCGCATTGTTGGTGAATGTACGAAATGAGGGTTTCATGATGGCAACGATTGGAAGGTTTTTTCAAGGCACTTACGGCCAGAAGCATTTTTTTCCTAACACTGTCGACTAACAACGTAAATGAATAGTGTCATACTGTAAAACAAAAATTACACTGTCGAATGACAACGCAAAACTCTATTACCTAGCTGATAACACAAATAACTGTTATCGGCTGGTAAGACAAATAAGTGTTACTGGTCGATAACATCTTTTTGTTACCGGTCAACATTACGCATTTACCTTTCCATCCAACATTGCAGCATTAATAAGTATCAGACATTCGGCTTCAACATAAATAGGAACTGTTAGCCGTCTGCATAACACAAAAAACTAGACAGTCTATAGACAGAGTTCACTTTTTCATTTTACCTCTATGCAGTCGTTCACTTATTCGCTGCTATATCCTTGGCGACACTATTGAGTGTTAAGCTACAATTCGTGGCTTCAAAGTCACAGGCTTATTAACAGACGATTTTGAAAGTAAATAATATTACTATATTATGACAAATTAACCTCCTATATATAGTAGTATGTTCCTAACATGAGGCGAATATACTAACATTGACGGTCATGCCCTTAGTGGAAAAACAAAGGTGACAATTCGAAATTAAAAAAAGCCTTCAGGACTCGTAAAATTTTAGCAAACACGCTACCGTACGAGTAGTAAAGAAATTCACCAAATTACAAAGGGACAGAATTCCTAATATTCGCATATTCAGCGAATATTCGCCCCTAAAATGCTACCCTGTCCAGTAGGTCGAATTGTTTTGAATGTTATATTAATCTTCTCCCCTTCTAAGGGTAAAAATAACTTCATGTCCCCTATCTACAAGCTATATATCTTATATCTCCCTTCTTACTAATGAATGCAATTGCCTCTTTAAAAATCTGCTTCCCTCACTTTTTCAAAGATGCATTTTTCTGGATAACGATTCACCCTTTTAAAAATAGCTAACCTCATGTATCAAAAATTCTCCCCCATAGGAGTTAATCGACAACATCCTATGAGTACCCCTTTGGATCATGTATGAAGACGGGTACACCTTGGATCTAAAGGGTTGGCCTCGGTTTGCGCACCTACCATATATCTCTTAAAAATAAAAGATTATACCTTACAACGAATATTGCTCGCGGGCTTAGCTGCGAGTTTATCACCAGTGTCGAGTTCAAGAGTAAAGGATTTTAGCTCTTTAATAGTTCTCGTGGAAGTGATCTCAGGAAGTGCTAAAATCCTATTTGAATGCGCGGATATAAAGAAAAACCTAAGAGCCATCGGAAGTAGCAGAAAGTTGAGTAGCCGATTTGTATGCCCTATATCCCACATAGGGGCCCTTCAGGTCAGCTTTATTTCATGAAGGAACATGCACTGGATTTGAGGGAATAGACTGATCTAAGTATTTGCATCTATAATTTGTGTTGACTCGCCTAAGTTCAACGGCCTGCGTTAAAAGTGGTATCCATCGAGGGAATAATACGTGAGTTGGAAAATGAGGGATTTAGTTATCCTCTTCCACCAATACTTTGATATTACATCTACCCAGTTCTGGAATTTGACGGTCACCCCTGCCTGTCAAAACGAAATTTCATGACGGTTTTCGTGATATAGTTACATTTCAATTTACGTTTTTAGTAAAATTGTAAATTGTCAAAAAATCTTAATTGATATAAATCATTTTAAAATGATTTTAGGATGATAAATATATTTATAAATTAAATTTAGTAATTAAATTATAAACTCATTAAATGAGACATGATAAATCCAATTTTTCTTGTGGGTATTGTAAAACAGAAATTCAGATGTTAAAATGAGAAGGGAAGTTTACCAGCTTAAAGATTTTCCTTCTCGAATTTTTCGGTATTTTATTACTAAGCGGCGACTCTGACAGGATGAATAAACCTGTAACAATAGGCTAGTAAAGAAGAAGAATAGTAAATTATGAGAGCAGAAACAATCGTGGTAGCAAGGCCTATATTCTATCCTAATTCCCAACTATGAAGCACTCACTGCCAATGATAAACCTCTTATCATTGTTGCCATTAACAGCAACTGATGAATTGTAATTTTATATTTTTGAATAACAAAAAATATTGATTTCAAGGAGGGCATTTTTCAAAAAAAAATCTAAAACCCCAAGCCATTTTTTACCACGACAGGTTTCAAAGGAAATACCCTTGATTTCAGTCCAACTTCGAAGCTATTGAAAAGAAAGGACATATGCAATCTAAATCTGTGATTTGTCGATAAACATGTATGTCTGCAAGGCTTAATAAACCAATTCTTCCATGGTGGCAAAAATGATACTGGAAAAAATCTCAGGTATTTAGAAATATTGGTTCATATTCTTGTTCAGAGATAAAAAAGTGCCTTCAAGAGTAGATGATGAGATGAATATGTCACATAAATATCTTTATATATTTTGTAAAACCCAACTAAAATATCTTTATCTACTCTACTGAAGGCCCAATTTTTCCTCTAGTTTACAGTCCTTTCTTCCAGAAAAATGAAATTGTAATGTGTAATAATTCTATATTATTCAAAATAATAATCATGTACCTATATTGTTGTCTGTATCTCAAGCTTCTTCTTGGATGTCTGTAACAAGATTTCTTAAATTTTCCTACAGGAATAAAAATTTGAATTGAAACTTGCATAAAAGTTGAATTGAAACTTGCATAAATGTTAAATTGAAACTTGTAGATCGCAATTGGTAATGACAAAATGAAAATAAATATAGTCACAATATCATTGAAATTAGAAACTTATATGTTTTTAGAAAAAAGCAAAGACAACGTGTGAACTCTAAGTTTAATAAATTCATTATTCACAGAAACTTATTTTAGTTTCTAATTTAAATTGAGAATTATTAAAAAATCATTATCAATATGATTTATAGAATATTTGTAAAATGAATAAAATCCAATCCAATTTCATATATATATAGTAATATACCTTATATATTATATTTGACTATTATGAAATTTTACAGTTTTTAAATAATATAAACTTGCTGAAATACAGTTTTATTAAAAACTTACCTGGCTAACTTGACGGGTTTGTTTTTTATCAAATTGTAATTTACGGTTAAAATACCAAAAAAGGTCTACAGACCATCAAATTCCAGGCCTGCTAGGGCAACAATTAGATTCTCCATAAAAAACTAGTTACCACACCACTCAATCCATATCCCCTCTAATTTTGTATTTTTAAAAAGATTTTCAAGGGCAACTATTAGAACCTCAATAAAAAAATAGTTACCACACCATTCAATACATATCCTCTCTATTGTGAAGGCCAATCACCATGACCACCGGTCGACATCTTCATGAGTGTGGGAAATGAAGAAAATAAGTAGGTTGTTAAAATGATGTTAATGTCTATGCACACTATGTTTTTATTGACCATGCAAGACCTATCAAGGTAATTAAAGAGGAAACATGCTAATCACATAAGGGGTGTTTCCCTTAGTGTCTAATAAAATTTTGTAGGTTTTCCTTGTGTAAAGTCCCCTTCTCATCTTATTTTATTTCTAAAACATGATATTTTTTTGCTTATATTACCTAGGGATAGGGTCCTAGCTTGCAAAAAAAGATTACATGAAGTTTCCAAAGATAAGATCACTCATCTTTGTGGTCTTAGTAAAAACATGTTATCGTGAAAAGGTGACAAGATTTGGAAAATGAGAAATTGTCTATTTAATCATCCTAATACATCAAAAAACATCCAAGTTATATACATAATCGAGATACAAAAACTATATTATTAATAAGAATTATGGTTGATCGCCAACACCAACTCCTTCACCACTACTATGCTTGAGGAAGACCATGTCTGAATCCATGGACAATGCCTGATCTAACTCACTGGAGGTTCTTTCACAAGGCAAATTCACAAATGCTTCGAGAGAAAGCGCAATCCCTAGGTGATCAGATATTGCCTTATGTCCTACAGTTAGAGCTTGCGGCACCTTGAGGATGGCATGGAACTAGAAATTGGCCTTAGACCCCCTCCTATCACCAGCTTGCTCCAGCTTGACGTGGTCCAGGTGAAGAGAAAATTGGCCAAAGGAATTTGAGAGCATGTTGGGGCCATAGATCCCCTACACCACATCAAATATTTGTGCCTCCCAACTAACTGCTTAGGGTCCAACATCTGTCCATGTAAGTGAGAACAAATATCCTCTACCTCACACCCATCGATATCTTGAGTGATTGACCCCATCTATGAAATCCAATGTCGCATAGCAGGTTTTTGAATTTTTCCATCTTACCAATCTACAAATGTACCTTCCGCATCAGACCTACAAAAGGGGGAGCAGCAAGAGCCCAAAACAGATCTAGGACTGGCTCGATCCAAACTGGAAGCATACTTTCCACGATTTCCTTTGCTTTCCATCTCTTAAATGGGAGATTCAAATATTTCCAAAATTCCCAAAAGGAAATGCGAAATGTCTTGAATGCAACGATACTTAAAGGATGAAGGTGGAGGAGCCACTGAATTCACACAATTTTCCATTAAATCTCCTCTTTGCTGTTAATCCCACCACACGAGAAAAGGATTTTTACCCCGTGTGAGAGGCTCGAGGGATAATGTAATACTTATTAATGATTTATATCATTAGTTAAGACTTTCTATAAGGCAATTGGGAAATTGTCTATCCATGCATTTAAGAAAAATACTTCTTTTCCTATCATTCTAAGCCCTATTTTAGTAAGATGGACAACAGATGAGTTCTCGGCTCTTAAACTGTGAGAAAAATGGACTTCCTCATATCCAGAAAATCTTTGAGGGACCTCCTATTATCAAAAATAAGCTCATGCTTATTTTTGGTTAATTGCACCTATTTTTCCTCTTTTAGTTCTTCAATCCAATTTTTAGATATTCCAATAACTTAAGGTTTCTTGAAAAACATCTTCATCAAGTGGGAAATTTATCCCCCTTTCCAAAAATATAAAGGAAGTCCCTCTAACTCCTCATATTTTTCAAGTTACGGGCCGGTGGGCCTTAGAAGGTATTTTTTTGCCAAAAGATGGGCCGGCATGGGGTTTTTAAGGACTTTTCGCCAATGCGGAGAGGTGGAGTGGCGGGAGATATTGCAGACTTGTGGGGCTAAAGCGAGAAATGCGGGTTGTTGCACCCAAAGAGCCAAATTTACCTAAGTGAATTTTGGGTCTATGGGGAGTCTGTGGGAATTTTTGTGCTTTTTGACAAATAGGGGAACAAAGTGAATTTCAGGCCCGCATGCCTGCGGGGGATCTTAAATCCAAATGAATAAAAATTCATAAGGCCCACAAAGGGACATGTGGCCAAGTTGAAAAGTCAAAGTGGGATGGTGGGTCATCGGAGGCAATTTGAACTTTTTTCCCCGAGAAGGTGTAAAGTGAAAAAGTGAGTCATTACGCCTCTGCACCGATGCCCAAGGATCCATGTGTCAAGCCTCAATTGCATGCAGGATGGCAGGCGGGCTTGGAAGATGAATTTTCTCCTAAATGGAAAATGTGGGCCAGCTCAGGCCTAAAGAATGATTTTTTTCCAAATACTAAATTGTGGGCTATAGGGAAAATTTTGCATTTTTGTATTTTTGAAGTGCAAAAAGGAAGAAAGTGAGTTTTGGGCCCACAAACCCGTTATGCTCAACTGGTTTTTACCATTTTTGTATAGACCCGTCTCAAAACATTGAAATGGACATATCTTTCGACCCAGTTCCTGAAAATCAATAAATTTAGACACCATTGGAAAGTTCTTGACATCGTCTACACCAAGGAAATCTGAAACTTTAATTTTGAGGAGGTTTCATGGGTGAAAATTAGGGAAATGTCTTCATGGCCATTAATACATGCAATCCAATTGTCCCCAATAACCAAATCAGATTCGATTCGATCCACGCTGTTCTTTCATTCTTCAATAGTTTGAATTGACACAGAGCGACAGACATCGATAGATTATGGGTGAAAATTTGTACTGGCATTGAATGGCCAATGAACTAGTTGAGCTTCAAATCAAGTTTTTTCTACCTCTCTATCCTTCTTCCCTCTGTGTTGTACACCTATAAAAGAAGGAGCTGGGCTCATTGTAAAAGGTTGGATAGTTATCGTTTTGTGTCCTCCCTTCTCTCCCTTATTTGCAAGAGAATTTTTTGGAGCGTTCTAAACCTCTCATACAGGTTGTAATCCAAGTTTTTCACCTCTTGTCCACTGACAGTGTATTGTATTGAATCTTGAGAAATAATATTTATATATGTCTGTGTGTGTGTGTGTGTGTGTGTGTGTGTGTGTGTGTGTGTGTGTGTGTGTGTGTGTGTGTGTGTGTGTGAGTGTGTGTGTGTGTGTGTGTGTGTGTGTGTGTGTGTGTGTGTGTGGATGATTCTCAACCCTATCATGTGTTCATTGTTGTCTTTCCGATCTTTTATTACAGTTTGGTTGCTTATGCATGGTGTTTGTATTACATTTTTGTTAGTGTGTGTTAATCTGTAAAATGAGTTTCTGAAATTCCTTTGGTGCATAACCTCATTAGATTAGGTTTACTTTATTCACATCTTCTCAACCCTATCTCATTGGTAAGCATAGAGTAGGATTAGAGAAGATCCTATACAAAAAATTTATTTATATGCACCTGAACATAAGAATAGGAACTGGCCTTAATCCAGAGATCTCTCTCAACTTGCAAGGTCCCACACTTTGAGAGATGTTCCATGTTGTTTAATCACACTAAGAGTCTCATTTCATCTAGTTGTAGGCACTCAGCGATTCTATGATTCCGCACTAACAAGTTATGGCACACTAGGTGGGAGACCAAGAAGTCTCCATATTTATTGCAGAAACATTGATGTGCACTTACTATGAGTTTTTTAGCTTTTAAGAAGATCTTAAAATTACACATCTAACGAATATAAAAGTATAATAATAGACAGGTCTTTAACAGTCCAAGATTTTCAAGTTCATGAGAAGAATACAAACAAGGTTAAGAAATAGAGAGGAGGAACTATTTGTCAATCTACACTTTTCCCTAGACAGATAGGGGAAGAGGGAGAAGAGCCTAAAGGTGTCCATCTACACCAAAAAAAAAACTTGTCAACACCTCCTCCTAGTAGACTGTTCTTTCAATCAACAAGGGTTCTTTGGCCAATCATAATGGTACAACCACCATACCCCTATGTCGACCTCATTGACAGCAACCCAATCACCATCAACGCATAAAATCCAATCTCAGTTGCTGCATTACAGAGCATCCCATATTTCAATTGAGAGAACTAGACTCCTCTTAGTGACCACATTCAAGACATTGCAAATGTATGTGTAATACTTGAGATCACTGAGTTGGACATTACAGTCAAGCTACTAGCCTATTCCCTCAAGGGTAAATCTTCAAAATGGTTTAGGATTCTAATAGTAGGCTCTATTCAAACTTGGGACCATATTTGTAGAGCTCTTCATAATCAATTTGGAGAAAAGGGAGATAATCTATCCTTGCTAGAGCAACTGAAAACAATTAAGATGGCCCCTAATGAGCAGTTGAAATATTTCAACCTCATATTTCAAAGGACATGGGATAGGATTCCATTGGATTTACGGCCCAAAGAGGAAGATTCTTTGTTATACTTTCTTAGAGCTCTAAATTATTATATTTTTTTAATGATTCAAACAATGGGAGGCACCACCTTACTTGCAGCTTATGACATTTCCATAAGAGCTAAAAATTGTTTAACTTCAAGCTGGCAAACTTGCTCCTAGGCCACCGCATACCTCTATACCTAGAACTATCAGATCTCAAGCACTAGTTAGACACCCACATTGGCTCCTATACCCACTCGTAGGAATCAGAGTTCAGCCAAAGCTTCTACCTCATCCTCTGGCACTTCAAAAGAGCTTGAAGAAGTTATGAAACAAGCTATAAAACCTAGGGAATGAGCTAGTGAATATCAAAAGTCAGCATAGACTTAGAGTTCTAGGCCATATCAATCTTAAGAATCAGTATCATTCTAAAACTCCCATATCAAAAAAATAGGCCATCATCTCAAGATGCTGTAAATCAGAATAAAAACCAAGGAAAACCTCAAGTTGTCTATGCCCTTCCAGTCATATGATCTGAATGCAAAGCTTCAACATCGATGGCCTTGATTCCAACACAAAACAATATGGCACAAGAATATGATTGGTGTTTCTCATGCAATCAGCCCCACGATTAATCAATGTGTTTTTAATGGTGCACTAAACCAAGCCTTGATGGTACATACCATTGGTATGTCACAAGAGTCTAGCTAAGAAGATAATTAGAAACAAGGAGTTCAGTCAAGAAGCACCTTCAAGTCAGACTATGCTTGTCAATTGGCAAGCTAAAGACTTCTGTGGGATGAATCAAACACCTTATCAAAGTGTAGCTTTATAAGTAAACGGTCCAAAAAAAAGGAAAATTAGAGAGGAACAATCACCAAATGCAAGTAATCCTCAACCTTCCATTTCTCCACAAAGTATTGGCACTCAGAATGCAACTCCTAGTATGAAAGAGTCCAGTCCAATCCACCATTCAAACCCATTTAGGCACCGGTTGTAATGACCCATGTGCAAGAGAAAAATGTACAAATAAAGGGGCAGCAAAAGGATAACTCATTTAACATCATCGAACAAATGAAGAAGAAAAATTTGAATATTTCCATGTGGGAGTCATTGGACATTCTAGGACAAAGAGATATTATTACAGATTATTATGGCTAGTTAGTCAAGTTCAAATCAGCCTCCTAACCAACAAGATAAATTTCTTTAGCAATGCATCTCAGATTGGGGGAAATCATGAAGGACAACAAGGTAAGAATATGAATCCCACTCCGTTAAATGTTTCATTGATCATTGGGGAACAAACGGGTACATAATTTCATGATTTATTTGGGAGAAAGTAGCTCTATAATGCCAAAGTAAATAGCGGATTAGCTAGGTCTTCGATACAAATTCATCTCTAGAGGGTAGTGCAATTAGATGAGACAACAATGACAACTGTTGGAGTCATCAAAGATTTGAGCTTCGCACTGCATGCCTACCCCAATGTGATTGTATTGCAAAAATGTATCAGTCATAGACTTGCCACCCAAAGTTTTCATTGTGTTTGTTCAAGATACTTCACTACCAATAATTGGAGGCTACCTTTCTGCAGATTGGTCCCACATGATCTTTAGAACAAATTACGAAGCTAAGGCCACAATCATATCTGAGCCCATTGATAGATTACCATATTGAGTCTTATGTACCCAGCCTGATCAATGTCCAATTGTTTAACCTTTAATCAAGAGAACCTCCCAAGCACTTTTGAAGAAGATACCAAGGTTGTTTTTATTCCCATACTTGACCCTCGATGAGTGGGCAAACAAGAGACATGCTTTTGAACCTTATAATGAGATGGAGGAATATGAGCTAGGATTCTATTGTTTGCATGAGGAGGATCACCCTCTTCATGACATCATTAAGCTAGAACACAAATATGATAATGAAGTATGGCATTTGTTATTTGATAGCTCAAGGAGTAGGCAAGGAGCCAGTGGAGGGGCTATGCTTGTTTCACCTCTAAGGTATGCAATACTACTCATCTTTCCATTTCAAATTTTCTTGTTTAAAGAACACATCATAGTACGAGGATTTGGTCCATGAACTGCATTAGGAAAGGAAGAAGAGGGATTAAGAACTTGCAAGTGTTTGGTGATAGTGAGCTAGTTGCTAATCAAGTCTGAGGAAAAAATGCACTACTAAGAATGATCTGTTAAAAAGATACAAGAACCGTGTATGGAACCTCGTTAAGTATTTTGAAGCATTCGGACATCAATTCCATCCTAAGGAATAATAATAAAGCATGGACGCGGTTAGGGGCAGCCTTCGACATTGTAGAGAGTATCAAGAGTTATAAATCCCATCCCCGTATTAATTTGGTTGTGATTCCAGTTGTCATAGACAACAACACAAGTTGGAAAGTCTTGGAAAATGATCAACAAATTGTCAACTTTCTACAAGAAGAAGTTGAGTTATCCTCCGGGAACCAAGATAGGTTGGAGAAACAGTATGTAGATCAAGTGGTGCAGCTAAGGACCAACAAACTACCAAAGGGTCTTATCACTATCTGGAATCAATCTTCAACCCAAATTTCCAATTCTGAAAGGAGAAGGTGAATATTTAGGTAAAGGGTGAGGATTCAGAATCCCATTGCCATAGAAGAAGGCAAAACATTGTAGATTGGCAAGGTAAGCACTCAACAAGAAAAATATAATTTTATTCAACTTTTTCAAGAATTCCCAGATGTTTTTGCCTAGACTTCCAAAGATTTAAAAGGTTTCAACCCAAAGCTGTCACAACACGCTATCGAGTGGGATCCATGAGGTAAGCCTTTCAGAAAGAACAAAAGGCCAGTAAACCCTCACATAGAGCCTCTCATGAGAAAATAATTGAACAAGATAATTGAGGCCAGTATCATCTTTCCTATCAAGCATTCAAGTTGGGTTGCAAACCTGGTACCTGTGAAGAAGAAAAATGGAGAAATTAGACTGTGTGTGGACTATCGTGATTTGAACAGAGCATCACTCAAGGACCACTATCCACCTCCATCAATGGAATAGATCTTATAGGTTGTAGCTGGTTCTGAGAGGTTTTCATTGTTAGATGGATACTCAGGTTATAACCAGATAATGGTGAAAGAGGAAGATCAATTCAATACAACCTTCATGACCAAATGGGGAACCTATGCTTGTAAGAAGATGCCATTTGGACTATCAAATGCCAGAGCAACATTTCAGTGAGCTATGGAGATGGCATTTAAAGGCCTAATCAATAATATTTTCTTGGTGTATCTAGATGATATCATCGTCTTCTCAAAGAATGTTGCAGACCATCTCTTCCACCTCAAGTAGGTCTTTAAGAGGTGTAGAAGGTTCAGAGTATCACTGAACCCAAAGAAGTATGTGTTCCTAGCTCATGAGGGGAAATTGTTGGGCCACATTATCTCGAGGGAAGGGTTGAAAATTGATCCTAAAAGGGTTGAAGCCATCCGGACACTTCCATTGGCACAACACAAAAAATATCTCCAAAGCTTTTTGGCGAGGATAAAATTTGTTCGCAGGTTTGTACCTGATTTTTCCACTCTTGTGAAGCCTTTAACAATGATGTTGAAGAAGAGTATTGCATTTAAATGGACAACAGAAGGAAAAGATAGTTTTGAGGCCATCAAGCTCGCAATATCACAGGCTCTAACTCTTATTAACCTAGACTTATCAAAATACTTCATGCTATATGATTTCGGAGAGTCAGACACCATCTCAGCCATCTTGGTCCAACCCAACAATGAAGGTTAAGAACAACCCATAGCCTTCTTCAGCCAGATCTTGGAGGACAACGAGCTAAAATAATATTTCATTGAAAAAAATGTCCTTGTTGTTATTAGAAGCTTGAAGAAATTCATACACTTGGTCTCAAATAATAAAATTCAACTGCTAGTATCTCATGCTGGTCTCAAGGATTTTCTCATGAACAAGGACTTGAATGAGAAGAGAGCAGGTTGGATCACCTAGGTAATGGAATATGACATTGAGATCAAGGTGACAAAATTGGTTCGAGGTAAGGGTCTATGTGAACAACTAGCCTCCAAGCAACAAGATGAGTCAGAGTGTGGAAAAGAGGCAGTATTATTTCTACAAAATGATCAAGAGCAACTAGCTAATGATGCACCTACTACATGTTGGACCCAAACCTTGGTGCATTACCTCCAGAAAATTTTTTGCCCCCTAGAATGGAACAAAGAAAAGAGAAGATACTTCAGACTACAAGCCATTCCATATGTACTTGCTAGTGGTGTCTTGTTTAAAAAGGATATCAATAGTGTATAATTGAGGTGCATTGAGACATGCCAAATTGAGAGAGTGTTGCATGAGTTCCATGATGGAGAAGCAGGAGACCAATTTTCTCGTCGAGCAACAGCTCTCAAAATCATGAAAGCTGGTTATTATTGGCCTATAGTGTTTAGGGACTACTACTCATGGGTCAAGAAGTTCCAGAAGTTTGCATTCTTCATAGGAAAGGAGAAACTAGCAGCCCTACCTCTTCATCCCATTTCAGTGGATCAACCATTCATGCAGTGGGGAATAGAATTCTTTGGGGTGATTAAACCAAATTCAAGCCAAGGCCACAAGTGGATACTTACTACAACAGACTATTTCACCAAGCGGACTGAAGCAGTGGCACTAAAAAAAGCAAATGAATCCAACATCTTGGATTTCTATGAAGGAATAGCCACCAAGTTTGGAGTCCTTGTCACCATTGTATTAGATAATGCATTGGCATTCCTTGGTACAAGGATCACTGACTGGGCAATCAAGAATAATGTATACCTCAGCACTTCATCAAACTATTACCCTCAAGGTAATGGTCAAGCATAATCCACAAATAAGAACATGTTAAGGATTATTAGAAGGAATCTTGATGAAAACCAGAGAACTTGGCATACAAATCTCAAATCAACCCTATGGGATGATAGGATCACATCCAAAAGGTCCATAGGTAGCTCCCCGTACTAGCTTGTATATGGAATAGAGGAAGTATTGCCCATATCATTGGAGTTTCCTACTTTGGAGCTCATGAAACATTTGTAACTGACTAAGTTTGAACATGTGGAAATCAGGTATTTAGAGTTGATGGAAGTAGGAGAGGCAAGAGTGCATGCAATACAAGTCATGGAGAAGGATCAAACATTGATCAAGAATACCTTTAATAAGAGAGTAAGAACAAGGAACTTTCAAGAAGGAGACTTAGTTCTAAAATGGGATGCTAATCGGGAAAACCCAGGAAAGCATTCCAAATTTGATGCCATTTGGAGTGGCCCTTACATGATCATAAGGTGCACAAGTAGCAATGCCTTTTGGCTGGCTAAATTGGATGGTGAAGAATTGCAGATCCCAGTCAATGGGATCTACCTCAAACACTTCTAGTAAAAGGAAAAATTCCTCACCCTTGTAAAATATTAGCCTAGGTTTTAATTTCCCTAAGTGTGTATGCACATTGTTTTATTGTAGCATAACATTTTTGTTTTCCTAAGTGTCGTGGCACATGTTTTTCTTGCTCCAAGTTGCGTTGTTATACAATTCGATGTGCCTTCGAGTGAATGCACTATGTCCTTCAACATTTGCATCAAGGAGACCCATAGTTAATGACAGTTGCTAATTTTAAAATGGAACAAATACAGAGCAACTAAAATTGAGTCTCGAAGGGCCCATTTCCAAAAGATTTAGGGTCAGCTATGGTTCCAACAATGTCCAAGTGACTCAGGGATCGGATCTCCAAAGTTTAGATCAGATCAGGTGATCAATTATGACTCTATGCCTAATGGATGCTTCAAAAGGCAGTTGATCTCTTCATCTAACAGGAAGACATCCCCGCAAGTCACCAAATTGTTATCTAAAATAAGCTCATGCTTAGTTTTGGTTAATTGCACCTATTTTTCCTCTTTTAGTGCTTAAATCCAATTTTCAGATATTCTAAGCACTAAATGTTTCCTAAAAACATATTCATCACATGGGAAATATATTCCCCTTTCCAAAGATATAAAGAAGTCCTTCTAACTCCTCATATTTTGCAAGTTACGAGCCTATGTGTCTTGGAAGGTATTTTTGCCCAAAAGCGGGCCGACAGGAGTTTTAAGGATTTTTGCCAATGTAGAGAGGTGGGGCAGTAGGAGATATTGAGACTTTTCACCCAAAGGGAAAATGCGGGCCGTTGGGCCTGAAGAGGAAAATTTTCCCAAGTGAATTTCGAGCTGGCGGGTATGCGGGGAGTTTTGAACTTTTGTGCTTTTTGCAAATATGACACAAAGTGAATTTCTGGCCCACAAGCCTGCGGGGGTCTTAAAGCCGAATGAAGAAAAATGCCTAAGGCCCACAAAAGAACACATGGCCATGTAGGAAAGTCAAAGCGAGATGGTGGGCCATCAGAGGTAATTTGAAATTTTTACCCCAAGAAGGCGTAAAGAGAAAAAATGAGCCGCGCATCTGTCGATGCCCAAAGAGCCACGTGTCAAGCCTCAATCGCATGAGGGATGATGGGCCTTGGAGTGCCTTTTTTCCCAAATGGAAAAAACAGACCGTCAGGTTTGAAAATATTTTTTTTCCAAAAAGTGAATTGCGGGTCTATGGGAAAAAATTTTCATTTTTGCATTTTTGGTGCCAAAGGGCACAAAGTGATTTTCAGGCCCACAAACCCGTTCTTCTGCTCACTGGTTTTCACCATTTTTTTACAGACCTGACTCAAACATTCAAATGGACATATCTTTCGACCAAGTGCCCAAAATTCAACAAATTTGGCACCGTTGGAAAGGTCTCGACCTCGGCTATGCCATGGAAACCTGAAACTTTAATTATAAAGAGGTTTGGTGGGTGAAAATAGGAAAATTTCTTCGTGCCATTAATACACGATCTAATTGCTCCAACAACTAGATCAGATTTGATTTGACCTGACGTTCTTTATTTTTTAAACATGCCGAGCAAACACAAGGTGGCAGACATGACAAATTTGGGGTGGATTTTCAAAGGCATTGATGGCCAATAGCTGAGCTTCATATTAGTTTTTCCACCTCTCTCTCCTTCTTCTCTCTATGATGAATCTATAAAATAAAGGGCGTGGCTCATTGTAAAGGGATGAAAATTTTTGTTTTGCACCCTCCCTTCTTCCCTTATTTACAAGAGAATATGTGGAGCTTTCCAAATCTCCCATATGGGTTGTAATGCAATTTTTTCACCTCTTGGCCACTGTAATGCATTGTATCGACTCCTGAGCAATTATATATATATATATATATATATATATATATATGTCTGTAGATGATTCTCAACCGTCTCATGTGTCCATTGTTGTCTTTCTGATCTCTTATTGCATATTGTTTACCTGTACATGGTGTTTGTATTTTTGGTGTGTGTGATATGCCTAGTCATTGTCCACATCACCTGGTGAGTCATCTCGCCTTGCGAGAGCCATAGGTCTTAGGAAGTCAAATGACAAGTGTTAGATTTTGTCATAGAATTTTTCATTTTCATTTGCGTTAGTGCATCATAGGAGTTACATTCCTTATTTGGAATTATAACTCCTCCTTTAGTGGGTTCATATGCGTCAGTCACATCATATGCATTAGTGGTGTCATTGATATTATTTCCTTGTTTAGGCATGGTGGTTATACAACACCCCTATTTGTACTTCATTTTTTTGATCTATGAGAATGAGCAGACCTGTTTTCTTATTTGCATATTCTTTTTATTATTCAAATACTTCTTATTGCATTGGAGCTTGACATTACCATCGAAGTGCAACTTCATTGTGGTGCATTTTTTTCAACATCGATTTTCGTGAATCCCTCTTTCTTAGTATCAGAGCTGGTTTCGGTAAAACATGCACTCTTCGTTTATCAAGTTGTTTATTAGTTTTGGTTTCTTCTTATTTCCTCGTGCAAGTTTTTTTTTATTATTTTGGAATTATATTACTCACCTCATGTTAAGGTGTTTCAGTAGTTGCAAGTTTGAAATTATTTGGTTGGTTTGCTTTATCATGTTGCTGAGTTCATGATTACTTCTCTACTTGTGAGCTCAGTTTTACCTTGGTGTGGACCTGTGGTTCATTGTTGTGATTCGACATTACCTGCTCGTGCACTCAACATTAACTGCATGGACCTATGGTTCATTTTTGTGATTTAGCATTAACTATTGTTTGACTTGTGCTTCTAACTCGACATCTCAGTTTGTATTGGTTTACTCGTGCACCAGGTTTTGTTGATAACTCAGCTCACATCTTTGTGAGATCCTGGTTTTTTTTTGGCTCAAGTTTTATGTTTTGGCATGTATCTAGCTTGAAGCTCCACGCATCCGTTTTCACTCTACATTGGGCACCCTTAACTCCACCACTAGTTGTGCTTTGGCTCGCGTCTGGGTGAATACTCGTGGTCTTTAATCCCATGTATTCTTGAATGTGCTCCTGCATGACACGTGTTGGGAACCTCTATCGATGATTTCTTGAGCTCTCTTGGTGTAACATCATGTCCTCAGCCCTCTGTGTTGGTCGGTCCTCTGCACAGCCGTTTCAACTTCTGTTATAATGTGCTCATGGTTAACCTTAGGTTGACGTGCCCTCCATTTATCTATTTGGGCCTCCTGGTCTATGTTTTGGTTTCATCTTGACTGGTTTGAGGAGGATTCGTTGTTTGAAAGCGCTATCTCGGTTGTCATTGCTCGAGAATCTCTACCACCCGTTACTTTGCTCTCCGAAGGGAATTTTCCCTGTGAACACTCTAATAGCAGTTTCAAACCTGCACCTATGTGGATTCCTACCTGGTAAGTAGTTACAATGTCATGGCATCTCTAGTCCAGCTTGCACTAAACGACACACCCTATCAACTTGGTTTGCATTGGATGCAGCGACCGTTTCATCTCGACTGTTAACTTGGACTCCACTTCCCTAGCTCGATCAACATGGGCCTCTATCCTTCCATTTTTTAAGGATTGATTATTGGTAAATCAATCTCCTTTTTAATAGTTTTGAGGTTAAAAAAATTTAATTGGCATTGTAATTTATTTTTAGATTTTTTTGGTTGTATTAATATCCTTCCTTCGAGTGTCGAAAACGGAGGGTGAGGTCTGAGGTTGGCATGAGGCTAATCCCCCCTTGCAATAAAAACAAAACCTATCTAAAATTTGATGCCTTTTCCAACGAGCATACATACGACACCCATTGCATGTGTTTAGGGAACTTTTTTAATCTGTTTGCAGGCTTATTAGCTTTTTTCTATCAGTTGCGGGAATTATTTTTTACTATAACTTTTGACTCATTTCTTAGTTTTGAGCACTTCTTTAGTCAAATTTACATGTTTTTTCACACTCTAGATGATGGGATTATTAGTTTTGTAAACACATTATTTTATAAAGTGCCACATTCTGGGGGGGTGTCTTTGTATTACTTAATTCAGCTCATTTCGAATCATCTTGAGCTTTGTTCTATCCTTTTTATTACTTGTGGACTTGTGAGCACGTGCGCCATGATATTACAGCAAAGGGATTCTTTCGTGCGGCGTGAGATGCTATTTCTCACAAGGCTTTCTCTTCCCATTCTTTTTTTCACTCGTTCTTGTTCTTCCTTACGTTGTCGATCTGCTGCACCCAAAAAACCTTGATTTTTGTCTCCACTCTTGCGCGTTATTACGCTGATTGTAAGGTGAGTGACAGACTGGTTCTTGGTACACAGTCACATCTGATTGTAATCATCGCAATAAACTATAAAGTGCCTAACTCGAGGGGGTGTGATATTGTTCAGGGGTGGTAGTTTCCTTACTCTCTCCTTCCTTCTTCATTCGTTGGTTCTATCTCTTCATTATGGATATCTCTAAAGTACCAGTGCTCACACCTTTTAATTTATTCAAATGGAAATCTAAAATTATATTGGTTTTGTAAAGGAAATGGTTATACCGTGTCACCATGGAGTTAGAGACCAAACCTAATGATGAACCCAAAAAATCTAAGTGGTTCAATCATTTTTATGAAGCTTTAGGTCTTCTCTATATGTCCACCTCTCCTAACTTGCTCTTCCACATCGAAACTTCCTCGACTCTTGATGTAATGTGGAAAACACTCAATGATATGTTTATAAAGCAAGATGACATGAGAGTGCATGAGTTGGAGAACGAACTACTTGGGTTAAATCGTAGTGACTTTGAAAACCTATAGGCCTTCTTCTCAAAGTTTTTCCACACTAGACTGCTTCTAAAGGACTTTCAAGTGGAAAAGAAAGACTCTCAATTGATCTTGGCGATTCTTTCTAAGTTAAGTTCTGAGTACTCTATCTTCGTTTCAAATTTTTGTTGGGGTGTGGAGCCTATTTTTAGTCTTCTTGAATTAATATTAAAGTGTTGGAATTCTAACGGTTAAGTTTGGAGACTTGAGGAGCATTCTACAGTTGTCTGCTATGTCATCGCTATGTCGTCGTTGTTAATATGTTGTTAATTGGTTGTTAACGTTGTGACAATTTTTCCAGCTGTGGGAAGTTGAAAGGTCACAAATTTCAAACTTCTAAGGTCAGCTTTAGGAATTCTTAAAAGGATTGTAATCCTATAAATAGAGGTTTTAGGGTATCTTGAAGATATCTTGAGTGTTCAAGAGGTCTCGAGTCTTAATGATCAAGAGGTGATCAAGAGTGATCAAGGTTAAGAAATTGGGTGTCAATTGTTGTTTAGATGTGGTTTAGCATCTTTGGAATTTTGTTGTGAGTTCATAACTGAGAGAAGACTGTGAGATTTGTTTTACTCTTATTGATAATAAAATATGAGTAAGTTCTTGGTGAACGTAGCCCACATTGGGTGAACCATGTTAAATCTTGTCTTGTATTCTTTTGTGTATTATTTATTTATGTTTTTATATTTCTGTAAGTATAATTCTACTATATAGTTTCCTACTGTTGTGGTTTGAGGAATTGTTTCCATATATTTTTTCTCTAATTCCTAATAATTGGTATCAGAGCTTTGGTGTTTTTTTACTTAAGTTGTAAATCACAGGGAAATTTTAGCTTGAGTGGGAGCTATGGTGGATGAGAGAAGATCGAGGGTTGATAAATTCAATGGGAAAAACTTTGGTTTGTGGAAGATGCAAATGGAGGATTACTTATATCAGAAGGACCTCCATGTTCCTTCGGCTGGAAAAGCAAAGAAACCTACAGCCATGTCGGATGAGGATTAGGAGTTGCTGGATAGAAAGGTGCTTGGGGAAATTCTTTTATGCCTTACATCTTTGGTTGCTTTCAACATATCACAGGAGAAGACCATGTAAGGTCTCATGAGTGCATTGGGGAAGTTATATGAAAAACCCTCTCCCTATAATAAAATATTTTTGATGAAAAAGTTATTTAATATGAAGATGTCTGAGAATGGTTCTATTGTTGATCATTTGAATGAATTTAATATGGTTGTGAGTATGTTAAACTTGGTAAAAATTGACTTTGATGATGAGATAAGGGCTTTGTTGATTTTGTGCTCCTTACCAGATAGCTGGGACAACTTGGTTATGGCTGTAAGTAATTCAGTCTCTAATAAATCAAAGCTGAAGTTTGAGGATGTAATAGGTGTGATCCTAAGTGAGGAAATGCGAAGGAAGAGCACAAGAGATTCTTCTACTTCTGGAAACGCTTTGACGGTGGAGAGTAGAGGGAGACAAAAGAACAAATGGAAAGGTAACTGTGGGAAGTCGAATGATTGCAGAAGGTCAAAGTCTAAGAGTAAGTTAGAATGTTGGCACTGTGGGAAGGTTTATCATGCTAAGAAAGATTGTTGGGATCTTCAGGATAAGAAGAATAAGGAGGAAACTAAAGAGGTAAATTTGGCAGTAGTTGATGTTTTTCAAGATGCCTTAATTCTTTCTTTAGTTAATATTACTAAATCTTGGGTGTTAGATTCAGGGGCTTCTTTCCATGCCACCCCACATAGACATTACTTTACTACTTTTGTTTAAGGTGATTTTGGACATGTATATCTTGGTGTTGATGAACCATGCAACATAGTAGGGAAAGGTTGTGTTCGGGTGAAAATGTAGAATGGGAACACATGGATACTTAAGGATGTCAGTCTTGTGCCTAAGTTGAGGCAGAACTTGATATCAGTGGGACATCTGGGTAGTGATGGCTATACATTTAGTTTTACAGTGGATTCTTGGAAGGTTACTTAGGAAGCTCTTGTGGTTGTAAGAGATAAGAAAATTGGTACTTTGTATTTAACCAATGGTGCTGATTATTACAATTTAGTTGCTGTAGATGGAGATTCAACTTTGTGGCACCAGAGACTTGGTCATATGAGTTAAAAGGGCATGCATATTATAAAGGACAGGTTTCCCAAATTAAAGGAGTTAGATTTGGACTTTTATGAGGACTATGTTTATGGGAAACAGAAGCAGGTGAGATTCCTCAAGGTTTGACCTACCAAGAAGGAGGGTAAGTTAGAGTTAGTGCATACAGATGTATGGGGGCCAGCTAAGGTGAACTCTATTGGTGGTTCATGTTATTACGTCACTTACATTGATGATGCAACTAGAAAAGTTTGGGTATATTGCATTAGAAATAAATTTGATGTGTTTGAAACTTTCAAAAGATGCAAATCCTTGGTTGAGAATGAAACAGGTCTCAAGCTGAAATGTCTCAGGTCGGATAATGGAGGGTAATATTATAGCAATGAATTTCTTGATTACTATTTGGTAAATGGGATCCGCAGGCGAAGAACAGTTCTAAATACTCCAAAGGAAAATGGAGTGTTAGAGAGAATGAACAGGACAATCATGGAGTGTGTTAGGTGCATGAGATTACATGTGGGGCTGCCACTCATGTTTTGGGAAGAAGTGGTAAGCACAACTGTTTATCTGATTAACAGAGGACCCTCTATGGCCTTGGATGGAGGTATACCTAAGGAGGCTTGGTCTGGTAAGAAAATTAATTACTCATTTCTTAGAGTATTTGGATGTGATGTATTTGTTCACATTGATAAAGATGATAGGACCAAGTTAAAGGCTAAGTCTAAGAAATCCACCTTTGTTGGATATGGTGAAGATGACTTTGGTTTCTGTGTTTGGAGTCTTAAAGACAAGAAAATATTTTGGTCTAGAGATATTGTCTTTAATGAAAAAGTCATGTATAAAGATCAGTTACAGGAACAAAAAGAGGAATCAAAGAAAGAATACACAGTGTTAGAGGACATTGTGGACAACAAGGTTTATAAGGGGCCAGTTCAGGTACAACATGTTCCGACACAGCTAGTTTAGGTACCTACTCATCAGGAACCCCAAAGACCTGAGGTGAGAAGGTATTCTAGGTTAAGAAGGGAACCTGAATGATTTACTCCATCTTTGAATTATTTATTACTCAATGATAGTGGAGAGCCAATGTGCTTTCAGGAAGCAGTGTAGGTGGATGCCAGGAATAAGTGGGAGCAGGCCATGGATAAAGCACATAGATCTCTTGTGGAAAACCAAACTTGGGATTTGGTGGAGCTACCCGAGGGCAAGAGAGCATTGCAGAACAAGTGGGTGTATAAAATCAAAGAGGAAGATGGAGGCAGGAAACAATACAAGGCCCAGTTGGTGGTCAAAGGATTTGCATAGAAGAAAGGTATAGAATTTGATGAAATTTTTTCTCCGATTGTTAAAATGATTTCTATTAGGACTGTTCTTGGTTTAGTTGCGGTAGAAGACTTACACTTAGAAAAATTGGATGTGAAGACTGCATTCCTACATGGTTAGTTAGAGGAGGAATTGTACATGCAACAGCCACAGGGTTATGAGGTCAAAGGGAAGGAGAGGTTAGTGTGCAAATTGAAGAAGAGCTTGTATGGCCTGAAACAAGCTCCACGGAAGTGATACATGAAGTTTGACAGTTTTATGTAGAATAAGGGTTGCTCCAGGTGTCACTCAGACCATTGCATGTACATCAAGAAGTTTCTTGATGGTAGTTATATTATTCTGTTCCTGTATATAGATGATATGCTTGTTGCAAAGAAGAACATGCAGGATATAAAGGTACTCAAGAACCAGCTAGGTGACTCCTTTGCTATGAAGGATTTAGGGGAAGCAAAACAAATCCTTGGTATGAGAATAAATCAAAATGGGAAGGAGAGGAAGTTGGTATTATCTCAAGAAGAGTACATAAAGAAGGTCTTGGAGAGTTTTAGTATGCAGGATGCTAAACCGGTTGGTACTCCTTTGGCAGGTCACTTTAAATTATCAAAGGAGCAGAGTCCTAAGACTGAGGAGAATAGAATCCAGATGTCTAGGGTACAATAGTCATTAATAGTTGGTAGCTTGATGTATGCTATGGCATGCACTAGGCCTGACATTGCCCATGCAATGGGAGCAGTGAGCAGGTTTATGAGTGATTCTGGTAAAGAGCACTGACAGGCAGTAAAGTGGATCCTTCGGTACTTGAGAGGGACAATGGGAGCAACATTATTTTTCGGTGGATCGGACACTACATTACATGGCTATGTAGATTGGGACATGGCCAGATATTTGGATAGCAAGAGGAGCACGACAGGTTATGTATTTATGGTTGGTGATGCAGCGATGAGTTGGATTTCACAGTTACAAAAGGTTGTGGCTTTTTCAACCACATAGCCTGAGTATGTTGCTGCCATAGAGGCAAGCAAGGAGATGATTTGGCTACAAAACTTTCTTGATGAGTTGGGTCATAAGAAGGAATTTCAGAGACTACACAATGATAGTCAGAGCACTATTCATTTGGCGAAGAACTCCGTTTTCCACTCTAGGATGAAGCACATTTAGCTGAGATATCATTTCATCAGGGAAACTTTAGAAGAAGATAAGTTGAAGCTAGAAAAGATTCATACCAGTCAGAATCTTGTGAATATGATGACCAAGGCAGTCATAAGGGAGAAGTTGAATTTGTGTTAAACTTTGACTGACCTTCATGGTTGATAATGAAGGGTTAAGAACTTTGCTCAGTGGAAATAGTCTCCAAGTGGGAGATTATTGGGGTGTGGAGCCTATTTTTGGTCTTCTCGAATCAGTATTAAGGTGTTGGAGTTCAAACGGTTAAGTTTGAAGACTTTAGGAGCATTCTATAGTTGTCTGCTATGACGTTGTTGTGCCATCGATGTGCTATTTCTATTAATATGTTGTTAATTGGCTGTTAACGTCGTGACAATTTTTCCAGCCATGGGAAGTTGAAAGGTCACGACTTTCAAATTTCTAGGGTCAGCTTTAAGACTTCTTAAAAGGATTGTAATCCTATAAATAGAGGTGTTAGGATATCTTGAAGATATCTTAAGTGTTCAAGAGGTCTTGAGTCTTAATGATCAAGAGGTGATCAAAAGTGATCAAGGTTAAGCAATTGGGTGTTAATTGTTATTTAGATGTCGTTTAGCATCTTTGGAATTATGTTGTGAGTTCATAACTGAGAGAAGACTCTGAGAGTTGTTTTAATCTTGTTGATAATAAAATATGAGTAAGTTCTTGGTGGACATAGCCCACATTAGGTGAACCACATTAAATCTTGTCTTTTCTTCTTTTGTGGATTATTTATTTATGTTGCTATATTTCTGCAAGTATAATTCTGCTATATAGTTTCCTACTACTATGGTTTGAGTAATTGTTTTCACATATTTGTTCTCTAATTCCTAAAACTTTCCACACCACGAAATCCACCTTAGTTAGTGCTTGCAAAATGCCATCCTTTGACAGTTTTTGATCCCAACTCATTCGAGAATAGGAAAAACTCATTCAAATGGGGACTCTAAAATCCAAGTCACATGCCCTTGTGGCAAATGATGGTAAGAAAAATGAAAAGAAGAAAGAAACAAAGGACCAACTGAAGAAAGAAAACAATACCAACCAACCCCCAGCTAAGCCCAACACTAACACTTCGACTTTTGAGACTAAAGCGAAGAAGAAAAAGTTTAAATGCTCCTATTGTAATAATTTTGGCCATGATGAGCATCATTGTTTTTTGAAACAAATTGATCACTTAACTCATTTGCTTGAGAATAATAAAATAAGTGTTCCTGTATCCATTAAACAAAATTCTCAGAAGGACAAGTCTTCTAAAGCAAAGGAGTCTGAAAAAGAAATGAAGAAAGGTAAGGCCCTCGTAGCTAGATCAACTCCATCATCAACTTGGATTATCGATTCTAGTGCCTCGCACCACATGGCTTCTTCAGAGGTTGAATTCTCTAGCATTGAACCATGTGGCATGTCCAAAATCATGCTGGGTGATGACACTCATGTTTCGGTTTCCGGTAGTGGATCGATAGAGATAGAAGGTGGAAATTTTAACCAAGTGTTAAGTGTTCCCAATCTCTCTACCAATCTCCTATCATTTTACCAAATCACCCACCTTGGTGAAGGAATGCGAGTGGAATTCGGTCCTAACTCAGTGATCATTCATGAGCTTAACTCTGACTGCACTGTGGCTAAGGGAAAGGTGGATCACCGTTCATGGTTGTATACGTTTTCCCACTTCTCTTTTGATTTGATGCCCAATGCATTTCTCACTCATGTAAATGAGGTTAGCAAGCGATGGCATGAGCATTTTGGGCATCTAAATTATCGTTACCTTGAACAATTAAGCCAAAACAAAATGATCAATGGGTTACCCCGAGTTAAGTTTTCTAAAGGTCTTTGTGAGGGTTGCACCCTCGGAAAGCACCCTGAAAAAAACTTTGAGAAGGGAAAATCCTTGAGAGCTACTTGTCCCTTGGATCTTGTTCATAGTGATGTTTGTGGCCCCTTTCCATATCCTTCTTTCACTAGAGCTCTATATAGACTAACCTTCATTGATGAATTTTCATATTATACTTGGGTATATTTTATTAAGCTTAAGTCTGAAGTCTTTGAGCATTTTCAAAAATTTAAGGCTCTTGCTGAGAAACAAGCGGAACCGTTTATCAAGGTTCTTCGAACCGAAAATGGAGGCGAGTATGTGAGCAATAGGTTTGAGGATTTTTGCACTTCTGAGGGGATTGCTTTATAGCATACAGTTGCTTACATCCCTTCCTAAAATGAAGTTGTAGAAAGAAAGAATTGAACTCTAATGGAGATGGCTACTTGTATGGTTCACTCGAAGTCCCTTCCTCCGCAGTATTGGGCTGAAGCAGTGAATTGTGCTTGTTACATTCAAAATCGTGTTCCACACAAGGTAGTAAGAGGGATGACACCCTTTGAAGCCTTGTTCGGACACAAGCCTAATGTTAAGCACTTTTGAGTTTTCAGATCCAAAGTTATGGCTCAGATTCCTAAGAAGAAACGCAAGGCATTGGATCCACAATCCAAACCTTGTATCTTTGTTGGGTGTCTTGATGGCGTGAATGGATATTGATTGTTGAATCCTACTACCCATGAGCTCTATATTGGGAGGAGTGTGAAATTTGATGAGTCATCCTTGACTTTTACTTCCACCGAGGTTCTTTTGCCCACTGATTTAGATTCTGACTCATCAGATGATGATGTTGTTGAGTGAGTTCCTCCTCTCCCTGCTCTTCCTAATCCTCAAACTTTTGAGTCTTCTGATTCTGACAGTAGTGATGATGAGAGCTATGTCCCTTCTCACTCGAGTAAAGAATCTTCTGACTATGTGATTAAACCTTCGGGACCTCTTTGGGCCAGGAAAACTTTACAGAGTGCTGGAGATTTAGTTGGAGATGCTTCAGATGAGAGATGTACATGCTCAAGTTTCATTGGACCCCACTCCTTCTTCACCTCTGCTTCCGATCTAGTGTCTTTCCAAGAAGCTTTTGGGATTTCGGAGTGGTATTCTGTTATGGATGAGGAGTATTCCTCACTCTTAAAGAATGAAACTTGGGATATTACCCGTCTTTCGAAAGGAAGAAAATTCATTTAGTGTAGGTGGATATATTGAACAAAGTATAGAGCCAATGGAGAAGTTGAGAAGTATAAAGTGTGACTTATAGCTAAGGGTTTCTCCCAGGTATCTGGGGTTGATTACTCGGAAACTTTTGCCCTGGTTCCGAAGATGACTTCCATTCGACTGACCCTTGCCATCACTGCTGCTATTAGATGGGAAGTCCACCAGATGGACATTAAGAGTGCCTTCCTTCATGGGGACCTAGAGGAATACATCTATATGGAACAACCTTCCGGTTATGTCCATGATACATCCCTCATTTGCAAGTTAAAGAAGTCTCTCTACGGTCTTAAACAAGCCCCTCGAGCTTGGTATGCCAAGATGGACTCCTTTTTACTTGCATCAGGGTTCACTCAGTGTCACTCTGACCTAAATGTGTATATTCTGTGGCAGGATGACTCCATGCTTATTCTTGTTCTCTAAGTTGATGACTTTTTGATCACGGGTAGCTCTTCCTCTATCATTGATTCTTTGAATATCTCCTTGGCCAACAATTTCTCCATGTCTAACTTAGGATTGCTTCATTACTTTCTTGGGATCTAGATTTCACAATCTGACTCAGGAATTATGATCTTGCAGCCTAAGTACTCTCTTTATTTTCTTGCTCGGTTTCACATGTTTGATTGCAAGTCATCACCTACTACTTTTCTTTACAGGGTCAAGTTGGTTTCTGATTACTCTTCCCCCTTGGTTGATGGTACCCTTTATCGTTAGTTGGTGTGGAGCTTGATCTACCTTACTCACACTTAGTCAGATCTATCGTATATTGTTGAGATCATGTCTATATTTATACAAGAGCCTCATGAGATGTATTTAAAAGCAAAAAAGTGGATCCTTCACTATGTTCGTGGCACTCACACAGATGGTATTCATTAATTAGGAGGGACTAAGATTGAATTGGTTGGATTTAAAGACTCAGATTAGGCCGGTGATCTAGATCATTGTAAGTCTACCTCAGGCTACAGTTTCACTCTTGGTTCAGGTCCTGTTAGTTGGTCCAACAAGAAGTAGAAAGCCATTACCATATCATCGACAGAAGCATAATACAGAGGAGCAGTTAACACTGCCATAGAATCTGTTTGGTTACAGGATATCTTGACAGAGTTTGACATCCACTTTTGGCGGCCTACCATTATCTATTGTGACAACATGAGCACTATCTTGATTTGTAGAAATACAGTTCAACATCAGCGGATGAAGCACATTGAGATTCACATGCACTTCATACAGGAGATGATACATGAAAACATCATCGACATACAGTATGTTCAGACAGATGATCATGTTGCAGACATATTCATCAAGCCCCTCAGTGAGGTGAAATTTCTTCACTTGTGGTCTCTTCTTGGGGTGAGGATTGCTGCAGCCACCCATCTTCTTTGGGCTATATAGTCCTCCTTCTTCTCCTCTTCTTATTTCTAGAAAAATGTTGTTTGTATATGGTCACCTTATCAGGACTTTAGTTGTCAGGCCCCATTGACACATCTTCCTTAGTTTTCTAGGGGAGTCTTCTTTTCTATTATGGCTTACCATGACCTCTTCCTCGACTTCGATGAAGGGGGGGTGTTGGTGTGTGTGACATGCCTAGTGATTTTCCACATCACCTAGTGAGTCATCTCACCTTGTGAGAGTCATAGGTCTTAGGAAGTCAAATGACAAGGGTAAGATTCTATCATAGAATCTGTCATTGTTATTTCCATCAGTGTGTCATAGGAGTTGCATTCCTTATTTGGAATTATAAATCCTCCTTTAATGGCATCATATGCGTCAGTCACGCCATATGTGTCAGTGGCATCATTGATATTCTTTCCTTGTTTAGGCATGGGGGTTACACAACACCCCTATTTGCACTTCATTTTTTCGATCTATGAGCATGAGCAGACCTGTTTTCTTATTTACATATTCTTTCCATTATTATAATCTTTCTTATTGCGTTGGAGCTTGACATTATCATCAGAGTGCAACTTCGTTGTGGTGCATTGTTTTAGACATCGGTTCTCACAAATCCCTCTTTCATGTATTGCATTTATGTTTGTCTATGTTAATTTGCAAAACGAGTGTCTAACATTCCTTTGGTGCATCACCTCGTTAGCTTAGGTTAATTTTTTCATATCTTCTCAACCCTGTCTCCTTCGTAAGATAGAGTAGGCTTAGAGTAGATCCTCTGCAAGATTTTATTTGTTTGCACCTGGATAGAGGAATATGAACAGGCCTAAATCCGAAGATCTCTCTCAACTCGCAATGTCCCACACTTTGAGAAATGATCCATGTTGTGTAATCACACTGAGAGTCTCAACCCATCTGGTTGCAAATATTCAGGGGTGTTGTGATTTTGCACTAACACCTCCCTAATAATGTGGTTTAGTTTCACAGCCTTAGAGGATCAAGATTTAAGTGCATCGATGATGATTCTAGAATCACCTTCTATCCATAGCTCTCTCTAGTGGAACGAAAATTTCTTCCCGAGTCCTTGCAAAAAAGAAATCCCTTCTGCAATATTTTTGGAGGTTCTTCCATAGTCCAGAGCCATCATGAAAATCAGTTGACCCAGAGAGTCTTGAATTAAACCACTATTAGCAGGGCTAGGATTTACTTTCGAAGCACCATCAAAATTCAACTTAACCCAACCAACTACCAGTATTTACCACTTATTTTCTAATTTTAATCTAATCTAAACTCCATTATCAGGGAGAGAAGGAGATAATTTCCAAAGAATGAGGGGCCACCTCCCATAGAAGATCCTGAATGAAGGGGAGGAAATCTGAAGATTAGAATATCAGGTAGAGGAAAATTCTAATATTAAGGCCTCAGAGCGGCTCCATATTTGAGAAGTTAAGAGGGCCTTATAATGAAAGATCCTTCGATTTCTTTCTAATCACAAACTCCAAATAATAGCCGCATGGATTAGAGACTAGATCAATTAAAATGCTTTGAGAGGAAAGGATAGATCCCATTGGGAGAGAAAGGAGAAAATGCTATTTGGGAAAACCCAGAGAAGATCCCATTTAGACCATACAAATGACCAAACCTCTTGAGAAAAAGAACAGTGCCGAATGAGATGAGATACTGACTCAGAAGAATCTTCACATAAGGGACATCGAGAGGGGATGGAAAATCCTCGCTTTGTCAAATTATCATAAGGGGCTTACCCATAGAAACAAGCTAAAGAAATAAATTAGCTTTGGGAAGACCAATCTTTATTCAGATCTTACCTGTCAGGAAATCTGAAGAAGGATGATTAGGTTGAGCAGTTATCCAATTATAAGCCTCCTTAATTGATAAATCTCTAGAGGCGGAACCGATCCAGATGAAATGATCATTGGAAGACTAAGTTGTAAGTAGGTATAATTAAAGGGAAGGAAATAACTCCAATTTTTCATTGGGACAACAACCAAGAAAATCATCCAAATATTTCAAACGAGGAGGACCATCTCGAGATAACTCCAAATAATTGCAGAACAAATGACCAATCCTAGGAATTACATTGAGGGAGAAGGATTTTTAGGGGGCTATCTTTTAGCCACACATCTTCCTATTGGCCATCTCCCACCGCCCACTTTAATGAAGGGAGGATGAGAGAAAGACAAGAAGTAATGAAGTTCTAAATCCCATACCCCTTAGGGAAGGAACCCTGAGTGAATATTCCCAAGGAAGAGAACACTTAAAACTACTTTGTTTGATATAATATACTCTATAAAATATTTCCTTCCTTGTAAAGTCTCCAAAAAAGCTTACAACCAAGAGCTTGATTGAATTGAATACAGTCTCTGAAACCGAAACCTCCTTCACTCTTACGGCAGAAGATTTTATCCCAAACTAACATAAAGAGCTTATTTTTGTCTTCCTTATGACTCTAAAGAAACGTGTGTTGAATTAAAGTTATTTTCTTTGCCATTGAAGAGGGAATTTGGAAGAGAGACACGAAGTAAGTTGGGATTTCCTGCAATGAGAATTTAACCAGGAGAGATCAACTAGTTGAAGAGAACCATTTACCCTTACAGGAGGCTAGATTTTGCTGAGTTCATTCTACCATAGGTTTCATGTGATCATTTCCATATTTTCCATTAATGAGAGGCATTCCAAGGTACAGACTATGAATTGAGCTGATAGGAAATTCAATAATTGAGGCCAACCTTTTTTGTAGCCATGGGGGCACATTAAAAAAGATTTTTTTTATTTAACTTTACTAACCTTTTTTCATGAAGCTACTTCAGACTCCTCAAGATATTTTTTGAATTTGTACGCTTCTTGAACTATAGGCTCACTTAATACGAAGGTTTCATCCACAAAAAGGAGATTGGATAGAGCCTCAGTCTAAGAGGAAATTCTAAGTCCCTTGAGACTTCTAATATCGACCTGCCTCTGAATTGTTCTACCTAATAATTTTTCAAAAAAAATAATAATAAGGGGGTAAGAGGGTCACCCTACCTCAGTCCGTGAGAACCCGTGAATCTCTCAGGTGGAATACCATTAATAGAAATTGAGAATGAAGGAGAGGAGAAGCAAGATTTAATCCAATAAATCCAGTTCTTAGGAAAGCCAAACCTTTATAGCACCATTACCAGGAAAGACCAATTTATTCTATCAAACGTTTTCATCATGTTGAGCTTTACGAGAATCCAAGGGTTTTTTACAGTGACTGAGTGAGTGAATGGCCTCATGTGTAATAAAAATTCCATTCAAAATCTTTCTCCCCTTCACAAACCAACTCTAGCTATCTGAGATCAGCTTATCCATTAATCTTTTTAGTCTATTATCCAAGACTTTGGAAAGAATCTTGTAAATAACATTGTAGTGCCCCACATAAAAATAAAATAAAATAATAAAGAATTGAAAAAAAATTAGAAAAAATTTAAAAAGGGTGGGATTAAGGAGTTACGTGTGGCATAGTGGAGAAACATGTGTGGAGTATGGAAGGAGGTTGTCAGGTGGAGATGTTGGGTGGCATATGGCAGGGGTTGGATAGGGCATGGGCATCTAGAAAGACTTTCTAACTTGTCATTTTCTTTACATAATAATCCAAGCGTCTTAGTTGAGATCCTAGAGGCATTGACCATGTAGAAACCCCAAATTAAAGTCACAATTTTTATAGTAATGGATAGTTGTAGCGAGAGAAGTGCGAGATGGAGACTGGCGGGGGATGGCATTGGATTTGGTGCTATTGTAGTGTTTAACCAAATGAAAGAACGAGACAACTTCTCATGGAACATGCTATGGCAGTATACAAGAGACATGGGTTCCTCATGAGATAGTCGCAATGTTTCACCTATACAACAAATAAGTCTCCAACTTAATCAGTTTATATTTGCCTATGCATTCCCATCCTGTGCCAAATGCAAGCTCTAGAGAAGGGTATGGACTTCCATCAAATCATAAAATATAGAGCAATTTTTTCAAAGGTTGTACTTGTAAATTATCTGGTAGACATGTATTCAAAACGTGGGAGCATGCACATGGTGTGTGAACTGTTTAATAGAGTGCTAAATGGAGAAAATAGTGGACTTAACTACAGCTTCTATCTTTCATCCCTTAAAGGGGAAAAGACCTAAGATGAGATTGACTTTGAGTTCTTAGGAAAGGACAAGTGAATTGTACAGACTAACTTTTACAAATATGGCACTGGAAACAAAGAAACAATTCATCAGCTTGGATTTCATTATTATAAGGACTTCCATGAGTATACTATTAGATTTGGTCCTCAAATGATTGAATGGTTGATTGATGGGAAGACCGTGGGGAGTGAAAAGGCCAAGGAGGGAGATGGATTTCCATCCAAACCCATGTGTTAGTATGCCTATGTGTGGAATGAAAGTTACATTGATAAGTGCATGTGGGCATGACCTTATTTTAGCCATCATGATCCTTAAATTTCTAGATACAAGGATTCCCATATCCATGTTGGCTTAGAAAAATAGTTGCACATGTGCAATAATTTCTCCGAAACCTTCCTGTGATTCTAAGATATTCTCAAGATAACATTCTTCAATCTCACTCTTCTCATCTCTGAGATCACTATTGAGACTAGAAATTATCTTTCCCCCCTCTTTAAAGTCCCGCTTTATTAAGATATCTTAATGTAGGTCTTGGTGTGAAAAAAATGGGTTTGTTGAAAATAACTTCAAAAATTTAAAGCAAATGCAATTGGAAGGTGTAAAGAGAGACTCAAGAACCTTTTCTACCATACTCCATTCCTATGTGAAAATGGGAGCTTTAGGGCAAGGGTGTTTGGTAAGGCATTTCACTACCATTTGATTAGATACCTTGAAGAGATGTGATCTCATGGTTTGTGTTGGTGGAAAGACAGGCACAAAGTGGAGTTTTGAAAATAAATAGGAATCCGGAAATCAAAGTGCAACTAGCGAGTGTATCACCAAACTTTGCAACGGTGCACGCTAGTGTTTCCAGGTATGGTACACTTATCAGCATCTTTTATAATTTTCGTATAATTTGGCTATTCATTTGTAATAAAATAAAAATATTAAACTATTATATACTCAAACAATATGATATTTTAAGTTGATGGCTAGTGCAATGAATGAAACAACACGTCGTAATTTATTCTACCAACTTACAATTTGACCCTCAACTATGTCGTGACCACAAAATTATGCATTGCTAAAACTAGGGATTCAAAAATTGGTGCTCGTGTCCATTGGTATTGTTAAGAGCTAGATGAGTTGACCAAAATGACAATTTCTGTCTACCTTGCAAAGTTAGAAAAACACAATTTCGAGAGATGTGCAAAACAACATAGTGTTTGCCATAAAAGAGATGTCAAGTGTCATATGTGTTCCTTGTTATGAGGAGAGTAACATCAAGCTGTAGAATGCCCCCAATCAACCATTTATTCTCTCTTTTATGCTCCTCTATGAGCCATGTTACTCTGTTTTGCACTTTTAGGAAGCTGCCAAAACTAAAAAGTTAGCTTTCATTTTTACCCACCATTCAAACCCCGAGAAACCAAAATGTTTATCCACCTTCGCAAATGTCGAGTATTTTTATTAGAAAATTTCTTGTAACCTTCAATTTGGGGAAAAAATCTCTTCTAGATAGTTTGGAAAAGGCATTTTGTACGCCTTGGGTTGCTCTTTGACTAGGCCAAACTGAATCAATTATGACCGGTGGCCTCGAAAAACTCCTCGCCATTTACAACCCATTTTCTAGTTCTCGGTTCTGTCGACTCCAGTGAATTCTCCATGTATAGGAGAGCATGTAGGAAATTTTTCGTTGCACGTTCATCTATCAAAGGTCAGTTTTGGATGATGTTTTCTTAGCCCTCGAGTTAAAATTGGTGGTTGTTACAACTAGACTGATTATGACCGATGGCTCTGAAAACCTAGCTGCCAATTGAAAACCATTCACCAATTTTGAATTCCGAAAGTTCCTGTGAATTCTCGGTATATATGAGGGAACATAGGAATTTAGCCACTATGCATCACCCAACAAAAGGCATATTTTGAATGTGATTTCTTAGCCTCCGAGCCTAAATTGGGTGTTTTTGTAACTAGTAGGAAAATGTAAAAAGAAAGTGATAGGGCCCCAATCAAGTTAGAAAACCATTGTGGAAACTTATTAGCACTTGCAAATAAATATTTGGAACTCTATCTTGTGACTTGTGTGAAATAAGACTTGGGAAAAATAGTGTTTCTCTCTCTTCCTTGTCTCTTTCTCTCTCCTTAGTTAAGGAATGAAGTGAAATGAAATCAAATGAATATATGTCGCTAACCCTATCTTTTTGAGTAAAAATTATTATTATTATATAAATAGAAAAATAAAAGTGTTAATTATGCTAGATTTAGGTGGATTCCATACCAATAATTTATCACTGATTTCATGTTCACATGGTTTAACAGGATGCATGTAAGATGGTAAAATGATGTGATTGTAATTCATTGTATATCATTGTAATTTATGTATGTTAATGGAAAAAAAATATGTATTTCTATGTTACAATAAATTTTACTATTGAAAATTTTAATGTGTATGAGTTGCAAGTGTTTAGGGTGGTTTACGAAATGTGTACCTAACCATGAGTGTCATGTTGATTCAAAATTTTAGATTGAAAAAAAGGGGTTGGATATATATGTAAATGTAATTGTAGAGGATAATTCAACATTTTGTGAAGTATTAAAATGTTTATTATTGAAGTTGTGTAATATTTTTAAGACGTTAGTGTTCAAAGGAATGTTCATCTAAACATGGGTGTTAATTTTATCCCCAAATATTGTATTGTAAAAGTTGGATAAATATGTTAAATGACATTGAATTTTACATCTCATAGTGCATTCTCATTGTGAAATTTATGATGAAATCTCTAGAGTGTTATGTTATTTAACTAGAAAATATAGAAAAGAAACCTAAATATAATAGTCAACCTTAATTTAAAACTTGTGCATATCTACCCTTCTCGCATGATCTTTCTTAGCACAGAAGAAACTAAAACCTCATAATGAACTTCAATCTTTACACCTAATAACACCTTCCAGGTTAAGCAAATAAGATCCCATGCTCAATTTTATCGTCATAGCTTGTATGCTTAGCAACATAATCATGAACCTAATAGTTAGGAATGACATGGTCAAACCTTGTCTTGAGTGTGTGGTTCCCTCTTAGGTTTGGTAATCCTGTGTGTAGTAAGAAGAACATGTTATCCTAAGGTGTGCTCCATACGAAATCAACATCAAACATAGTGTAAGACCCTTTTGTACCGACACATGTGTTAGGTGGAAAAGATCGCTGACTACCCTTGAAATTCACCTTCAAGATTTGGGATCATAAATGAAATCAATACCCAATCTAAATTTTTGTTTTGGTTATATGGTGCAATACTAAGAGTTAATTATGAAAATTAACAACATTTTAGTGTATGATTAGTGTTTGAAAACATAACCATAATATGATGTGCTCAGATAAATGTGATATTTAGGTTGTTCTCTTATCATTTTTAAACCATCTTATGTGAACCTCAACCCCTTAAGATGATGAACTCCCCAATACTTCTCTCCTGCTAGTTCTTTTCAATATTGGATGTTTGATGTGAAACGATGTGATCATGTTTTTAGAGAGAAATCCCTTAAAATAGGGAATAATAGTCTCATAAGGATACAAATGCCCATGTTGACAAATAGGTTACACAATTCATAACAAAAGGTATATGAACCTAGTTAGGGGGAAATAAAACCTCTTAATTCAGACATAAAATGATACTTAGGAAAACTTAATCTAGAAACAAGAAAATAAGGAAGTAGGTTGCCATGTTTAGAGCCTTCAAATCCTTAACTAATTATTGGAGCTTAACGATAGTAAAAATATGATTGACGCCTGACCTTGGGAACTGTAATCGTGGGATGTTATTCCATAGGAAAGTGAAACATGATCTTCTTTGTAACATGCTAAAAACCTCTTGTTGTGGATAAAGAACCTGTTTCATTTATAATCCTTAGTGGGTACTAAAGCGACTATCAATTTATAATTGAGTGAGAGAAACATGACCCTAAATCTTAAAAAAAGAGAGGAGAAATTCACATCCCTTGGACTTGCACTTGTTCTGTTGTGTAATGAAGCAATAATATAAGATCCAGATGCATTTCATTAGGCATGAATCTTAGGGATAAGACCCAGTAGCCTTGTGTGTAAATAATACCCTAATATCAACTGGGTTAACTAAACAATTAATTGGAATAATGTAGATGATCCTTAATTAATGAGATACACTGAAAGTCAAATGTTAACAATATAAAGGAAATATAGAAAAAGGGAAAAAGGAATGCATGATTCACATACTAGGAGTCTTTTAGAACTTAATTTAATGATTGAAACATGATTCTAATAAATGTGTAAACCTAAAAATAACGTGCTATGGGAATACCCTAACTATACATTTATATTGTAGTTGAATCATTATATTGTGCCTTGTTGTATGCGAACAAAAGTGGACTTGATGTGCATCACGTTTTTTCATGTTATATTTGTGGGTTAATGTTTATACAAACATATCATGTGTTGTGCATAGTCCTAAGTGATCTATTGTTGTGTCATAAGTACTACAATGTAAGTCAAAAAAAAAAAATTCCGGTATTTTTAGTGTTGTATTTGTTTGTGTAATTTGTGGGCGTTATAAGAATTGCAAAGAGAAATGGGTCTGAAATCATCAAAATAGCACGGGGAATCCTCCTTAGGGATGAGGGAAATTAAAGTGGAATTCCATTCTCGCAGTAAAGCTCTTGTTTTCATGCATTCTTTAATAGCTTCCCATACATATTTACTAACAATATGCCATATCTTTTGAAAAAACTCAATATGAAAACCATCAAGCCCAGCGGCCTTATATGCTCCCAAATGAAAGAAAACATTCTTAACTTCATCTTCAAACATAGGCCTCATCAATGCATAGCCTTCATCATCTATGACCAGCTTTTGGATGTTTTGCAAAAAGGACTCAACAACCACAAGGTTAAATTCGCTTCCATTATTAAGGATAGTTTTGAAGAATGCTACTCCTTCTGTTATTATTTCATCCATATTTTTTATATCTATTTCTGATGGAAGGTAAACTTGATCAATTTGATTGAAGTTTCTTCATGTTTTTTTGAGAGATGGAAAATTTTCATACTAGTGTCACCTTCTTTAAGCGAATGAACTCTGGATTTTTATTTCCAGAATAACCTCTTCCATATTTAAAATCTGATTTTGCTTGTCCACATGAAAATTTTCAATTTCAAGAAGGTGGTCAGAAGTCCCTTATCTAAGAATAAATTATTGAATAACTTGGAGGTATTCTAACACCTCATCTTTCTTTTCCACCAAATTCCCCAAAGAACTTCTGTTCCAGACCTTAACCTTAGATTTTACATGTTGCATCCCTTTTAGTCGAATAAAGAGCTTGCATCTAGGGAATTTTAACCTCCACCACTCAAAGATATTCTCCTCAAAGGATGGGTCCAAGAACCATATGAACTCCATTTTCAATGCAAAACAACCCGGATTTATTTCAGGTTCCAAGAAGAGGGAAACTAGATAATGATCCGAGCCGGAAATGAGCTGAATTGAGGCTGAGAATTGGAAATTCTCCGAACACAATTCTGGACTAATATAAAATGTATCTAGTCTTTGCACAATGGCTCTAACATTTGAGAAATGCTTGGAACATGTGAAAATTCTTTTTTGGGGACCACATCGATTAAATCCATATTACAACAAAAGTGATTGAAGTCGGAGGAACTTACCGAGATGGCGATGCTTCCTCCTTTATTTTTGTTAGGATTTAGGATGACATTGAAATTTATTTCTACAATCCATTTCCCATCTATTTGGATTCTGAGGGCTTCCAAGGCATTCTAGTAATCACTTTTTTCAAGAACACCCATTGGCCCCTACACATTTGAGACCACAAAAGAGGAACTAGAGAGGAGATCAAAAAATTCCACATTGATTCCTTGAGGGGATTTTGAAATTAGATTACCTTTGAAAAATTTTAGATTCCACCAAGTTATTATTATTCTTGAACTTCCTCCCAAGCTAACCATCTCCCAACAACAAGAGGCCCAAATGGATTATATAGCTAATTCAACTTTGTGTAATTCTAGTTTAGTTTCTTGGGGGAGTAGAATCCTAGGATTCCTTTCCTCCTTCAACCACATAACCAAGAGGCACTTGTCAAGGGATTTTAGATCCAAGATGTTTCAAGTTTTTAGGATAATCATTTCCTCAGTAGGGGGAAGAAGGACCCCCCACACAAAAAACCTCTAAGGTTCTTTCCTAGCTAAGATCCACATTCAACTTTTCCTCGGCCTTGGCTAATGAACCATTGGACTTGTGTCCAATTATTTTTCTTGGACATGTATCCATTTGTGCTTTGGCTGAAATTATAGATGAATGTATTCTTTGATAAGGAGGATATTTTCTTTCAAAAAAATAAGGATCCAGAGAATCCACTTTTGGGGAAGCTTGGGAAGTGGCCACTACATCTCTAACTTCACTACTAGAGAGGTTTCCGTAAGTAATTTTCCATCTCGACCTTTGGATTTTTGAACTCAGTGATCCATTTAGAATGCCTCCATTAATATATCTAAATCTTCAAAAGTTATATTTTCCTTCAAGAGAAGTAATTCCTGTGTTTTTTCCCTAACCATATCAAACCCACTTAAAAATCCTTCATCCCCGAAAATTTCTTATGAGGGGGGGGAGGGATCTTGAGTAGGTGATGAAGCATCCTTCTATTTTCTCCCCTTATCTACATTTTCGTTGCACCGGTTTTTCAAAGGAAGCATGAAATATTTTCTTTTCACTACCTTGCTTGGGAACTATCTTTTTTCGTGACCGATGAGGGATACGACTTTGGGAGGAAGATTCTGACCCAAGATTTTATTTCCATTATTTCTCTCAATGTTCTTGGTTAGGAAAGCTTACTAAATTTTTTTGATCCTTAAGGAAATCTTGTTGTTTATGCCCATTATTATTGCATAGATAGCAATGGAAGGCAAGATACTCATATTCCACTTATTGCATCCACGCACCGAAAGGGGATAAAATTTAGATGGATTGGAGAAGGGGCTTAGAGATGTCCACCAGAACATAGATTCGAGCATAGGAGGAAAAAAATTGTTTCTTAGTGTGCTCACTAATTCCAATAGGGGTGCCGAGGGAAGAGGAAATTTATTGGAGGGATTCAAGGCCCCAAAATTCAAGAGGAAGCTTGTATAGATGAAACCATAAAGGGACATTCCTTACCAGTTCCTTGACTAGGTTTAATAAATGGGACCATAGCCTAATATAGATGCATGAATTCTTATAAAACCATGGACCTGCAAGGAATATCTTGTCGCAATCCTTAAAAGATGCAAAGATGGAATGAAAATACCCTTCTTGAGAAATCTTATCATCACTAACATGACAACACATGGTCTCAAATAGAGAACATCAACATCACATAAGACAATTACACAAGCGTCGACCCACATAAACAACATGATAACACCAGGTGCACGTCAATTAGAAACTTTTCCAATCGAACATATACAACTTATGACTCAACCACAAATGAGATCAAGGATAGGCACGTTCCACAACAAGTCATCATCATAGTTAATTCTTATTTACAATGAAAAATTCCAAGTGCATCTATTACACAAGCATAAATTATCATTCTCCACCAACATATTTTTAATTTAATTTAAAATTTAACTTAATAAAAGTACACTTAATTGGGATCTTTTTCTCCTTTACAATAATTGTCCATAACTCCATTTTTATTTGAAACATTTTAAACACATACAAAACTCTTAATACCCATTCTTTTGCGAGGTTTTTGTTTCTCAAAACATGTTTAATTGAAGTTTAATTTTAATTTCATTATGCAAGGGAACTAACATCAAGAAAAGGGAAAATAAATATTAGGAGTTTGAGGAGATGAAGGTTTAAGTGAGCTCTTTCTATAAGATTCCCTCCAAAAGAGTACCTTTATTTTTTTTATAGTTAATAAAGTTCACTACTTTATTTGAGTTAATTTAACATTTTCACATCCTGGAATTACACACACACACACACAAGAGTTTATATTTACTCCAAATTTTGATCTCACTAAGAGATATTCATCTTGATTTTTTAACAACATGAGAATTCCTAATTAAGCTATAAGGAATTCTGATATGACGTTATTCCTATACCAAAATATCATTTTCTCTTATACTCTTTACACTTAGGTCATAAGTCGGTATCATTATTGGAATTGTTTTAGAAAAATTGTAATTCAAATAATACATAATTTACACTTAGGGAAGTAGTGGCCACTTCATGTAACACACGCTAAAATTCTTGGATGAGACCTAAGAACAACCTAGGTTTATTAGAAAAATAATGGAATAATTTTTTTTTAAAAGTGTGCCCATAAAAGTTTTTGAAAATGACAACTGCCACATTAATGGCTCTAAGGAGTTAACACAAATAAAAAATAGTATTCCATGATAAAAATATATATATAATCTATAGTATTCTTTTGTACATTGTTTTGACTAAGTAAGTTTGATCTCCCTAAGGTTTATTTAAATAATAAATTAATTCCTACTAAGTTGAATAATCCCCCCTAGGGGTGTCAAGGGTAAAATTGGTCAATGAAATTAAATACCAAGGTTACTTAATTTCTATAAGGTTGAAACAACTAGCAAGGTCCCATGTTAAAAGTTGGGTTTGGGATAATGAACAATTCCCTACCCCAAAAGTAACCCCTTAAAAGTCAACTCATGTTTTAAAATTAAGACATTTAAATTAAAGGGTAACTTCCCACTCACCCCTTCTCCACCTAATTTTTGTAGGGATGAATCTCATCCCTTGGATGGATTCAATTTTGGCCCTTGATGTGGAAAAAGAGTACCCAACCCTAAAACATACTTATGAAGTCTTCTTTCTCATTTCACTTGTTTCATTGTTTCTATTTTTTTTTATAGGCTAATGGAGGAGGAAGGGGAGAGATTCCATTAGAGACCACCTCAAGCTCTTGGAAGAGGCTTCCAAAACTCCATTATTTTCCCATTTTGTTGATACCCAGATTAGGGATTAAAAAATGTATTTTTCCATTTTATTTAGTTTGTTTTCTTGTATTTGCCCAAATGGGATGGTGGGTATTTTTTTCTATTTCTATTTTATAGAAATAACTAGATTTGATTTATATAACCATTTGGGTCTATGAAAATGTGTGTGTGTGTGTGTGTGTGTGTGTGTGTGTATTTCAAATATGGGATAAACCTAAAATAGATTTAATTGAAGGAACATAATTTAATACATATATATTAAGGTATATAATTGCATGTGAGTTAGTATGTATATATATACACACACGTGTGTGTATGGAAATCCAAAAGGTTTGGCCGCAGCCAAAGATGTATCTAGGCCGTGGAACGAGAAAAACACAAGTTCTAGGTTGGGCCGCAAGATTAGTGAAAAGTATGCTGGGTTGGGGGGAGGGTCACCTACCCCACCCCCATCCAATTTATTAATGGGGTGGGGGGGTGGGGTCGGTGACCCTCCCCCCAACCCCCTTTTTCTTCCATTTCTTAAAACAAGTGCAGGCTACACTTTTAATTGACACTTTTTTTTTGTTTTTAAATTAAATTTTGTCAACTCTAAATTACACGCATTTTCTTATAAATTTTTATTTATTTATATATGTACTACACACACATATGTGTGTGTATGGAAATCCAAATTTTTTTACCGCAACCAAAGATGTAGAAGCTGTGGAAGGAGAAAAATGCAGGTTCTAGGTTGGGCCACAAGATTAGTGCAAAGTATGCTAGGTTGGGGGAGGGTCACTTACCCCACCCCCCCTCCCATTTATTAATGGGGTGGGGGATGGGGTTGGTGACCCTCCCCCAACCCCCTTTTCTTCCATTTGTTAAAATACGTGCATGCCACACTTTTAACTAGCCCATTTTTTTGTTTTTAAATTAAATTTGGTCAACTCTCAATTACACGTATTTTCTTAAAAGTTCTTAAATTTAATAACTTTTCATTTATTTATATATGTACTATTTATGAATATATATATTAAAAGGTAAATATTAAATATAGTAATATTGATAACATAGTAACAATTAATGTATTATCATGTACTTAAATTTTTTTCTTCTTTGAGAATTACAAGCTAACCTTAGAAATTAACCTTCTTCATTAACCAAGTAAAAAGAAAATTACAAATTGAGTTTTAGGAGATGAGTTATTTAGTAAGTAAGAGATCACTAACACTTAATTTAAAAATAGGGTTCGAGGAGGCACGAACGTTGCCAGAGGTTCGCCCCTCTCAGAAATTCGAAATGAGGTCCCTATTAATGGCGGCGAGAAACCAGTGGTATCTGTGGGAGGCGGATGCAAAAATGTAGAGGAAAATAAAGCACCAATCTCATGGATTGGTATGGCTTTCAATACTAACCAAGACCCCCATATCAAAACAGGGGTGTTCACTCATGGGACAGGTAAAGATGGTTCAGTCAAAGATTCAGTATCTCCTTCAAAACTCAATACTGGTAACTGCAGGTTGCAAGAGACTAAGAGTGGATCTGGTGATGGAGGAAGAGGTACAGGGGTAAGCCAGAACCAGGACAAACTAAACAGCGACAATAGGTCCGGATCTTATGCTTCAGCGGTCTCCAAACAGAAGGAGAATGCCAGAAATGAGCTCTTAAAACCCTCCCAGGAGGTCCCGACGCTGAAAATCGAAGAGGATTTACTTCTAAAGGTTCTTAAGGAGGAGGAAAATCTCTCCCAACTGGGGCTCATATGCAGATTTCACAAATTTTGGCCTAAGCTTTCTTAGCTTCATGACTGGATAGCCTAGAGATGGAGAGAAAAAATACAAGGTAAGATTGAGCTTTATCCTTGTGCTAAAGCTTACTTCATTGCTGTCTTTGAAACCCCTGAAGATAGGGATTTAATTTTTAGTCAACATTGGGTTTGGGGGGAACATGGGCTTATGTCCAAACCATGATATCCATCTTTCGACCCATTAAAGGAGTCTTTTGATACCTACCCGATTTGGGTTCGTCTACCAGGACTCCCATTGCAGCTTTGGAACAGATCTTGTCTCATTGCTATAGGGGATACTTTAGGCTCATGTGTAGCAGTCGATGATAAGACCTCCATTCAAACCCATACTACTTATGCTCGAATCCTGGTTGATCTCGATACCTCCAAATGTTTACCAGCAGAAATCAATCTACAGATTGGAGCCAGGCTCTAGGTGCAGAGGATAGACTATGAGAGACTTGCCTTCAGATGTAGGCGTTGCTTCCAAACTGGTCATGTTACAGATGACTGTGAACACTCCAAACGTAAGACCAAAACAGCCTGGTGGAGGGATTCTCTACCTGAACATCTTACAATCGACTCAGATCCGGCTAAGGAATCGAGTGCCCCCCTGCAAGCTAACTCACCCATCATGGTTGATTCACAGACCAATACAGAGAAGCCTCCAGATTATTCTTTACAAGCTGCTGATTCAGTGATTAAAGATATTCTGACCTCCCATTTGGATCACTCCCCCATCAAACCTATTACAGTTTTTCCGACTATAGTGGATGTGGGAAATCAAGAATGGACAGTGGTGGATCGGAAAAAGAAGGGTAATGCCAAATCTAAATCCCCCACCATATCGGACAAGATTTGATTCTTGTCTTTTGGGTGCTATTATTGCTACATTTTGGCATATGGCCTGCTACGCAGTTGCTAGGCAACTGTGTTGTTGTTTTGTTGTTGTTTTGTTGCAGCTGGTTTGCTTTTACTGGTTCCTTTCTTGACAGTTTTTGTTGGGCTCTTTTGAGTTGATCGTCTGGATGTTTTCTCCGTTAGTGGTCGGCTGGAGTACATTGTTATCATTTTTGTGGCCGGACCACTGCGTGTTTTCTGTTTGATCGCTGTCCAGCAGGTGTTTCTTTGCAGACTGCGTTCTGCAGTTGGTCCTTATTGTTATATCAGGATGTTGATCCTTTTTTTCGAGCTTTATTTTCCTATTCTGGCTCCTGAGCCTTGCTGTACAAGGGTATAGTCCCTTTCAAAAAACTATTTGCCAATAATTAAAAAACACTTAATTTATTTCCATTTCAAAGCAAGGCATTTAAATTTATTACTTTACATTGTCATTTTCTTGAAATATAAAAAAAATCAACACTTCTAAATACAATATATTCAAACTTGTTCTCTTTTTCATTTCACCGTAATATGCGTACATTCAAAATAGCCACAATAAATTTATTTTCCATTCAAATTTATTATGCATAATAGTTCAACTTCTTACAACCTCTATTTTTCCTTCTCTTATACAATGCTACAATGTTCACAATGAAGTACACTTTCTTTTCCATTTCACAACTAATTCAGACAAATATTTCTTTCTCTTTTCAATATACAAATGTTTGAATGTAAAATCTATCCAACAATATTGTTACAAATTCATCCACTCAAGGTGGTAAATAATATAAGAATATAAATAAAAGAAACTACAATAATACATGTTCCTCCACTCTAAGTGGGAATACAATAAATTTCTTCACAAAGATAAGTTCTCAAGGTCTCCAACAATACTCCAAGCTCCACAACTCCAAGAAATATAGCTATATCAAGATTTTTTAATTCACAACAAAATTGGGGGAGAGGCAATGCTCTGCACCCAACCAATACATCCAATGAAGAGGAGAAGCTATCCTCTTCATTGGCCCCTGAGCCCCAACCACATCAAAATGGAAGATGATTTCAACACATGGAAACAAAAAGCTTCCACAATGCTTAACAAACATAGTTTCATAATCCACTCCATCTAAATTGAAACACAACAACAATACAAGAAAGAAGAATCAACAAAACAACAATATATCAAGGCTTATCAAGAAAGCCAAAAGAGCAAGACCTATGAGAAGGCCACTTATGCCTCCCAATGGAAATGGGTACCCACTTTAAATCCTCCAATGCATATCTCAAATCCCCTACAAAATTTATGCCTCCTTCAAGTACCCGTTATACCTCCATATACTCTTATGCCCCCCCCAATCTCTTATGCCTCCCTCATAACAAGAACAAGAAGACATGCAAGCATTCCTCATACAAGGTGGGGCACCCAACCAAAACTCCCTTCACAAGAAAGTAAACTCTTATGTCTCCCTACATGAAATATCCCCATAGTCTCCTCCTACTCCAAACTTAGGAAATTTACCCATACCCAACAAACATTCCAAAGGAAAACAACACTTAACACAAACATATAAACAAAAAATAAAAAACACAATTTAAACAAAGATGAAGCTCCTACCTCTCCATAGTAGAGCTTGTCCCAAGAATGAAATTCCAAGCTCCCGAAAACCAAGAAAGCATCCAAAAATCCCTATAATCCACAATCTTTCTCAAAAATCCTCTAACTCTCCCCCAAAATACAAGAGCACCAAAATAATCAAGTAACCCCTAAACAAGCAAAACGATTTCAATAAATAGAAAAAGGAGAGAGGAGGATGATTTGGCTCCAGGTAGGATTCCATCTCATTTCCTCTCCTCTCCACATCACTTTGATCAACCTCATAATCCAATGCACAATTAATAAGTGGTTGAAGCAATGACAAGTTACTTACATACACCATCTAAGCCCACACCCCCTAAGGACAAAATTAATTTCTTGAAAGAAAGTGCAATAAACATTTTACCTTTTTATCTTCCCAAAACACCTATTGGGGTCTAATTTTGACCCCCAACCCATAGGTAGGGTTGGCATTGTCATTTAATAGGCGTGGGACAAGTTTTCCTTGTCCCACAAGCTTCCAAATTTGGCCTCGGAGGAAAAATTCGAGTTTCCCATGAAGGGTAGAGTGTATAACACTCGATATCTCAAGCATTCAACACACAACACAAACTCAAAGGGAAAATCAAGTCTAATAAATGAAATTATTTTTGTCACATCTTTAATTAGTTTAGGACAAGGTTAAATTAGCTTAATTAAGACACTACAACCCACTTATAATAAAGGGGTAACACATAAATCAAAATCAAAATCTTTAAACAAGCAAATTACATTACTAAAGAAACACATACTAACATTAATAAAAGAGACTAAAATAAAGGACAACACATGACCCCTTGGTCACAATTTTCCCCTAACTAATTAGTTCTAACACACACACAATTACATGTTACCATGGTGACCCTTGTTGAATTCATCTAGAATTCCAAAGTGGTTAGTCTCCAATCCCCCCGATGTTTGTTGTGAATATATATACCTTCAAAAATCTAATATAGCTCCTTCGGCCTCGTGGCCATATCAAAACATTCAAATTAAATATGAAATTTAAATCTAAAATCATCAATATATATATAAAACAAATCATCATCTGCCATTTCTAAAATTTTTACCTCTATTCTACATTTCATCCAAGTCAAAATGATCACAACATTATTTCAATTATCAAAGCCTACGAAGTGTGATGAAAGATATCACATGTCAGAAGTATATATATATATATATATATATAACCATGTCCACAACATCTCAACATCAAATATAACATATCTCTAATAATCCAAATTCATCGTATGTGAATCGAAACAAAAACCATGAAATACCTCCAGCATCTAGTATCAAGGTAAAACAAAAGTGATAACAATATGTATAAGTTTAGCCGATAGTATCATAATCAATAACAAAAAGGTGTCGAAGGGAAGTGGGAACTACATCCTTGTCCCCCTAAACTCGACTTCCTCCTGGAAGTCATTGGAACACGTGTGGAAAATGAACTCGTAGTAAAGTAGCATCCTCCCATGTAGATGCAGTCTCATCATATCTATCCCAGTGGACCCGAACCTGGTCAATCTCTCTGTCTCGAAGGCTCGGGGTCTTGCACTCTAAAATGTGTACGTTCTCCACTGTCACCTGCCCCTGATCCTACACCTGTAATGAGGTCCAATCTAGCACATGAGAAGGATTAGAAATATATATCCTAAGTACTGAAACATGAAACACATCATGGACATGAGACAAGATAGGTGGCAATGTTAGATGATAAACCAAAGGTTTGATACGCTCCAAGATCTAAAAGGGACCCAAAAACCTAGGAGAAAACTTAGAACCTTTTCCATAACGGATAGGGCTATTATGCGGTCTGACACAAAGAAACACCTTCGTGCCTACCTTAAAAATATGATCTATCCTATGATGGTCACTATACTTCTTTTGCATGTCCTGTGCCTCTTGTAATCTCTGTTTGATCAAGATAACTTGCCGCTCCATATCCTATAATAAGGTTAGCCCAAAAGAAACCTTGTCCTCTAACCTTTTCCAAATAAGAGGTGTCCTACACTCTCTACCATATAAAACCTGCAAAGGAGCCATGCCTGTCAAACTTTGAAAGCTATTATTGTAGGAAAAATCCACCAAGTATAGGTACTCCTCCCATATCATTTGGTGATCCATGACGTACATCCTAAGCATGTCATCCAAAATATGATTCACCTACTTAGTTTGACCATCTGTCTTAGGGTGATATGATGTACTGAAATTGATCTTTTTCCCAAGGACGTGCTGCATGGTAGTCTAGAAGTAGGAAGTGTACAAGGAATCGCGGTCATAAATGATCTTCTACGGAATCCCATGTAATTTGACAATCTCATCAAGATATACCCGTGTCATTACACTTGCTGTGTAGGTGGTTTTCACTGGAGAAAAATGAGCTACTTTCATCAATTTATCCACTGTGACTGTGATGGCATTGTGGTGGTATCTCCACATCCGTAACCTAACAATGAAGTCCATGGAAATAGTGTCCCACTTCCACTCTGGTATAGCATGAGGAAAGAGAAGGCCAGCTTGATGCTGATGCTAGACCTTCACCCTATGACACTTTAAATAGTGTGACACAAACTAAGCCATGTCTCTTCGTAGTCCTCTTCAATAGTACAACTGTCTCAAAGTGGCATGCATATTCTTCACCCAGGGATGGGATAAATAAGGTGCATGAAGAGCCTCTGTCAAAATTTCCTACCTCAAGTCTCCATCTCTAGGAACATATATCCAACCTCTATGTCTGAGAAGACCATCTTCCTCTAATGAAAATCCATTAAATATCCCCTCAAGGGATCTCTGAGACTCAATCTCTGCTCTGGATGCAAGGTAGAAATTGTCACGAGGGAGCTGCTACAAAATCCTTCTCTACAAATCTGTGCCCACTGAAGTGGCCATAGCCACATGTTTCCGTCTACTCAAGGCATCAACAACCACATTCTCGTTCCCTTTCACATGCTCTATCTCCATATCGTACTCACAAAGTAACTCCATCCAACGCCGCTAATGAGCGTTGAGATTGGGCTGCATGAAGAGGTGGCGAAGACTCAAGTGATCAGTCTTGAGTGTAAATCTCCAGCCAAGATGAAAATGTCTCCATTGCACCAAAGCATGCACAAATGCTGCAAGATCAAGTTCATGAGTTGGATGATTGATCTCATAATCTTTGAGACTGTGAGACTCAAAAGTAACTACTATGCCATCCTACATCAGCACACCTCCAAGTCCTACAAAAGAAGCATATGTGTAAATGTAGAAATCACCCTGAGGATCTGACATTGTAAGAATATGTGCCATCGTGGTGCATTCCTTTAGTGTACTGAAGGCCTACTTACATATTTCTAACTAAACAAACTTATTCCCTTTCCACTGAAGAGAAGTGATGGGGTGCGTAATCTAAGAAAAGTCTTGGAAAAATCTCCTATAATATCCTACCAAACCCATGAAGCTGCACACCTCGGTCACACTGGTGGGTGCTGGCCAATATATGATGGCTCAAATCTTGGAAGGATCAACTGCGATACCTTGCCCATAAATTATGTGGCCCAAATATTGCAGCTCTCTCTGAAAGAATGCACACTTCTCCAAGTTCCCGTAAAGATGCTGCTCATGAAGACACTGAAGAACCTAGTGAAGGTGCTCCTCATGCTCCTCACGCATATGTGAGTAAATTAGAATGTCATCAAGGAATATGAGCATGAAGCGATCTAGAAAATTCCTGAATACCCCATTAATCAAGCTCATAAACACTGCGGGGGCATCCGTCAAATCGAAAGGTACCAATGTGAACTCGTAGTGGCCATATCTTGTACGGAATGTGGTCTTATGAATATCCACCTCCGTAATCCTGAGCTGATAATTCCTTGACTTAAGATTTATCTTGGGGAAAATTGTGCCCCCCTTCATTTGATCAAACAAGTCATCTATACGTGGAAGGGGGTAACGATTCTTGATTGTTACTTTGTTCAGCTGATAGTAATCAATACACAACTGTAGAGAGATCCATCCTTCTTCATGAAGATCACCGATGCACCCCAAGGGGATATGTTAGGATGGATTAGGCCTTTCTCTAGAAGGCCCTCAAGTCACGACTTGAGCTCACATAGCTTAGGAGTAGTCATCCGATAAGGTTCTCGTGAGATAGGCTTTGTGCCCGAAACCAGATCTATGTGGAAATATATCTCATGTGGGGGAGGTAACCCCAGTAGCTCCCCTAGAAAAACATCAGCAAACTCTCTCAAGATAGGATGGTCATCAAGGGATGGTCCACTAGACTCATCCTCAGATCTGTCACTAACTGTAATAGCATACATTTGACAAACCTGTCACACACACTGCTTAAGCTGCATAGTAGAGATAGTGTGAATGGAAATGGGCCTCCTAACTCCTTATATGAAAGACTCCACTCCTAGATCATGTGTACAAACAATAGTGTTTCGGTAGTAGTCCACTCTAGCTCTGTGTGCAGACAACTAGTCCATGCCCAAAATTACACCATAAGATCCTAATGGAAGGATTTGAATATCCAAGGTAGTGGTGAAGGGTCCCCAATCCACTACACACTCCTTAAGTAAGGAGTCTATAGAAATTTTTTCTCTAGAAGCCATCTCCACATCCCAACTACGACCCTACCTAACTGTCACCAGCCTGTAATGCTCTACTAAGGATGGTGCAATAAAAGAATCAGATGAATCAGAATCAAATAATATAGAGGAAAAAATACCACCAATACTACCTATCATCTCTATCACAGTACTATGGTGCTTATCCTGGTGGTTCTCGACCACTACGTAGATCCGATGGCTCCGTGCCATATCTCCAATAGTAGGCTCTGAGATCTGCATCTTACCCTTGTTGCTAGGGTTCTGTGGGAAATCTCTCCAATGATGTCCAACAACACCTCAACCATAACAATTTCCTGGTCCTGTCTAATGAGATACAGCTCCAACTGGTACTCTAGAGGTCTGACCTCTGGATCCTGATAATCTGGCTACGGACTACTAAGGTCTCTGTTGGTGAGCTCCTACTGACTGAGCACTTGGTGCACCCTTTGTCTTGATGGGACCCTAAGGAGGAGGCCCCATACTCCATCCTCTCTATGTATTAAATCTTTGAGGAGGTCTGTAAGGTGGGTGGGTTTGCTGCTACTACTGTTGGTGCTGAGGTGGTTGCTGTGGTGGTCTAAATGAAGCATGTCTTGAACTCTATCCATCATGTGGAGGAGGAATTGACCCCCTTTATCTTCCATCCTGCATCTACTGGATGTGGCTCCAAACTTTTTCTCTATCCTGCTACGTCTTTCCCCATGTCCCCTCTACAATATAGGCCTTCTCCACGGTCTTTGCTAATTTCTGTGGGTAGTGAATGCACACCACACCACCTAAATCCAAGTTCAGGCCCTAGATGAACCAGTGAATCTATACCTACTCATCCTACATATATTTGACGTAGTGGAGTAGGTCCAGAAATCAACTCTCATACTCTGTTATATTCATCGATGTATGGTACAAGTCGTGAAACTTGTCTATCCACTACTAAATAAACCTCTTGGGAAAATACCTACTCCTAAAATGCTCCTCAAATAGCTCCCAGGTAACTGTCTCTAAGTCAACATGAAGCTTCTGCTTGTCGGTCCTCCACTAGACTCCTGCTCCATCCCTCATAATATAGATCGTAACATGAGATTTCATGTTGCTAGTACAAGGGAAGAGCTTGAAGCATCCGCTTAAGCTCACCAACCATGCCTCTACCTGAAAACCTCATGTATCACATGAATAGTGAGATGGTCATAGCTTCAAGATCTCCCTGATATGGTTTACAGCTGACATTTTATGACCCCTAGGTATATTTACATGATTCTCCCTCTCTCTAGGGCTCCAAGACCTGTCCCTATGTCCTAAGATCCTATCCCCATGTCCTCTCTATGGTGACTCTTCCCTAGCCGACTCCGTGTGAAAGTTATCTGCCCTATATTCCTCATTGTGTCGAGGGGATACATGGGTCTCCACTGACGGCTCCATGTCATGTCTAGAAAATCATCCTCCTAAGGGCTCTCCACTTATAACGGCATTGATGTCCTGAAGCGTCTGTAGAATCTGAGGTAGAATGGCCGCTACATCCTGATCTAGCAGTGGTATGGTTATCTAAAATTCACCCCTCAAGGTAATTTTGATAACATACATCAAATTCTTCATTTCCGAGCAATTAAAATTGATTCTAGGCCCAAAATTATGTTTTGGCCCCCCCCTTGGTTTCTCTCTAACTCCCCCATCTAAGGAAAAAAACCAACAAGTTAGGAAAAAAATGAAAAAATCTAAAAATGAAGTCGCAGGCTTGTTTTAATGGATTGCGGGTTTAGAGGCTGCGGATTGTACCAGTGTGGATCATACCAAGGTTCATTGTACCAGGTTTGGAGCCAAAATACAAAGGAATCGGCTAAATCATCTTTCTGCATCCCAGACCGCACAAGTTCAATAAGGACATGTGGGGCGTGCATTGCCAAAATCACCGTAGGTAAAGAAAATTAGAAAAAGTGGAAATTTTATTCCCATGCATTCCATGGGATATTTAGGATGCAAGTATGTGTAGGATGCAAAAATACAATTTTTCCGTAAGTTAGTGCATTGCAGGTGGCATAAAGAAATGTTTCTGGGACAGTCGGGACAAAAGTATGGGTGGGACGTGCAAAGGCGAAAAGGCCACAAAAATAACCATACGTTGTGAAGAATGTAGAGGTCAACAACCCTAATGGCCTGGTCAATAGTGGATGCACAAGAAAAGGAAGCCTAAATCGTTTGATGCGGATGAAAGTGTCCGGGACAGCCAGGACACGTGGACCCGATTTTGCCGAAAATGAGAAAAGTCAATGTTTGATCTCCCAAACTTCAAACGGCCATAAATTCTAACTTTGAGCTCTAATTTTCTTAATTTTAATGAGTTTAGATATATTAAAATAAAATAAACATGTTCAGCTCCAGTCAATTAATGCTCATTCCTGTCAAATGATAGAAAATGCCTGGCAAACTCAAAATAGCTACTCGCACTCAGATGGCCATAACTTTTGCATTTCTCAACAAAATTGCTACCGTTGGAATTGTGGCTTCGATTCCAATGCAAAAAAATCATCAAATTTGGGATTTTATGAGAAATGGATGGATATTTTTCATAAAACGTGGCCGGGTTCTTGAAAGTGTTTTATTTGGTAGTTGGGAGTGCAATTAAGAGCCATGGTCATCATTCTTTCTCTGATGTAGCACCTAGGACAGTATGGGGAGAATTTTTCAAGTAATATACAATCATTTCACTCCATTCAGTTCCTCTTACAAGTGGTTGAAGAACAAATTTTGGGATTTTGATTTTTCCCTTCTCTCTTCTCTTTTTCTATAAATTGGAGTTTTAGGCTCATTGGAAAAGAGGTATTTTTGTTGTAGCAAATCTCTATCAAAATTGCTTTGTGAAGCCAATGAGTTGTAGGCCCTTGTAATGGACTCCTTGCATGGTGATCCAAGCCCATATCTTGTAATAGATTGAACTGTGCATATCACGAAGCAATAAAATGCAAGTTTGTGGATGCATCTTCCCCTGTTGTGTTTGTTTGCACTCTTCTTTCCCTTTCAACCTTCATTACAAGAATATTGTGTCCATTTTTATGCTCTTATGAGGACTCATTATTATTGTGCATGTATGAAATATTGTTGTGAATGCATTTTCTAGAATGTGGAGAACTGTTATCACCCCTTCTAGTATGTAATTTACTTCTCAAGGGCTCTCTGTGTATAACGTCATTGACGTCCTGAAGTGTCTATAGAATCTGAGGTAGAATAGCTGCTACAGCCTAATCTTGCGGTGGTATATTTAGGTCTATGTGAAAGGACCCCTCGTTTGATCCATGCCTCTTGCACATACCAAGGAGAGAGTTAGTTCATCATTCTAGGTTTTATTCCAGTTTTCTATGTTCTCTAAATTTATACAATTATCAAACATTGTGGTTTTCTAGATTAAAAGAAACTAATTTTACACTAGGTTAAATGTTCATGTTTCATGTCTTTTAAGTGTGCCCAAGGGTCCAAGCTTTGAACCCACAGCTCTGATACCAAGTGTAACACCCGCTAAAACTGCTGGCACGAGACCTAAGAACAATCTAGGTTTAACTAGAAAAATTATGGAATAAATATTTTTTTGAAAAACGTGCCCACAAAAGTTTTTGAAAATGACAGCTGCCACCATTAATGTCTCTAAGGCGATGACACAAATAAAAAAAATAGTATTCCATGATAACACAATATCTGAAATCTATAGTATGCATTGGTACATTGTTTTGACTAAGCAAGTTTGATCTCCCTAAGGTTTATTTAAATAATAAATTAATTCCTACTAAGTTGAATAATTCCCCCGCCCGCCCCCCCCCCATGGGTGTCAAGGGTAAAAGTGGTCAATGAAATTAAATACCAAGGTTATTTAATTTCTATAAGGTTAAAACAACTAGCAAGGTCCCATGTTAAAAGTTGGGTTTGGGATAATGAACACTTCCCTACCCCAAAAGTAACCCCTTAAAAAGTCAACTCATGTTTTAAAATTAAGACATTTAAATTAAAGGGTAATTTCCCACTCACCCCTTCTCCACCTACTTTTTGTAGGGATGAATCTCATCCCTTGGATGGATTCAATTTGGGTGCTTGATGTGGAAAAAGGGTACCCAAACCCTAAAACATCCTTATGAAGTCTCCTTTCTCATTTCACTTGTCTCATTATCTTCTATTTTGTTTTGCAGGCTAATGGAGGAGGAAGGGGAGAGATGCCATTAGAGACCACCTCAAGCTCTTGGAAGAGGCTTCCAAAGCTCCATTATTTTCCTATTTTGTTGATACCCACATTAGGGTTTTAAAAATGTATTTTTCCATTTTATTTAGTTTGTTTTCTTGTATTTGCCCAAATGGGCTTGTGGGTATTTTTTTTTTTTTTCTATTTTATAGAAATAACTAGATTTGATTTATATAACCATTTGGGTATATGAAAATGTATATTTATATATGTACACACACACACACACATATACATATACATATGTATATATATATTTAAATATGGGATAAACCCATAAATAGATTTAATTGAAGGAACAAAATTTAATACATATATATTCAGGTATATACATGCATGTGAATTAGTATGTGTTTATAAATTAAACACACACACACACACATATATATACATGTGTATAAGGAAAACTAAAAGGTTCGGCCACAACCAACAATGTACCGGTCATGGAAGGAGAAAAGCGCAGGTTCTAGGTTGGGCCACAAGTTTAGAGCAAAGTATGTTGGGTTGGGGGGAGGGTCACCTACCCCACCCCCCATCCCATTTATTAATGGGGTGGCCGTGGGGTCGGTGACCCTCCCCCCAACCCCCTTTTCTCCCATTTGTTAAAATAAGTGCAGACCGCACTTTTTAATTTGCCCCTTTTTCTTGGTTTTTAAATTAAATTTGGCCAACTCACAAATACACACGTTTTCTTATAATTTCTTAAATTTAATAACTTTTCATTTATTTATTTATGTAATATATATGTACTCTATATATACATATATATATATATACATACATACATACATATACACATATATATATCTGTGTGTGTGTGTGTGTGTGTGTGTGTGTGTGTGTGTGTGTGTGTGTGTGTGTATAAAGGTAAATATTTGAATATAGTAATGTTAACAACATAACAATAATTAATGTATTATCATATACTTAAATATATTTTTTATTTTATTTTTCTTCTTTTAGAGTTGCAAGTTAACCTTAGAAATTTACCTTCTTCATTAATCAAGTAAAAAGGACAATTACAAAATGAGTTTGAAGAGATGAGTTATTTAGTAAGTAAGAGATCACTAGCAATTAATTTCTTTCCATTTCAAAACAAGGCATTTAAATTTTTTATTTCACACTGTCATTTGCTCGCTATATAACAAAATAATCAACATTTCTAAATACATTATATTGAAACTTGTTCTCTCTTTCATTTTCACTACAATGTGCATAAATTAAAAATAGCTAAAACAACTTTATTTTTCCATTCAAGTTTACTATGCATAGTGAGTTTAACTTCTAACAACTTCTACCTTTTCTTACCTCACATTATACCATACAACAATGTACACAATAAAAGTACACTTTTCTTTTTCATTTCTCAAACTAACTCTACATTAAAAATATTTCTTCTATATTTTCAATATATAATACACTTCCACAACCACAATGTAAATGCAATTTTTTGCTTCACAAGATCAATAAAATTTTCCATCCACTTGATGTGGAAAATCATACAAGAATATACATAAAAGAATAGAATACATTATTACAAGTTCCTCCTACTCTAAGTGGGAATACAGTAAATTTCTTCACAAGGATAAGTTTCACAAGGTCACCAACAGACACTCCCAAGCTTCACAACTCCATCAAATATAGCTCTCTCCAAGATTTTTTTAATTCACAAAAAGGAGGGGGCAAGAGGTAATGCTCTCCACCCAACCGAGATATGCAATGGAGAGGAGAATCCATACTCTCCATTGACCCCCGAGCCCCAACCACATTACAATGGGAGATGATTTTAACACATGGAAACATCAAGCTTCCACAATACTTAAAAAATATAGTTTCACAATCCATTTCATCCACATTCAAACACAATAATAGCAGAAGCAAGAAGAATCAACAAAACATCAATATAACAATGCTTATCAATGAAAACCAAAAGAGAAAGACCCTATGGGTGAGGCCGCTTCTACCTCCTAATGGGAATGGGTGCCCACCTTAAATCCTGCAATACATATCTCAATTCCCCTACAAAACTCTTATGTCTCCCTCAGGTACCCCTTATACCTCCATATACTCTTATGCATCCCTCATAACAAGAACGAGAGGCAATGCAAACATTCCTCATACAATGTGGAGTACCTAACCTAAACTCCCTCCACAAAAAATTAAAATGGTATGCCTCCCTACATAAAATCTCCCCATAGCTCTCTTCTTACTCTGAACCAAGGTAATCTACCCGTACCCAATAAAAATTCCAAGGGAAGAACAACACTCAACATAAACATATAAACCCAAAATAAATAAAAAAACATAATTTAAACAAAGGTAAAGGTCCTACCTCTCCAAAGTAGATCTTTTTCCAAGAATTAAATTCCGAAGCTCCTCAAAACCAAGAAAGCATCCATAAAGCTCCAACAATCGACAAGTACTCTCAAAAATCTTCTAACTCTCCAAAAATTCAAGAGTCCAAAATGATCAAGTAACCCCCAACCAAGTAAAAAGAGCAATTAATAAATAGAAAAGGGAGGGAGGAGGAATGAGGTGGCTCCAAGTAGGATGCCACATCACTCATCCTCTCAACTCTAACTCACCTTAGTAAAACCTCATAGTCCTAATGCATAATTAATAAGTGGTTGAAGGAATGACAAGTTACTTACACACAAAAATCTAAGCCCACACCCCTTAAGGACAAAATTAATTTCTTGAAAGAAAGTGCAATAAACATTTTACCTTTTTATCTTCCCAAAACACCTAATGGGGTCTAATTTTGACCCCCCAACCCATAGGTAGGGTTGGGATAGTCATTTAAGAGGTGTGGGACAAGTTTTCCTTGTCCAAGAAACTTCCAAATTTGGCCACTAAGGTCAAATTCGAGTTTCCCATGAAGGGTAGAGTGTACAACACTCAAGATCTTAAGCATTCAACACACAACACAAAATCCAAGAGAAAATCAAGTCTAATAAATGAACTCCTTTTGGTCACATCTTTAATTAGTTTAGGACAAGGTTAAATTAACTTAATTAAGACACTTAAACCCATTAAGAATAAAGGGGATAAAACATATATCAAAATCTAAATAATTAAAACAAGTAAATTACATCACTAAAGCAAAACACATACTAACATTAATAAAAGAGAAAACTAAAACAAAGGACAACACATGACCCCTTGGTCACAATTTTCCCCTAACAAAATAATTCTAACACACACACAATTACATGTTGCCATGGTGACCCTTGTTGAATTCATCTAGAATTCCAATGTGGTTGGTCTCCAATCCCCCCGATGTTTGTTGTGAATATTTATATATATATATATATATATATATATATATATATATATATACGCATATATACCTTCTTCGGCCTCGTGGCCACATTAAAACATTCCTCATGCCAAAATATGCAATATAAATATAAAATCATCTATATACATCAATTAATATCATCTATAACAATTATGATCATTTACAATTTCTAGCAACATTTCTATCCATTCTACATTTCATCCATGTCAAAATGATCACAACATTAATCTCAATTATCAAAGCCTACTAATGTGCGACAAAAGTATATCACATGTCAGAAATATATATAAATAACCATGTCAACAACGTCTCAACATCAAATATAAAATATCTCTAATAATCCACATGCATCGTATATGAATCGAAACAACAACAAATCCGGTATCTCTAAGCATCTAGTATACACGCTAAATCAAAATAACTACAACAATATCCATAAGTGCAGTCGAACAATATCAAAATTAATAATCAAAAATGTGTCGAAGGGAAGTGGGCACTACAATTTCATTATGGTAATTTGCATTTAACTAAGCAACTTCTAAAGTAGCGCCATGATACCCATCATAAGCATAGTTTCAAATAACACCATTACGTGACAACACACATCTTTTTGACATTTTTTCAAACACATTGTAGACATGGTCTATACTTCTACATTTTGCATTCGGTTTCATATGCACAACAAATACCCTAGACCCTTCCAAATCTAAATGCACCAAGGAAATTTCAATTGCACTTCTACAAACTCCAGGAGGAAATGGTGATTATGTTTTGATTCATATATATATAGATGATTTGGAGTTATATTTCATATTTATTTTGGATGTTTTGATGTAGCCACAATGTGGAAGGAGGTAATTGTGATTTGTAGGTAAACATGTCACAACAAGCATCGATGGATTGGAGACCAACCACATTGGAATTCTAGATGAATTCAACAAGGGTCACCATGACAACGTGTAATTGTTATTTGTGTATGTTGTTATTGTTGTTAGGGGTTCCCATGGGGGCATCATCTTCAAATGTGACCAAGGGGTTGTGTGTATTCTTTAAATTAATTCCTTTGTTTAATTTTAGTATATGGTTTTCAATGATGTATTTTCCCCTTTATTATTTATTTTATTTGTGTCTACATTAGTGAGTAATCATGTTGTTAAATTAATTAAATGGGTCAAAAGAATGCATTTATTAGAGTTGATGGCTCTTGGATGAGGTGTTGAAAACAATGTGTAAGAAAATTTGAGTTTGAAACACTCCACCCTCCTTTCGAAATTCGGATCTGTCCTTAGGGGCTGTTTTTGAAGGCTTGTAGGACAATTTAAACTTGTCCCACACCTCTTAAATTATCACACCAACCTTACCTATGGGTTGGGGAATAAAAATTAGGCCTCATTATGTATTTTTGGAAGACAAGTTGTAATTTTTTATTGCACCTTCTTGCATGAAATTAATTTTTGTCCTTGAGGTGGGGACTTGGATTGTGTGTATACGTAAAAGGTCATTTATCCACCCATCTTTTTTATTGCTCCTTGGAGTTTGACGTTGACTTGTGAGGTGGAGTTGAGGATGAGTGATGTGGCATCCTACATGGATCTACCTTATCCTCCTCTCTCCCTTTTCTATTTATTAAAATACTTTTGCTGTTTTGGGGGTTACTTCACTGCATTTTGGGGCTCTTGCAATTGGAGAGAGCTAGAGATTTCTTAATGCTTGTGGATTTGTTGGAGATTTTGGACTATTTGGATTGGAAAATCTTGATGTTGACCGTATCTTGTCGGTGCGTCGGCATTGACCGGCAACCGGTTAATGCCTCACGGAGGCCAAAAACTGTACTTTTGGGTCTTTTAAACGTTTGGTATGCTTGTAGGTCGCTCTCCAAAGATTTATTAGGTCTGGTCTATGACCCCACTATGCACGCATATTACTGTGGGGTACAGTATCAACCAATTGTGGGGAGGCACCAGAGTCATATCTCGTGGAGTGTTTTCATCGATGGAATCCATTCCCGCTTTGAACGCACCAGAAAAAGCTTGAATTTCAGTATTAGATTCTGTGGTGCCCACGTTCATCAGAATCCAATTGTTGACGTGGTTTAGAGGTACTAGAAGAGATGAAGACTCAGTATTTAGGGGTTTGAGACTTGATAAAGTTACAACGAGGTCTTAAGGTGGTCTAAAAACTCGCAATTTGCAAAAAGTAAGTACTCATTCCCCCAGTCAGCTATATCGGCTCTCTTTGGATCCTTGTGTAAGATCAGACAAATCTGTATATTTTGCTATTGTCATAAACTTGTGACAGTAATTACAGTTTCTTTTGGACTATGACGATGTTTGTAAGAATCTATTTTCGTCGTTGTGAGAAACCACAACAATGCCGCTAAATCTCAATCCATTACCTAATGTACTGTTTTTAGTTATTGGAGGAAAATGAGGAGGACGGCTTCTCCTGTTGCATTTGAATTGTCGAACGGGTTGAGAGAGTATACGCAGCCCTTGTTTTGTTTTTGACCAATTTGACTCCAATGGCACGATCTTTCTTGACGTTGTACCTGAAGAAGCTTGTTAAAAGATCTGACAGACAAGGTGGCTAGTTCACGGGCTTCAGCAGTTTCGTTTACGGAAATGAGAACGAATTTCCGGACTTTAACTGTCGAATCGCCTTTGCAATGCAGAGGCGATCTTTCGTGAAAAGACTACCGGGCGTTTTCTGCGCAGGCGGTGAAATCCGTTTATTTCGCGATGTGCCCCAATGCCAATAGGCGCCCGCGTTCAGCTCGAATACTGTATTCTTCGCTAAAATAGAAAGGAAGTGTACAAGTAATTATTCTCTCGCAGTTGGACACTAGCAATTGTTGATGGCCTCGTCAACGTCAAATAACGATACGGATATTAAATTTAAAACGTTGCCGCTCCATAAGTCTCATGGTAGAAGCTCTCGACTGAAGGCGCCTGTGAAATACCTGATGTTGAAATTATTGCATTCCTCGGAACGTACTGTCGTTTGATTAGCACATCTTGACTTTAGATGGGATTACTTTCTGTGCTGGAGAGATATGTCGAGGGAGGACTGCGCCAACATTGTAAATGTCGGATTGGCATCGAACTAACTGTCTATATTATGCTAAAAAAAAGGAGATCAATTCAGGTGTTCAGTATCTTCTTGGGCAGTCGCACTCTGCGCTACGAAATCTATCCCATAAATATCAGAACATTACATATTAGACTTCCTCTTTAATATTTTATGAAAGGTCATTGCATGGAAATTATGCAATCATATTACTAAGGATGAATAATAGCATCAGTTTTCAGTGGACCTTAACGATTGTCGATTTTCCTAGTGGAAATTTATTTAGAACTCAAGTAATTCAGAGTCAAACACGCGCAATAACCCCAATGCAATCTTCTATATTTACTATAATGCACCGAGGAAATTCATCTTGTCAAGTCTCAAATATCGTTTTATCAATAGTAATCCATTCAATCCATTCCTGAAATCTTTAATGTGCAACTTTATCCTTGGAAACCTATTTGACTATGTTGAAGTTCCTAAGAATAGTGTAATTTAAATGACCAACTTGTGACAGTTGATATCTTTGTAAGTTACATATATTTAATGATTGTGGAGATAAGAACTGTTGAAAGTAAGAATTCAACCACTCTAATTTTCCATGTTATAATTAGGATGATGTGCTAATCCTCTACAATTGAAAGGAATTGACGGGGATCCCTTATCCGAGGAAGATAAAGTGGATTTTCCCCAAATCAATGGGCTTCTAGTTGAAAGTTATGGCCCTCTAAGAGATTAGGGGTACTTCGAGGGTGGTTTATAAAAAAACTAATGTCAAAGGTGGGGAAAGTGGAATGGAGATACAGATGCGTGCGCCCGATACTTACTTAGGGAAATTTTTGCAACAAATTACAAAGATCACAAAGTTCTCCCACGGCATCTGAAGGAGAAAAGGTGTATCGTGTAAGGTCGCTGATGGCCAAACTGTTAGTAGAGATATCTCTACGAATGTAAGGAGTGGTAGAACAATCACTTACTCTAAGTTTCCTCTATGAGCCCCGCAACTCCAAGGATCCTTCGCTATTGAAGAAAGGAAAATACTTCCATATGCGATTGAGTTTGCTATTGTGTAATTTTCATGGCATTGATTCATTTACAAAATTGCATGCAAATTATTAATTTCCCTAGAAAAGGTGAAGACGTGTCTCCTGAAAAGTAACTAAATCGGTCTGTCAAGTTGCAATTATAACCCTAGCCGTCAACAGAGGCGCAGAGTGCTTCTAAACTTTTACAACCTTTTCTTAGACCAGAGAACCCATCCATATTGTTCCAAGTCTTCCCTCAATGGTACCAAGAACTCATCAAGCCACTAAAGAAAACCTCTGTGGGCATGACATGTGGCATCTCTATGGCATCGGTGAAGGTGGACATAGTCTTATTTTACAACTTTGACTCTTTTCCATACCAGAAAACTGATTATAAAAAAAAATTCCTATGTGCCTCTAGCAACTCACCTGGTTCTGAGTTAGCTCAAAAGGGTTGGACACGTGTCTCTTTCATCCTATAGGCTTATTTTTATTCTTTGGGTGTGAAGCCCCGCCATGAGCTCATAGGCGTGTAGGTGTAACTTGTGCTTTTTGTAAAAAGTGCAAAGTGCCAAAATTCACCTCCCCTGCTCCGCCAGCACGATAGGACCTTCCCATAGCAAAGAATCTTCCTTGTATCTATCACGGCCAATGCTTTGGGCTAAAAAATTCTTCCGTGGGCCCGCAGACCCACAATTGGGAAGAGAATTAGAGGCCCTTGCCAAATCGCTTTGTTGACTTTATATCCAAAACGACATTGAATATCACCAAGGACTACAGATAAACGGTCTTGTAACCTTCACAGAATACTCTGAAGAGTTAAAGATAGATCATGATCTGCTTCAAAAGATCATTGGAAGGGGGAAGAAAATCTTACCCATCTAATGCAAATACATTTGTAGATTTCACTTAATTTTGGCCTAAACATTTTGAGCAATTAGGTTGAAGTGTGAAGATGAGTCACTGAGATTGGGTAAGTGGAAAATTACCCATTTTTAACTTAAATGTTTAACTCTAAAGCGATGGGTTGATCCCTGTGCTAAAGGGTTGTGTTCATGGGATAAGAGAATGTATTTGAAACGCATGTAAGATATGTATCTTGATTTTTGTACCAATACCTAGTGGAATTGGGGTGAACTTGGGCTCATGTTCAATTTTTCTTGGTACTCCATATTTTGACCCTCTAAACTTACTAGGGAATATTTAACCCTTAGTGTTAATTTAATTATTTATTAAATTAATACCTAAAGGAAATTTTAAACTATACTTGGTATAATTACACTCATTAATTTTGTAATGTGGATCTAATTTTTGTTATAACGGGAAAATATCATTTATTAAATTATAATTGATTTTGAATCTTTGTTGTGACAACTGTTGCTTGAAGCATGATAGTGGTCACGCTTTTTTAAAAAATTGTTCCATAATTTTTTCTATCTAAACCTAGGTTGTTCTTGGGTCTTGAGTGGTTGTTTTAGTGGGCATTACACTTGGTATCAGAGCCGTGGGTTCAAATCTTGGACCCTTGGGCAAACTAGAAAACTTGAGCCATGAACACTAAACCCAGTGAACATTAAACCTAGGACACTTTTAAATCTAGAAAACAACTCTATTTGGAAATTACATATTTTAGTAAACATGGAAAATTGAATGAAGCCTATAATAATGAACTAACTCTCACCTTTGTCTGTGCATGAGGCGTAAAAAAGACGAGGGGTCCTTTCACATAGACCTAGACTTGCCACCTCCAGATCAAACTATAGCAACCATCCTACATCAGATTTTACAGACACTTCAGCATGTTAATGCCACTCTACGTAGAGGGTTTGTAGGAGGACAATCAGCTAGACATGATAGGGAGCCATCCGTTGAGGCTCATGCATCTCCTTGACACAGCGAGGATCATAGAGGATAGAACTCCCACATGGAGTCAGGAAGAGTAGAGTCATCACAGAGGGGGTAGGGAGACCAGATTTATGGACACTGGGATAGCTCTCGAAGCCCTAGGATTAGAGATGAGCATGCAGAGAGGCCTAGGGGTCACCAAACTGAAGCTACGGCCATCTCATTATTCTGGGGATATAGGTGGATTTCAGGTAGAGGCTTGATTGGTGAGCTTGAGCATGTGCTTCAAGCTCTTCCCTTGTTATAGAAACACGAAATATCGTGTTGCAATCCATCTTCTAAGGGATGGATCCAGTGTCTGGTGGAGGATCGAGGAGCAAAAGCTCCATGTTGATTCAGATATGGTTATCTGGGATTTCTTTGAGGATTGGTTCAAGAGCAGGTACTTATCATGGAGGTTCATTCAACAGAGGATAGATTAGTTTCACGACCTCCGTTAGGCCTCTATGACTATAGCTGAGTATGTGAGTTGATTTCTAGACCTTCTCTTGTATGTCGACTATATGCAGGATGAGCAGGTACGAATCCATCAGTTCATTCAGGGCCTGAATGTAGATTTGGGTGGTACAACGCGTATCCATTTCCCACAGACATTAGATGAGGCCGTTGAGAAGGCCTATATAGCAGAGGAGACTCAGGGAAAGACATAGCAGGTCAGAGATATTGTACAGAGCCGCATCCAGTAGATGTAGGACAACAGGTCAAGGGGGTCAAATCCTCCTCCTCGTGGTGGACTGGGTTCATCACATTCATCTTTTAGGCCATAGCACTAGACCCGCTCACCGTACAGGCCTCCACATAGATTTGATGCATAGAGGGGGCGGAGTATGGGGCCTTCTCCTAGGGGTCCCATTAGGACACAAGGTGCACCAAGAGCTCAGCCAGCAGGAGCTCATCAGTAGAGACCTCAGTAGTCTGTAGCCAGATCATTAGAATCCACATCACAAACCTCTAGAGTACCGGCTGGAGATGCTACTCATGAGAGAGGACTAGACAATTTTTATGGTTATGGTGTTGCTGGACATTTTTGGAGATAGTGCCCACATAACCCTAGTACCAAGGGTAAGGCGCAAATCTTTGAGCCTACTGTTGGTGACATGGGGCACAGTCATTAGATCTATGCAGTGGTCGAGAACCACTAGGCTGAGCACCAGAGCACCGTGATTGAGATGATAGGTAGCATTGGTGGTGTTCCTACCACCATTCTATTTGATTATGGTTCTTTTGATTCTTTTATTGCACCATCTTTGATAGAGCAATGTGAGCTGGTGGCAGTTAGGAAAGGTCTTAGTTGGGACATCGAGATGGATTTTGGAGCCAAGATCTTTGTAGACTCCTTAGTTAAGGAGTGTGTAGTGGATTTAGGACCCTTCACCACTACCTCAGATCTTTTTATCCTTCCGTTGGGTTCGTATGGAGTCATCTTAGGCATGGACTGGTTTTCTGCACACAAAGCTAGGGTGGATTGTTACCATAAGATCATATCATGTGTAGATGATCTAGGAGTTGAGTCAGTGATAGTAGGGTTTAGAAGACCCATTTCCATTCGTACCATCTCTGCCATGTAACTTAAGTGGTGTGTGCGACGGGGTTGTCAAATGTATGCTGTCACAGTTAGTGACCAATCGGAGGATGAGTCTAGTGGACCATCGGTTAATGACCATCTTATCTTGAAAGAGTTTTCAGATGTCTTTCTAGGGGAGCTACCCTAGTTACCACCCCCACATGTGATAGATTTTCACATAGATATAGTTCTGTGAGAAGAGTCTATCTCACGAGAACCTTATCAGATGACCTCCCCTAAGCTATGTGAGCTCAAGTTGTAGCTAGAGGGCCTTTTAGAGAAATTCCTAATCCATCCTAGTGTATCCTGTTGGGGTGCACCAGTGATATTTGTAAATAAGAAGGACGGATCTCTATGGTTTGTATTGACTATTGATATCTAAACAAACTAAGATCAATAATCGTTATACCTTCCGCGCATTGATGATTTGTTTGATCAGATGATGGGGGCCACAGTTTTCTCTAAGATATACCTTAAGTAAGATTATCATTAGATTAGGATTAAAAAGGCAGATATTCAAAAGACCACCTTCTGTACGAGATATGGCCCACTGCGAGTTCACAATAGGTTCCTTTTGGTTTGAAAAATTCCCTTGTAATGCTTATCATCTTGATGAATGGGGTGTTTAGGACATTCTTTTATTGATTCATGCTCAAATTCCATGATGAAATTTTGATTTACTTGCGTACATGTGAGGAGTATGAGGGTCACCCTTGCCACAGGTCCTTTAGTGTCTTCATGAGCAACTACTTTACAGGAAACCTAGAAAAGAATGTTGCATTATTTCAAAAATAGGTACATTATTTAGGCCACATCATTTCTAGGGAAGGTATCGCAAGTTGATCCTTCCAAGATTCAAGATATTATGAATTGGTCAAGCACACACTGGTGTGACAAAGATGCGTAAACTTCATAGGTTTAGCAGGTTATTATGGAAGATTTTTTTAGGAATTGTTTTGGGCTACGTACGCCATCACTTTCCTTCAGTAAAAAGGGAAGGAAGGTTTGTTTGGTCAGAAATAGATGAGAGTAGGCCTTCAATATATTAAAGAAATGCCTCACAAAAATGCACCTATTATTGCAGTGCTAGATCCACAGTGTGAGTTTTTTGTATGCACAGATTCTTCTTTGGCAAGACTCAAAGGTGTGCTGATGCAGGAGGGTAGAGTTGTTTCTTTTGAGTTTTCGTAAACTCAAGGATTACGAGCTCAATTAGCCCACCCATGATCTTTATCTTGCCACATTTATGCACGCCTTTGTTTTATGGAGACACTTCCTAATCTTGGTTGGAGATTCACACTCAGGACTAAGCACTTGAGTCTTTGCCACATCTTCATACATAGCCCAATATCAAATGCTCGTAAGTGGCATTTAATGGAGTTTCTTTGCAAGTATAATATGGATATACAGCATGTGAAAGGGAAGGAGAAAATGGTTGCAGTTGATCTTATTAGTGTGGGAGACATGTAGCTAATGGCCACCTCATTAAACAAAGATTTGTGGAGTAAGATTCTACGACAGCTCTTCCTCACGACAATTTCTACATTTTAGCTAGAAGAAGAGATTGAGTCTCAGACATCCATTGAAGGGAAGTTTGATGGGTTTTTCATTGTAGGAAAATGTCCTTCTCAGGAGCAGACACAAGATTTATTTTCCTAGATATGAAGGCATGAGGTAGGACATCTCTGACAGCGGCACATCATGCACCCTATTCAGCCCATCTCGGGGTGAAGAAGATGGATGCCACCTTGAGATAGTTGTATTATTGGAGGGGACTTCGTAGATATTTGGCTTAGTTTGGGTCATGTTTTTTCGAGTATCAAAAAGTTAAGGCTGCCAGGCATCAAAATCCAGCTGTCCTTCTTTTTCCTGCATGCTATACTAGAATGGAAATGGGACAACCATTTCCATAGAATTTAATATTGCGATACTGATTGTCGAGATACCACCAGGAACACCATCATGGTCACGAGTGGACAAATTGATGAAAGTGGCTTCATTTTTCTCCAGTTAAGATCACCTATAAAACTATTGTAGTGGTACAAAGGTATATTTAGATGAGATTTTCAAATTACATGCGATTTCACATGGAAAATTATTTATGACTGTGATCCTCTGTATACTTGCCACTTTTAGACTACCATGCTAGAAAGCCCTCAGAAATGAAGATCAATTTTAAAACAGTGCACATCACCCTGAGGATATATGGACATAGACTAAGCAGGTGAATCAGATCTTAGATGACATGCTTAGGATGTATGTTATGGATCACTAGTCAAGATGGCAGGAGTATTTTTACTTGATGGAGTTTGCGTACAATAATAGTTTTCAGAGTTCGATATGCATGGCTCCTTTACAAGTACTATATGGTAGAGAGTACATGACACCACTTTTTTGGGACAGGTTAGAGGATAGGGTTTCTATTGGACCAGCTTTATTGCAGGACATGGAGCAGTAGGTGGTTATGATCAAACAGAGACTACAGGAGGCACAAGATAGACAAAAGAAGTATGCAGATCAACATAGGACCGACCGTAGTTTTGAGGTTGGTATGAAGGTTTTCCTTCATGTCAGGCCACATAAGAGCCCCATCTGTTATGTAAAAGCTTCAAATTTAGCTCCTAGATTCATATGCCCCTTTGAGATCTTGGAGCTATTGGTCCTTTGGTCTACCGTCTAGCATTGCCACCTAGCTTGTCTCGCATACATGATGTGTTCCATTTTTAAGTACTTAGGAGATATATTGCAGAACCTTCTCATGTGCTAGATTGGACCTCTTTGTAGGTGCAAGATCAAGGGCAGGTGATGGTGGAGCCCATTCGCATTATAGAGTGTATGACCCTGGGCCTTCGAGGTAGAGAGATTGACCAGGTTCGGGTACAGTGGGACATATATGATGAGACATCGGCTGTATGGGAGGATGCTACTTTGTTACAAGTTTAGTTTCCACACCTTTTCAGTGACTTCTAGGAGGAAGTCGAGTCTAAGGGGAGGGGGATGTAGTTTCCACTTCCCTTCGACCCCTTTTGTTATTGATTATGATAGTGTTGACTATACTTATGGATGTTAGTATAGCTTTTGATATGGCATGATGCTAGATGTTAGAGATCATGGACTATTGTTGATTTCGATTCACATATGATGCATGTGGATTCTTGGAGACATTATATATGGATGTTGTTATGATGTTGACATGGTTGTGTGTGTGTGTGTGTGTGTGTGTTTGACATGTGTTATTTTTTCATATTAAGTAGACCTAGAAAATTGAATTAATCTTGTGATAATATGATTATGGATGAAATTGTAAAGGAAATTATTTCTTTCTTGGATGATGTTTTGATTCATATATAGATAATTTGGAGTTATATTTCATATTTATTTTGTATTTTTTGATGCAACCACAAGGTCAAAGGAGGTAATTATGTTTTTTAGGTAAACATGTCACAACAAACATTGAGGGATTGGAGACCAACCACATTGGAATTCTAGATGAATTCAACAAGGGTCACCATGACAACGTGTAATTGTTATTTATGTATGTTGGTATTATTGTTAGGGGTTCCTATGGGGGGGTATCACCTTAAAATGTGACTAAGGGGTTGTGTGTATTCTTTTAATTAGTTCCTTTGTTTAATTTTAGTATGTGGTTTTTAGTGATGTATTTTCCCCTTTATTATTTATTTTATTTGTGTCTAGATTAGTGAGTAATCATGTTGTTAAATTAATTAAATGGGTTAAAAGAATGCATTTATTAGAGCTGATGGCTCTTGGATTAGGTTTTGAAAGTAATGTGTAAGTAACTTTGAGTGTGAAACACTCCACCTTCCTTTTGAAATTCGGATCTGTCCTTGGGGGCTGATTTTGGAGGCTTGTAGGACAAGTTAAACTTGTCCCACACCTCTTAAATTGTCACAGCAACCATACATATGAGTTGGGGAGTAAAAATTAGGCCTCATTACATATTTTTGGAAGACAAGTTGTAATTTTTTATTGCACCTTCTTGCATGAAATTAATTTTTGTCCTTGGGGTGTGGACTTGGATTGTGTGTGTAAGTACAATGTCATTTATTCACCCACCTTTTTTTATTGTGCCTTGGAGTTTGAAGTTGACTTTTGAGGTGGAGTTGAGGATGAGTGATGTGGCATCCTACATGGAGCCACCTCATCCTCCTCTCTCTCTTTTCTATTTATTAGAATTCTTTTGTTGTTTTGGGGGATAGTTTAGGGAGTTACTTCACTGGATTTTGGGGCTCTTGCAATTGGAGAGAGCTAGAGATTTCTGAATTCTTGTGGATTATTGGAGCTTTTGGACTATTTGGATTAAAAAATATTGATGTTGAAATTTTGGATCAAACTCTATCATAGAGAGGTAGGAGCTTGACTCTTGTGAAAAGGTTTTCTTGAAGTATTGTGCTTTTGTGAATGTGTTTGAATGTTTGGTATGTTTGTTGGCTGGTTGGGTAGATTCCATAGGTGTGGTAAGGCATAAGAGTTATTTTTTGAGGGATTTTGGGTTGGGTGTTCCACCTTGGACAAGAAATAGCTTGCATTTCTTACTTTTGGGGAATGCATAAGAGAATGGGGAGGCATAAGAGGTACTCGGGGGAGGCATATGAGTATGTAGGGGTTTGAGATGAATATTTTGGGGGTTTTTAAGGTGGGCACCCATTCCCCATTGGGAGGTATAAGAATCTTCCCACATATATCTTGCTCTTTTGGCCTTTGTGTGATGAGGCCTTTGATATTTTGTTATTGTCCTTTGACTATAACTGCATTTTATTTTGGACTGTGATATGATTGTGAAACCTATTTTGTGTTGTGAAAGCTTTTCTTATTTCCATGAGTTGAATCCATTTCTTATTGTAATGTGGTTGGGGCTCGGGGGCCAATGAGGAGAACAAATTCTCCTCTTCATTGGAATTCTTGTTTGGGTGGAGAGTGTTGCCTCTCCCTCTATTTTTTGTGACCAAATGAAACGTGGTGGATCTCTCTTGTTGCGGTATGTTGAGCTTGTATAAAGAAAAATTTTACAGTTCTCTTTGGATTAATATTGTAATATTTCCCACCTTAAGTGGATGACATGTAATAATATTTGTAGTGAAAGGATGCTCTGTTTTAGTATATGAAAGTTGTATTTGTATGTGAAAAAGGGATGAGAAAGATTTATTTTGTAAGTTGCCTCTTGGTGAAAAGAAAGAAGTGTAAAAGAATTTTTTTATTTAATTGAATGATGATTCACTTTTCACCAAATAGTGTTACTCTTGTTTAAAACTTGTTGTTGTAAGTATATTGTGAATTATCTGTTGAAGGCTAGAAATGCTTGTGTCAAAATTATTGCATTCCTCTGTATTATTTGATTGACACATTTTGAAAATAGAATTACATTTTTTATTTACACGTATTAAATGAATTAAAGCTCAAGATTGTAAATTAGATTGGAATGAACTTAACATTTAGAGTATGGTAAATGAAAATAGATCAATTCGGGTTTAAGTACATTTTTACTTTTGAATTCTTTGTAAAACCTACAAATAAGTATCAGAAAAACATACAGAGTACGCTGCAACAATGGAAGTCAAAATTAAACTCTAAAATTAACTAAGATGAACAAAGCACATTATAAAACAATTGCATTTCCCTAGTAATTTAATCAGAACTCCAGTAATCAGGTAAGAGGCATAATGACACAATTTCACATAAAAAGAAAAGAAATTCGTATTGTAATCTCAACCGTTAATCAATTAATCCTTGCAACCCTTTTGAAATCTTTCAAAGGAGTTTCTCCATGCCTGTTTGGTGTGTTGAAGAAGAAAGAATAGTGGATTAGACCAATTTTGGCAGTTGAAAAGTGTAGTTCACATTTTATGACAGGAAAGACTTTTTCTTAAAATTCACCTACTTACATTTGTCAAAAATTAATTTTGATGAAACCTATGCAGAGAGGAGTTTGAGCCCTTTTCAAAAATTCCTTACCTTCCCAAATTTGAGCTTCCAGTCGAAAGTTATGGCCTTCTAAAGTTTTTACTTCGCATAGTTTTTTTTAAAAAGAGGGAAATTTTTGTAAATTGGATCCGCGGGCCTAAAAATTACTTAGGGAATTTTTCGCAAAAATGCAAAAATTCACAAATTCCCCCGTGGCCTCACAGCCCCAGCAATTTAATTTTGGGAAAATGCTTCCATGGGTTCGCGGGCCCGAACCTCAAACTTTACCTTTTAGAAAAATGGGCAAAAAATCTTAAGTCTCCCCACTGGTCTGCTTCCCCACTTGTCACTGTGGGTCTAACACTTGGTTTCTTAAGGTGTGGGTGGAGGCATGGATCATTTTAGACCTTACCGATTTTGGGAAAAGATTAGCAAAAATTCCTAAGTTTCCCCGTCGGCCCACCTTCCCGCAGATCACTGTTGGACTGACACGTGGCTTTGCTTGATGTCGGCAGAGGCACGGGTTGTTTTTAACCTTCACACTTTTTTTAAAACAAAATTCAACATTTCTAAGTTGTGCCTGACGGTCCGCTTCCCTGCTTGAAATTTTGGTCACGACACGTGGCATCCCTGGGTGTCGGTAGAGGCGCGGAGGTTTTTGAACCTTTTTTCCCTTTCAAACAAAAAGAGTTAAAATCCAAATTACCTCCGATGACCCACCTTCCTACTTGGGCTTAACAATGTGCCACTTGTCCCTTGCACCTTTGAGAAAATTTTCTTCCTTGGGCCCGTAGGCCCGCCTTTGGGAAAATTTTCTTCCCTAGGCCCGCAAGCCCGCCTTTGGGAAAATTTTCTCCCCTAGGCCCGCAAGCCCGCCTTTGGTAAAATTTTCTCCCCCATGCCCGCCGGCCTGAAGCTCAAGAAATATGAGGAGTTATGAGGACTTATTTATATCATTGGAAAGAGGAAGAAAGTTCTTTTCTCTTGGAAAAAATTTTAGCAAACCTTAAGTGCATTAAATATGTGAAAAATTAGGTTGAAATGCAAAGATGAGTCTGAGAGTGGGTAAGTGGGAAATTACCCAGTTTTAACTTAAATGTTTAACTCTAAAGCATGGTTTGACCTTTTTAAAGGGTCACGTTAGGGGATAAGAGAATTTTTTTCTATCCCATGTAAATAAGAACCTTGGTTAATGTTTAGATCTAGTGAAATTAAGAAAAATCTTGGGCATTTAATTGCTTTGGCCCCTTTGACACTCTAAAATTAATTAAGGAATATTGAACTATAGTGTTAATTTAATTATATTTTAAGTTAACGCCTAAGGGAAATTTAACTATATTTGGATTAATTATACTGATTAATTTTGTAATTTCGATCTAATGTTCATTACAACAAGAAATCTCATTTATTAAATTATAATTGATTTTGAATCTTTGTTGTGACAACTGTTTCTTGAAGCTTGGTAGTGGTCACGGTTTTTTTAAAAAAATATTCCACAATTTTTTCTATCTAAACCTAGGTTGTTCTTGGGTCTCGAGTGTTCATTTTAGCGGGCATTACAAGATTCATGACTATAAGGAGTGTGACCCTGCATAAGAAAAATCATTTCATTGCTCTTATACCCTCAAGTATTAAATGCATATTATAAAAAAGAAATCTAATACAACTTTATGCATTTCAAATGCCTTTAAATAAACTATTTAAATCATTGGGTAAATATGCATCAATGTTTCTTTCACCAATAACCTTAAGAGAGGTCCCACAATCTATTAACTTCAGAATCATCCAACGGGGGAAGACTACACCCATACTACAAGAAAATACAAGAGAGTTCCAATATCTTTAACTCACAAAACCTTAAAGACAACACCAAGGTAATCCGCTACTACACACCAAGGGAACACATTTATCTAAGAGGTACAAAAGGAGTTCAAATGCAAGAGTTTAGTGTGCATAGGTACTTTGATATGTAGACTCCACTTGTGTAATTTAAATCTCTCAGCATGAGATTAGTCATAGGTCATACCACCAACTACCTTTGCAAGGTATTTGGGCACCCAATGGGGTCTGAAGGGCAACTTATGCACACGTGAGGTTTAAACTTATACATGGTATGATTACACCTACCACACCTTGGAACTATAGGTCCCATTCACTCAAATATGACAGGGTTCACATAATCATATTCACTACCTCACAAAATACTTAATGGAAATGGTCTTTTATAAGATGTGTCTTAGGTGATGGTGACAAGAAGGATAAATTTGGAGGATTAAATAATTTCTTAGGAAATTATGGTGTTACAAAATTAGACGAGGATTTCTTGAAAGGGGAGGGTACAAACCAAGGTTATAGTACTCACTTCATTGTGATGGTGTAAGATAGGATAAGTTTTCTACCAAACATTATGAGTTTATGAATGAACCACAATAATTACCTAACAAATGATGGTTTCAAATATCTAAACCATAAGCACCACATTTAAATCCATATAGTCATGAAACCCATGAAGTAAATGGTACAACGCCCCTTTTTTCTTCCAATTTACATTGTCAACTATCATGCTTTGTTAATCAAATTAACATGGTTTCTACAGTAGTTGATCATATATTCCTTCATTGTCACTCCTACTGGCATAGAAAAGTTAGTTTAAAACAAGCACAAATTCAAACCACGTAGTTTTTTTTTCATGTACAATGTGTAATACATAGGAATTTAAGAAAAACAATGGTTTTTCAACACTAATTTAAATAATGCATTCTTTTTAAACTTACTTTCTTTCAACATTTGTAAACTATGCCAATGTACAATATTTCAATATCATCTCACTAACGGAAACATATCACACTCATAGTCCTTCTTGTCTGGAGTACCTGCAACCAACACAGGGTCAGTCCTATAGCTGGTATGGAAAACCCTTACACTCTAGCAAAAAACCAACATGCATTCATCATTTTCAAGCAATCCAAAACCAAGTAGAGAGAGAGAGATAGAGATAGAGAGAGAGGAGTTAGAGATCATTTCCTCACACATTCACACTTCCAAATTCATTTACATTTTTTTTTTTGATTCAAGAGAGAAAGTATGGAAGAGAGAAAAACTAGAAGATTTTTTTTCTATTCAAAATATCATAACTATTTTACATTTCACATCCATTTTCATTTTATTTCAACCCATCTACATTTTCAAATCATTTACATTTTCAAGATCAACCAAAATTTCATAGTTATTTCTAGAGAAGAGAAGAGGGAGGAGAGATAAAACATTATAAATTACAAAATCCATTCATAGATTTTTTTTAATTAAAGCATACTCTACACAACAATTAAAACTATATGAAAAGGGTTCATGAGTATTAACAAGTCCAATGGGAGCCTTCAAGAGGAATTTCTAGCTCAAGTTGTGAGTTTGTGAAAATTTCCCAAAACATCTAAAGTGCTTACAATATGGGTCCTAAAACACTTATTTTAAGTTCAAACGTAAATTTCAATGATCCCTACTTACTCCATTATGTAAAAATAATTCATCAAATTTGACGAAAGTTCGATTACGACAAACATGGCTCAAAATAGAAAGGCGACTCTGAGACTAATTATCATAAATGCACATCAAACATTACTATTATAAAATGACCGGTTGAATCCAAAACCCACTTAAAACTCTAAGTTATGAAATCATTTTTGTAAAAATGGCAGTTAGTTTCAATTCTCACTACAGGAGTTCTAGAGGTAGGTAGGGAGTAGTTTTTAGTTTTTCCCAAACCGATACATGACAACTGTAAGCCAAAACTGATTGCATTTTCCTAAAATAAAAATGTCACCATAAGTGACTGAAAATCATAATGGGCATCGAAAATCATCTCAACAAGGTGTCAGAATGAGTTCAAAATTTCAGTTATATTTATGGTCCCTCATGGTGTCCTGAACCAACATGGATCATACTAGATGTCTTTCAGTCGGTAGGACGGTTCTTCATGACACTCCATGTGTGCAGTGTCAGAGGTCAAAATTTTATTCTTTTTGTCAGGCAAGAGTTGTATTTTATTCATTTAAGTTGAATTTTATATTATTCTAAACAATTTAATACCCAAAATAGAATGATAAAATGTGAATTCTCAATGCAAGGGGAAGGGAAATCCATACATTTTCCGATGCTTACTGGAGACATCAGCTTGCGTATTTTCTCATGGAATTTGACCAATGAGATCACATTTGGTTTTACCTTTCCAATGCATTTTCCACAAATACATTTTGTGCATATCCAAGAAGCATGGCATTCAACGAAACATTTTTTCCCATTTATATTTATTCAATCCCATTTGCATTCTCTTAAATAAGTTCAAAAATCCACATTTGCTTATGCTTAGTCAAATTTTAATATTTGTTTTCCAGGGCATATAAATTTGTGACATTTGGAAAAACCTGTCATCCCCAAATATGATTTTGGCACAACTTAGGAGGTATATGGTAAGGGTTTAGGAATGAGGTCTAGCACCAGTCATGTACATTACTTAAAAATTCCTAAGGGTATGCTTAATACCATCTCAAATATCACAACATTATGTACAGACTGCTAAGGAAAATGTTGTCGGTGGATTTTTTTTCTCTAGATAATTACTTTTCCTTGGCACTTCAAAGCCATTTAAATGAACCCATCCTCTTCACATAATGCAATCATTGTAGTCCATTAGACCATACTTTTTTCATGTGTTTTGTCAAATAGTTCATGTGCCTAGTGAGAAGTTCCACATTTTGCATACACAAATTGCCACTGGAAAACGTCTCCTTCCATATACGATCCAATTCCCTTTCCTATGTTTTAAGGTATTTAGTCAAACCCTCTTCTCATACCTTTTTCTTTGGCATATGTCTCTAACAGGCAAATTCAAAACCAAGAATAAACCCCCCTTTTAGTATGCTTGATAGTATTTATATCCTACTCTAAGCTTTGTTTAAATGCATAGGATGGGTGGATAATGGAAAGAAGGTTTGACCATTTAGTGGAAGTCTATACCAACTGTTTAAAAACTCTTGTCTTGTCTCGGATGAGCTCTAGGACAAAAATAACAACATAGATTTAAGAGAAAACAATGCCTAAACCTGGTAGATGCACACATAAATACCATGGCACGAGCTAACTACAACATATGAGACAAAATATCCTTTCCATTATGTTTTGGTGGAATCCCATACCCTCACCTAAAGCTCTTATCCTGGCACAACAAGGAGATCAGAAATACTTCGAGGTGTTCTATCAAACCATTGTTGTGCCTTATCGGCGTGCATCTAAACTTTATAGACAACATACAACACCCAATCTATTTAACGTATATTCAACCATTGGAGACTTTCTTAAACAAGAAAGGCTCACATTTTTGCACGGCTAGGAGTGTGCTTACAATGATTGTGGAGTCCTTGACCACTCTAGCCGCACTCCAGTCATTTATTTCCAAAAAAAAATGAGCTTCAAACATGGGTTGAGCTCATCAACCAACAGTGAATTACCAATGCCATATCAACAACCAAATCACCTAGTTATATGCTCAAATAACCTAGTCGGGTGGACATGGATGCTCTGATTTTGGTGCAAGGAGAGATTATGTTAGTAAGGAAACTAAACTGGTCACTTCCAACTCCTAAAAACACATTTGTTTGAGGTGTTTCACCCAATTTTTCTGGTCAACACGCCTATGATCCTCTAAGTTGATTTTCATCTTTTATTTCCCAAATTATCTCTCGCACATGTTAACCTGCAAGTGTCTACATATTTTGTAATTTTCACTTTGTGTTATTATTATTATTATTATTTCATCATGTCTTCTTCCTCAGTTCATTATCCTTACTGAACCTGTAATTCAAACCATCTAGCTGATCAATTGATCTCGATCTTGTCTAACATTTGAAACATCTCAATATGCCAAAAGAATGACAAACCATCCTGAAGGAGGATTGATTGGGATACAAACCTGGTGGTTTTTTTATCAATGGTAATTTTATAATGGTCTTATCATCAAATCCATTATTGCATTTATCTATGACCACTGACGTCCACCCCTATGACAGGGTTTCCAAGGCTACTTGAATTTACAACATCTGATAAATGATGGGACGATGCGTATTAGGGAAAGGAACTATCGAACCCTGTTGTGCGCATCCAACTAAAAAATCTAAAAAAATCTCATCCTTTCCTTTGCGTGAAGGTTTCTAAATATGCACAAAGGGCATATCCCTTCCTATATGATTTGATGGATTACCATACATTGTTTAAAAACTCCTATTTGGCACGGCTTGGGGGAGGGACACTGACATAGGTAGTGGAGTTAGGATTTACAGCTGAATCAATTTTATTGCATGAAAAGTAGGGGCAGTACTATTTCCCTCCCCTTACCCCTTAAAAGAGCATCTTCCTCAATGCAACACAACTCTAGGCTTAGCTAAGGGGATAAGTAAGTAAGTAAGGTCAATAGTAACACATGTCTACTTAGTAAAAGGATAACTTGTAAGCACAATACGACCACCTAAAAGTTAGTCACACATTTAAATTTCTTTAATTATTTACGTTATTTGAAGATTGGAATTTCTCCTTGATTTTATTACTCAAATAATCTTTTCCTTATTACACTTTTTTTAGTTTCAAAATCAATAGATTTCATTGTTCAATAGTTCAAATCGATAGTGAATTCAAATCTTAATTTTATAGTTGTTTTGAAACATATTCAATTGTGTTTTCTAATAAGTGTATTCACAATTCATTAATATTACCGGTTGCACCCTTTCACTTGTTCAATGTTCAAAATGTTATGTTTTTTTAAGAATTTTACATTTCAAAATTTCCAACAGGTTTCCCAAAATAATTGACATCACACTGTTACGTAAGGTAAAAAACACAACACTACCAACCCACAAAATACCTTTTAAAAACATTTTCGTGAGTGCATACCACAATAAGACTTCCATCCCAACCATGAGAAGGAAAACTAATGGTGCACATAATAAATAACTCTACTCACATGCCCCATGCATAGATCCAATATACACAACACGTGGCTAACATACAATAAGTCATCACAGAATGTGTATTGAACAGAGTTTCACATGACCCTAAACCATGATTTTAAACACACAATAACAATATAAGATCCAATAACACATGCCAACAAGGAGGAACATCAAGCCTCAAACATCACAATACATAACATGACTAACATGAGTAACTCGTGAACCATATCATCATCAAATCCTCCAAATGCCTCCCAAAACAACTCCAAAGATGAGTATATTATACAAGTGATCATTAAATAAAACAAGGATAACAAGCTTATATAGGAATTATTAAGATTTACATGCATTACCTATGCATCCCAAAGTATTTTTCCATAAGTCACTACAAGATATTTGATGAGGGATAGCTTAAGGAGCCAAAAGTTAGTCTTTAAGAGTTCGAGGAGTTTTGTTACAGTTCTAGAGAGGTACGAGAATTTATGGAATAACCCCCAATATAGAATCACTCGATAAGTGGTTATCAACCGTATCACTTTCATAACATAATTGTTGATTAATATTCAAAAATGAAATACTTAAATTATTTTAAATATATCAAGCTTTCTTGCCAAGAAAACACTTCCATACCAAATCTAGATATCATATAAATTTACTTGAACACAATCACCAATTCCTATACGTGACACCAAGCATTTATAGTGTGGTAACTACAAAATAAACAAAGAGAGTATGAATTATATTCCTTCTAAAGATGGTCCCCGATATCCTAAATGCATTTTGTTAAGCTTAATGCCCAAAGGACTTTAAGTACATCAAAACTTACCAAAGGAATTCTTATGATTCAAACATCGATCTTCTCCCAAAGAAGACTAACTATCACCACGTTTGTAACTATCTAATATTTCATATCAATGAATCCTCATATCCCATAAGTACACTATCCTATAGTAAATCATAGCTACTGAAGGAGTGAAACATTCCACACATGATGTAAAAATCCTGAATTGATTACCATATCTATATGACTAGTGAAGAATTTCATTATAGAAAATAAGGAGAAACACACATCACTGACCTAATTAACTGATCAATACTACAAAATCATAAAGGTTAAACCAAGCCATTGATCTAAAATTCATAATCATCAAATCCAACCCGCTGAAGAGGACATAGAGAGCATCAAGGGGTTCTCTCAAACAAAGAGGACCGAAGAAGTCATATTAGTCTCTCAACCAAAGAGGACCCAAAATCAAAAATTTCGCTCCACCAAAGGAGGACCAAATATCACAAGTTTCATTCCACCAAAGGAGAATAGAGTATCTAGTATCAGAGTCAAAGGTTGGTTCACTCCATGGACCTAGACTCATAGACCCCATCACCTCAAAACCAAGGGCATGTCTCATTTATCCCCAAGCATACAATGACATGGCACCTTGGGCATGTACCCCCATACAACAAGAGTGAACAACATGAACAAAGTAGAACAATCTCATAACTAGGCACCAAAAAACACATAACAGTCTTGACAACATTATAGCCAAGTGGCCTAAAAAAAACATAAGGCTCTCGAGTCTACCAAAAGGACATTAAAATCCATGAAATCTAAGCAATCCAAAAATAAATTACTAAGTAACTATTCAAAAAATATCGTGCAACAAAACAAGTAAATAACAAATAGAGTATCAGATATTTAAATAATTAAAAAAATAAAACACAAGTTCTAAAAATTCCTAGTTTACGAATATAACACATGAAAAATGCACATCACAAATACTATGAAAACTTTTATGGCTACCTGAAGGGGTACAAATCATTGAGTGTGCATCTCAGAATAAATAATTAATATATATCCAATACAATATCTAAAATGATCTCTGCTCCCTAAGGCAGAAAAATAAGCCTCCAAGGCACCAAAACTGACCACATCTATAGTAACCATTGTCACATACCAAAACTGAATATCCTAACCACTGGTGATATAAGGCTTATGAATTATCCTCCAATCTCTCGAATAATTCTCCACAACGGGTTTTCCTAGAGATCACCCAAAGAATTATTCCCAAAAGTAGCTCTAAGAAAAACCACAAACCATCTAATGAGTGTCTTATATAGGTTTGACATAGTGTTGAACTATAGAACAAGGCTGGGAATCTGTAGTGCCCACATTTTTATAGCCTCATTAATCTATTGACTTCATTATTCATAGATATGATTTGACAGGGATTTGATATATTTTTGACATTATGTTATGTTATGTTATCTTCATGGAAATGTACGGTGATTTGGGCACGTAGCGCAAATTTAGCTTTGGTTACAATGTTGACACATTTCATTTAGATATTGTGGATACTAACATATTTTTATGTTATTTAGACCCAATTGAGATATGATGGATAGATAGTTTAGTCGCACGTCTTGATGGTATGGATTATTTGATTATTTATGAGAACATATGATATTGGATTGTATGTCATTAAAGTATTCAATGTCTAACTCATGGAGAATTGTGATGAAATTGTGATGTTTTCATGGACGATTCCACATCGAGTTATGAGCATAGAATTATTTGGACTGATATTATTTAGTTGAGTATACTTGTATTGGACAGAGCCGTGAATGGTTCATTGATTGTGCAGGGGGGACAGGAAACAGGAGAAAGAAGCTTCAGTGGTGGCACAGCAAATGTGCCAAGGGCCCCCTGGGGCTAAGTCGAAAAATGTTAGTGTATGGGCCTTATTACTTGATTTCCTGGTTGGGCACCAGAGTGATCCTCATTTGTAAGTTGTATGTCATGTAAAATTAAATTTGATCAGGTGTTTATTTGTTAAGTAAACTAGGTTTAGGGACTTAATGTGTCCCACTTGCATTAATGTTTCATTGTGTAAGTGTGGGGTAATTAGAGAGGATTAGGGTCAAAAGTGCACCTTTAGTGGGCCCCACATCATCACACTTGCTTCATGAAGTTTCAAACCCAAAATTGGGGATTTTATGGCCAAAAATTTTTGTTTTTTGTGATTCTTTACCCCTTAGTTGTTGGGGCGTACTAGCATTTCAAAATAGCCCTTAGACCCACCTATTAGGTAAGGGGGCAGTATCATTTCAAGACATGAGGGGATATTCCCTCCCATTTTATCCTCTCGTTGTCATCTACATGTAAAGATGGATTAGAATGTGTGTGTTGTTAAAAAGTGCACAAACTTGCTCTTATTTTCTTTTGGCAATGTTGGGAGAAGGAGTGAAAATGTGAGTTTTACCTTTTATTCTTTTTGTTTTGGGAATATTTGGACTGGAGGGCAAGAGAGGTGGTGACAATGTCACCCCTAGTTGGTGAGGAAATGGTTTCTTTCTTCAAATAATCCCTAGTGTGGAGGTAAGACGACTAAAAACAACAACTTCTTTGGCGCTTTTTCGTGGGGTTGTAGACTTTTTAAAGCTAGAGTTTGCTTGGATTAATCGGAGGGAAAATCTAGAGTGTTGCGAGAGATTTTGGAGGTAGGCTTTTGAACACTGATATTTAGTTTTCATGTATAGATTAGATTTATATGGTTGTAATATTGGTTTGTTATTTTTGTTGTAAAATGTTGTGTATGTTTTGTTATTTTTATCCAAATATCATATGGCTTGAAGGATTTTGGAGTTTAGGGGGAAAAAAGGGAGGGGTTCCATCTTAAAATCATGGATTGATGGGAAGACATGTAGGTTCCTTTTTATTACCCTATAGGGTTGAGGGTGGGGAAGGTGGTTCATATGTTTGAACCCCAACTTACACGTCCTTGGAGAGAAAAACCCTTAGGTTGAAACTCTCCCAAGGAGGATTTTAGGTGAATGGGGAGCAATAATAAGGAGGGATGTTTCTCTTGGAGGGATAAGGGGTTTTGTTAAGAATAATGTGGTGTGACATCATATGGTGACAACACTCTTTGGACTTTTGGATCTTGGTCTCATCTTACTCTACCCCAATATGAGGAGGAAGATGGTTTTCTCCTAATTTATTTTATTTGGAAAATTTGTGTGTTCTTTAGTGTTATGGATTGTAGTGTATGGAATGTTGCTTGTTTATGTCTCCCAATAAATTGTGCACATTTGGGAGGAAGCATCTCTCTCTCCCATGCACTTGGGTGAGGGCTAGCATGTATTGCACCTTGGAAAGGAATGTAATGATGCCTATAGATTGGTTGGTAAAACAAGTCTTTCTCTATGTGATGGTTTCTTAGAAAAGCACTGAAATTTGGATCTCAAGTTTGGAAGATGGTTGGAGCCCTTGATATCTTGGATTCTTATGATTTTATCCAAATTTTGTTAACATTAATCTCATTATAACCTTATGGATATGGCTATGTGGTAGGTTTATTTTCCTTGTAAAGTTTCCATTTTGTGATTTGGGATTGCTTGTAAACTAGTGTCACATTTGTCTGTGTAACCTTCCTTCAATCTTGGAAAGAATACTTGTAATGTTGATTCCTTATGTATCTTAAGTATTTCGGGAATATGTTGTATTTGTGAGCTTAAGCTCCTTGGAAATGATATCTTGTAAAATAGTTGATTTATTTAATATGTATTGTTAGAACTCCATTTTGAAAAGAAAGTTTGTTTATCGGAAATATGTATTCCACAAAAAAGGGGCAAAATGTGAGGTTAAGATCACTAAAAGAAAATGTCACATTTCTTTGTTCGATATCCCTCTTATAGAAATATGTAGTATTTATTTAGTATTGCATTTGAAAAGAAGGATAGTGTAACATGGAGCTTTAGGATTAACATTGAATGGAAATATTTTCTTTCTTGCAATATATATCCTTGTAAATTTTTGGTAATATTATTGAATGCAATGATATTAGTTTTGTTTCCTTTTCATGTGAAACTTAATAATTTATCGTATTAGGAAAACAAATGTGAATTAGCTTTCTTCCTTATTAATTTTTAAGCATATTACAAAACCCTCTCTTCTTTTTTGTAATACCTTGCTACACTATTTTTTATCACATAAATAAGTAAATCATTTTGCCATAGATATATTGAGAAATTAATAAGTTTCATACTTCACATAAGTAACAAAACATAACCTAATATTTCACAACTTGACATAATTTTTAACATTTTATATTATATAAATATATTAAAATTATTTTAATATCATTATATTATATCATATTAAGATTTAAAACAAAAAAAAATGTGGAGAGGATTGAGCCCTCCATAAAAGCTTGCGACCTCCACCATTTCCGAAGCCCACTCCCCCAAACCCTACGCACCATCCTCCATCCTCCACGTGGAACCCACACACCTCCTACGCATCCTTCCCAACTCCCACTCCACTCACCACTTACACTCCCCAAAAACCCTCATCCCATACCCCCGTAAAACTGCTGCAAACATGATTCAAACCCCCCCTCCCCCATTCTGTGATTTCTTACCTGAGATTTCTTCAATACGTTTTAACACACACACACACACACACACACACACACACACACTCAATAATAATTCCTTCTTATATAAAAAAATATATGGGTATTAAATATACCCAACCCGAGAATACATCTGGTTAAAACATACAAATAACAATGATAAAAATAAATAGCATGAGAAAATAAGAATCCTTGGCTACCATGGCTCCTCAATGAAACAAGAAAAGAAATGAAAAGAAACAAAATGAAAACAAATGAGAAGAGAAAGAAACCATAAAGATGGATTAGGGCAACTTTAGGGCAAGTTGTAAATCTAGGGCCAAAATTAAATTGATCCTAGAGTCCACATTATACCCTACACAATTTTTAAGTCATGGAAATTTGATGGGAATGGGAAATAAAAATAAAAGAAGGGTGTGTGGGGGTTAACTAAATAAAAAAAGGGGGTGAATAAAATAAAAGAGTTTGTAAACTTTAAATAAATAATTAAAGTAGGTATTGGACTAGTGATTACTTTATTTGGGTAAATCAAATTAATATAAAATAATTATTAATGGGATCGGAAAGTTATAAAAATAGTGTTTGTTTACTTAAAAAAAATTACCCAAACTTTTAGTTACATTTTGATGTTGTTTCCTATGTCCTGAGGAAGGGCATTAAATTTGGTAGAAGAGCGATGGTTCGCACAAAGCGGATGCTTTGGGTAAATAATTAATTAGTTAATAATGTTTTATTAAAATTAAATGAAAATAACTAAAACATTTCCGTAATATTTTTACAAATTAATAATCCTTTTTATTACTTCATACACATGTTTGTACCCACAAGACGTCGATCCATTAGGGACTTGGGACATAGATCACTTATGCCCGAGCCATAGGCACCTGATTTTGGACCTGATATTTTAGAGGCACTGCAACAGTTGATAGGTGTTTTGTAGCAACGCCTTCCACCACCACAGGAGATGAGAGAGAAGGATATCGAGTCAGGTGACGAGCATCCAATAGGAAAGGACACATAGTCGGAGCCATCGAAGCACGATACCCTGAGGTGGGAGAGGTCACGTAGCCCTTCCATTCACCACAAGAGTGTGGCCTCATGCCATCATAGCTGTTCACACAGTCTTGAGGAACCATTCAGGGATAGACGACCACATTCATCTATTGGACCGCAACACCAGGATTGTGACACAGGTGGTGTGATTAGGTTTCTTCTTTGCTTATTTGCACTTACGTATACCAACACTATGGATGGCTTTGGGGATGAGTCATGGCTCGTCAGCCTTGATAGATTATTTGGCTTGCACTATTATGAGAGAAATGTCAAAGTTAGGTTTACCGTACGCCTCCTCTGAGACAAAACAGACTTTTGGTAGAGGAATGAGGAGTAGAAGCTCCATTTGACTCGAGATACAATGACCTTGGAGTTGTTCAAGGAGCATTTTAGGGCTTCTTATATGTCAGATAATTTTTTGCAGAAGAGTATTGATGAGTTTCATGACTTACGATAGGGATCTGACACCATGACATAGTATGAGAGCAGGTTCCTAGATCATTTATCATCTGTGGACTACCTGCAAGACAAAAAAAATGTAGGTTAACAAGTTTATTTGGGGTCTGAATGCAGACATAGTAGGAGTAGTTAGGATGCTATCTCCTCCCACGCTTGAGAAGGTCATTAAGAAGGCCTACTTAGCTAAGGAAAATAGGACTAGGGTACATGAATATTAAGATAGGAACAAGAGAAAAAATTAGGAGAAGATACAGGCCTTTTAGATTCAGAGGTCACGGGGTACAACGCAACCCCCTAGAGGAGTATTATAGCCTCCTCTAGAAATATCGAGGGCTCCACAGTAGTAGGCATAGTATCAGGGCCACCAACAATAGATTGATAGACAGACTCAAAGCTTACATAGAGGTGATACTAGAGGAGGTTTTGGTGGAGATAGGGATATGAGATAGGGTACTCAAAAGGCATAGTCAGCTTACACGTAACAATCTACTAGGGTTGGGCCGGCAGGATCAATTCACTAGAGTACAGGAGGGACCCCATCTTAGAGGGGTATAAGAGGATGTTTTATTTATTGGTCTACTGATCACTATGTGTGCATGTTTCTGCAAAAACCCTCTACCATAGATATACAGAGAGACCTAGATCTGAGAAGACAATGGGCAATGTAGGACGTGCCCATCATGTATATGCAGCGGTTGATAACCGCCAGTATGAGCATCTGGCCATAGTTATTGAGACAATAAGTACTATCAGGGGGTTTTTGTCTCAGTAATCTTTGATTTAGTTGCTTTAGGTTCTTATATATCTCCTTCTATAGTGGCCTAGTGTGGCCTAGTGGTGGCTAGACAGCTAGATAGTTAATAGGTTGAGTTGGCCTTTGAGGCCAAACTCACTATGGACTCATATGTGGAGAGTTACGTACTTGATTTAGGAGTCTTATCTACTACACTTTGACCTTAGCGTTATACCTCTCGGATCATATCTCGTTGTTTTAGGTATGAATTGGCTCGAGGATCATCAAGCCAAGGTAGATTGTAGGAATAAGGTCATTGAGTGTCAGGATGATCTTAGGAGTGCAATTGTGATTTCATGGATGCAAAGGCCTATCTCATTACGCATGATCTCGGCTAAGCAACTTAAGCATAGCATGTGTAAAGGATGTGAGTTAGTTGTTATCACCATAAGTGATTGATCATAGAGAACTCTAGAGAATTCACCTAGATGATTGTACAATTTTGAGGGAGTATACAAATGTGTTTCTAGGTGAGCTTCTAGGGTTATCACCCCATTGAGAGGTGGATTTCACCATTGGTTTAGTGTCAAGATCAACGCCAATTTCTAGCAAACCCTATCGGATGATGAATCTAAATATTCATGAGCTTAAGATATAGTTAAAGGATTTCTTGGAGAAGGGTCTCCTTCTCCCTAGTGTATCTCCTTGGGGAGTGCAAGTCATATTTGTGAAGAAGGATGGTTCTCTCAGGATTTGTGTAGACTTCAGGAAGCTCAACAAAGTCACAATAAAGAACTGTTATCCACTCCCTATGATTGATGACTTGTTTGATCAGATGTGGGGAGTGAGGCAGTTCTCCAAAAATCAATCTCAAGAAAATTTAGCATCAGCTGTGCATATCAAATGTAGACATCCATAAGACAACTTTCTGCACACGTTATGGGAAAATTATGAGTTCACAACTGTCCCATTTAGTTTGACCAATACCCTAGTTGTCTGCATGAGGCTCATGAACGGAGTATTTAGGAATTTTCTTGACCACTTTTTCTTAGTTTTCCTAAATGATATATTGATATATTCTCGTTCTGAGGAGGAACACAAGGAACATTTGAGATAGGTACTATATATTTTGAGAGAGAAGAAGTTGTTTGGGAATTTGGAGAAGTGCAAATTCTTTCAAACATAGATTTAGTACTTGGGACACGTCATGTCAGGGGAGGGTATCTCAGTAGATCCCTTTAAGATACATGTTATTCTTGATTGGCTAGTGCCCACATCAGTTACTAAGGTGAGGAGTTTTATGGGGTTAACAGGTTACTACTACATGTTTGTACCCAAATTTTCTAGGATTGTTCATCCTATTACTTCCCTTAGAGAAAATGGAATAATTTTAATTGGTCAGAGAAGTGTGTGTATGCCTTCCATTTTATTAAGGAAAGGCTAACCACGACGCCTATCTTAGTAGTTCCGGACCCTACAGAGGATTTTTTTGTTTATACTGATGCATCACTAAAGGGTCTGAGAGAAGTTCTTACACAGGAGCATTGGGTTATTTCCTTCGAGTCACATAAGCCCAAAGATTACAAGCTTAACTACCCTATTCATGACTTAGATCTTGCAACAGTTATTCATGCTGTTGTGCATTAGTGTAATTTCCTTTTAGGTAGGCCTTTCATTTTTGGAATAGATCATCATAGCGTGTAGAATATCTTCTTACAGCCAAACCTCAATGCTCTTCAATGATGTTAGATGGAGTTCCTATATGAGTATGACATGGAGGTGCAATATATATCAAGGGAAAGGAAAATTTCATTGCAGATGCACTTAGTAGATTACAACATGTGCTTGCATCATTCATACTGTAATCATAATTGAGAGGAAAGATTCATAAACATCTTCTAGATGACAAGTTTTATGACGGTGATAGAAAGATGTTGGAGTCACAGGGTTCATTAGAGGGAAGATATTCAGGGTGCATTTTAGAGACAAATGGTTTACTTTGGTTCCATAGATGCATATATGTGCCTAAGTTAGGTGATATGCATAGATTCATCCTTACTAAGGCTCATCGAGCCCCATATGCAACACATCCAAGAGTGAAGAAAATGCACACTGATGTGAGGGAGTTATATTATTGGCCTGGTCTTCAATGGGACATAGAAAATTTTGTAGCACGTTTCCTTGAGTACCAGAGGGTCAAGGAAGAGAATTCTCATCCCACAAGACTCTTACATACTCATGATATTTCCAAGTGGAAATGGGATGTGATCTCCATGGATTTCATGGTTCGACTCCCTATGTTTTCTTATCATCATGATGCCATGATGGTCAATGTGGACAAGTTGACCAAGGTTTGCACATTTCTTACCAACCAAGGACACCTATAATGTACAAGCCATCACCAAAGTGTTTATGGAGGACATTTTTAGATTACATGAGATTCCAAAGAGCATCATCAATGACAAGGATACCATTTACACATCAGTTTTCTAAACTTCTTTTTAGGTCACTTTGGGTACATAGAGTAATTTCAGCTCAGCATATCATCCAAAGATAGATGGATAAACAGAGAGGGTTAATCAAGTACTGGAGGACATGTTGAGGATGTATGTGATGGACCAACAAAAGAAGTGGGAATATTACATACATTTAGTTGAGTTCACATACAACAACTATCATAGCTCCATTGGTATTTCTCCATACCAGACTTTGTATGGTCAACCTTGCAAGACACCTCTGAGTTGGGACAAGCTAGATGACAGGATTATTCTAGGACCAACTTACCTACAATACTTAGAGCATCAGGTTTTTCTAATTAGGAAATTTCTTCAGTATGCTAGAGCACACTAGAAGGCGTATGTAGACACCAAGAGGACTGATCGTCACTTCTCAGTGGGTGAAAAAGTCTTCTTGAGAGTTCTTCTACATAAAATCCCAATCCTCTATGGAAATGGTTCTAAAATATTTCCTCATTTTGTGGGGCCATTTGATATTTTAGAGGTCATCATTCTAGTTTCCTATCACCAAGCTTTGCCACCATGCCTTGCATGGGCCCACGATGTATTTCATGTTTTTGTACTATGTAGACATGCACCTGATGTCTCTCATGTTTTGGATTTTTCAGCATTACTGGTAGAGGATGGAGGGAAATGGAGGCTAGAGCCTGTACATTTACTGAACCACCAAAGGTTGGCCATTTGGGGTCAAGAGTTGGACCAGGTTAGAGTGCAGTGGGACATATATGATAAGACAACAGCTATATGTGAGAATGCTACACCATCAAGGGCTAGATATCCCTATCTCTTTCAGTGACTTCCAGGAGGAAGTATAATTTTAGGAGAGGGCGATGTAGTGCCCACATTTTTATAGCCTCAGGTATCTCTTGAATTATTTATTCATAGATATGATTTGATAGAGATTTGATATATTTTGGACAGTATGCTATATTATTTGATATTCATGGACATGTATGGTGATTTGGGTACATAGTGCCAATTTAGCTTTTATTAGCATGTTGACACATTTCATTTGGATTTTGTGGATACTAACATATTGCTATTTTATTTGGACCCAATTGACATATGATGGATACATAGTTTAGTTGCACGTCTTGATGGTATGGATTATTCGATTATTGATGACAACATATGATTGCATGGATGTATGCCATTTATATTTATCTCTATGGCTAACTCATGGTGAATTGTGTGAAATTGTGCATGTTTCTCATTTACGATTCCATGTTGATGTTGTGATGGCATAAAATTCATGTTTGGACTTGATCATTTATTTAATAGTTTGAGTTACACTTATACTAGACATATGTGTTTAATGTTTGTATTGAGTGTGCAGGTGACAAGACACAAGAAAACGTGGGTTTCAAGGCGGCTTCACAAATTGTGCACAAGCAGCCCACAGGGCTATGTCCAAACCATGTTAGCTATATGACGTATTATTGTTAGATTTCATTGTTCAGGCACCATGAGTGACCCTCAATTGTAATTTTGTATGTCATGTAAAATCAATTTTGATCAAGTTGTTTATTTTCTTAAGTAAACTAGGTTTGGGGACTTAATGGTCCCCACTTACATCAAGTTTTTTATTTGTGTAAGTGTGTGTTAATTAGAGAGGATTAGGGTCATATGTGCACCCTTGAATAGGCCCTAAATCCTCTACACTTGTGCCCAAATGTACCAAACCTGAAATTAGACTATTTATGGCATTTTAAGTTACCCATTTTAGTCGTAGGAGTTCACTTAGCATGAAAATAAGCCCTTGGACCCTACCTATTAAGTAGGGAGGATTAATTTCAAGGAATAGAGGGATTTTCCCTCCCATTTAGCCTCTCATTTCTCACCATCCATGTAAGATGGATTGAAATGTGTGTGTTTTAAAAAATTGCACAAACTTGTCTCATTTTCTTTTTGAGTAATTTGGGAGAACGGTGTTTAAATGTGAGTTTACCTTTTATTCTTTTCTTTTTGGGAATATTTTACTTGTAGGGAAGAGAGGGGTGACACATGCCACCCCCTCATTTGTGAGGAAATTGACTTGATTTTCTTCAAATACTCCCTCATGTGGGAGAAAGAGAACTTATTTTTCCTTTTTCTTGGTGCTTGGAGAATTTTTGGAGCTAGAGTTTTCTTGGATAAGGAAGTGGGAAAAAATTAGAGTCTTAGAGAGCTTTTGAAGGCAAGATCTTTGGTATCACTATATGTTATTTTGTATGATAGATCTTAGATTTTATTATGGTTGTATATTGTGTTTTATTGTTTGTGTTCTATATTTCTTGTGTATGTTTTTGTATTATTTTCTCCATCCATCATATGGCTTGATGTATTTTGGAATTTTATGAGGAATAAGGAGGGATTTTCCCTCTTAAACCTCATGCCTTGATGGGAAATCCATGTAGGTTCCATTTATTCCCCTTATATGGTTTGAGGTGGGGAATGTGGTACATATGGTTTGAACCCCCTTCCCCATCCTTGGAGAGGAAACCCATTGGGTTTGAAAATCATCCCAAGGAGGATTTTAGGAAAATGGGTAGATCGATAAGGAGGGATTGTTGTCTTGGAGGGATTAGGAGGTTTTGAGAAGAATTTTGTAATTTTGCATCCTATGGTTGGACCACAATCTTTGTAACTTTGGAATGTCTCATATATTCTTCCCCATTATTGATGAGGAATATGGTTCTCTCCTCCTTTATTTTGTTTGGTAAATGTTGTGTTTTCTTTAGTGTATGGATTGTCTTGTATGTGATATGTTGGTTGTTTATGTCTCCCTAAATCTTGTGCACATTTGTGGAAGCTAAGTCTCTCTCCCATGGGATTGGGGGAGATTAAAATGTCTTACAACCATTGGAAAGGTATGTAACGATGCCTATAGGGTGGGTGGTGAAACAAGCCTTTCTCTATGTGATCGTTTCTTAGAAAATCACTCAAAATTGGAGCTCAAGTTTGGAAGATGGTTGGAGTCCTTGATATCTTGGCTTTTGATGATTTTCTCCAACTCTCACTGTAAATAATTTTGCCATAGATATATCGAAAAATTGTTAAGTTTCACACTTCTCATGGGTAACAAATCATAACCTATTATTTCACAACTTAACATAATTTTTAACATTTTATATAATATAAATATATTAAAAATATTTTAATATCATTATATTATATAATATAACTATGTTACTTTTATACATAGTTATATATTACACTATAATATATTATTATTATTATTATTATTATAATTATATATATAATATAATATATATTAACAAGTTTAAATGAATAATAATAATAATAATAATAATAATAATAATTTTGTGGAATTGTTTTAATTTTATATAAAACAAAAAGGAATGTGGGAAGGGGCGAACTCTCAGCAAAATCCTATGACCTCCACCATTTCCCACGTCCACTCCCCCAACCCTTGAGCACCATCGTCCATCCTCCATGCAGAACCCCCACACCCCTTGTACATCCTTCCCAACTCACCCCTCACACTGCAAAAAAACCCTAATCCCATACCACCGTAAAACCACTACCAACGTGATTTAAACCCCCCTTTCTTCGATTTCTTACCCAGGATTTGTTCAATACATTTTACCTATTATATATATATATATATATATATATATATATATATATATATATATATATATATATATATATATATATATATATGTATGTATATGTATGTATATGTATGTATATGTATGTATATACATATACATATGTGCACACACGGGCACACACACAATCAAGAAGATTTCCTTCTTATATAAAATAAATATATGGGTATTCAATAAACCCAACCAGAGAATACATTTGGTTAAAACATACAAATAAAAATAATACAAATAAATAGCTTGAGAAAATAAAAATCCTTGGCTACCAAAGATCCTTAATCAACCTGCACAAACAAGAAAGGAAAGGAAAAGAAACAAAATGAAAAAAAAATGAGAAGAGAAAGAACCCATAAAGATGGATTAAGGCAACTTTAGGGCAAGTTTTAAATCTAGGGCGAAGATTAAATTGATCCTAGGGTCCACATTATGCCCTAAAAAAAATTAAGTCATGGAAATTTGATGGGAATGGGAAATTAAAAAAATAATGGTGTGTGGGGGGTAATTAAATTAAAAAGGGAGTGAATAAAATAAAAGGGTATGTAGACTTCTTATTTGTGACCCTAGAAAACTTATAGTAGAACTAAATAATTAAAGTTGGTATTGAACTAGTGATTACTTTATGTGGGTAAATCGAATTAATATAAAATAATTATTAATGAGATCAAAAAGGTATATAAATAGTATTTGTTTACTTAAAAAAAAAAAAAACCCAAATTTTTAGTTACCTTTTCATGTGGTTTCCTATATCCTAAGGCAGGGCATTACAAAATCCTTTACAATATGCTGGTTGAGAGCTACATGCATACTATAATAAATAGAACCAAGTAGTGTCCCATAGGATCCACACAATACAGCCATAAACCTCATCGAAAACAGTCCACATGAAAATAGGAACACAAAACCCTTACCAAGTTACCCCAGAGGATAAATCGATCTCTGATACCAACTATATGCCTACAATTTCAACACCAAACTACAAAAGTAAAATTTCTGGAATATTTTTTTGTCTTTCATTTCTTGTGACACAACACTACATGGGTTCAAATAGAGAAATTCAACATCACATAAGACACTTACACAATAAAGGACCCAAATAAAAAAACATTATAAGACGAGGTGCACATCAATGTGATAGTTTTCTAGTCAAACATATACAAATTAGGACCCAACCACAAAAGAGCTCAAGGATAGACACGTTGCACAACACATCATCTCCATAGTTACTTATTATATAAAAAATTAAAAATTCCAAGTGCATCTATTGTGCAATCATAAATTCTTATTATCAACCAATAAATTTTTAATTTTATTTAAGATTTAACTTAATAAAAGTAAATTTAATTTTTCACTTTTACTCCTTTACAATAATTGTCCAGAAATCCATTTTTATTTGACACATTTTAAACACATACAAAACTTATGATACCCATTCTTATGTTAGGTTTTTGTTTCACGAAAACATGTTTAACTTTTATGTCATTACGCAAGGGAAATAACATGAAGAAAAGGGGAAAAAAATCATAGGAGTTTGAGGAGATGAAGGTTTAAGTTTCCTCTTCCTTTAAAATTCCATCCAAAAGAGTAGCTTTATTTTTCTATTATGGTTTATATAGTTCACTAGCTGGTTTGAGTCAATTAAACATTTCCACACCCTGAAATTATATATATATATATATATAAGATTTTATGTTTTCTCTAAAGTTTTATCTCACCAAGAGTGATTCATATTCAGTGTTAACAACATGAGAATTCCTAATTAAGTTTTAAGGACTTCTAATATGACTTTAATCTTAAACCAAAATCTCATTTACTCTTTTACTCTTTACACTTATGTCGTACTTTGGTCTCATTTTGATCTCACTATTGACATTTTTTAGAACAATTTTAATTCAAATAACACATAATTTACACTTAGGGATTCATGACTACAGAGAGTGTGACCTTGCACAAGACAACTTGTTTTATTTCTCTTAGCCACTCAATTATTAAATACATATTACAAGCGATACTTCTAGTAAAATTTAGTGCATTTAAAATGCCTTCCAAGGAACTATTTGAATTTTTGGGTAATTATGTATCACCGTTTCTTTCACCAATAACCTTTAGATAGGTCCCACGATCTATTAACTTCAAAAGAATTCAAGGGGGAAAAATACACCATACTACAAGAAAATACAATATATTTGAAATTCATTATGTCTTAACAACTTAGAGAAACCAGAGGTAATCCACTACTACTCACCAAGGGAACACTTTTATCTAAATTAGACAAAAAAGGGTTCAAAAACAAAAGTTTATTACGCAGGTACTTTGAAATGTAGACTCCACTCTTGTTAATTAAATCCCGTCACGAGATCAGTTGCATGAATATAACCAAATACGTTGTCAAGGTTTGAACACTTAGTAGGGTATTAAGGGAAATTAAGCTCATGAGGTTTAACTTATACGTGATATGATCAAACCTACCAAACCTAAAAATGTAGGTCCCACCTACCCAAATAAGACAATGTTTGTTGGGGTGTGGAGCATGTTTTTGGTCTTCTCAAATCTGTGTTAAAGTTCTGGAGTTAGAATGGTTAATTTTGGAGACTTCAGGAGCATTCTACAGTCGTCTATTGTGACGTTGTTGTTTCATTGTTGGGCCATTGTTGTTAATATGTTGTTAATTGGATATTAACGTCGTGAAAGTTTTTCTAGTGGTGGGAAGTTGAAAAGTCACAACTTTCAAACTTCTAGGGTCGACTTTAGGACTTCTTGAAAAGGATTGTAATCCTATAAATAGAGGTGTTAGGGTATATTGAAGATATCTTGAGTGTTTAAGAGGTCTTGAGTCTTAGTGATCAAGAGGTGATCAAGAGTGATCAAGGTTAAGAAATTGGGTGTCAATTGTGGTTTAGATGTGGTTTAACATCTTTGGAATTCTATTGTGATTTCATAACTGAGAGAAGAATGTGAGAGTTTTTTTACTCTTGCTCATAATAAAATCTGAGAAAGTTCTTGGTGGATGTAGCCCACATTAGGCAAACCACGTTAAATCTTGTCTTGTCTTCTTTTGTGCATTATTTATTTATGCTGTTATATTTTTGCAAGTATATGTCTACTATATAGTTTCCTACTACTGTGGTTTGAGGAATTGTTTCCACATATTTGTTCTCTAATTCTTAACAATTGGTATAAGAACTTTGGTGGTTTTTTACTGAAGGTGTAAATCATAGGGAAAGTTTAGCTTGAGTGGGAGCTATGGCAGATTGAGGGTTGAGAAGTTCAATTGGTAGAACTTTGGTTTTTGGAATATGCAAATGGAGGATTACTTATATCAGAAGGAACTCCATGTTCCTTTGGCTAGAAAAGAAAACAAACCTAAAGCCATGTGAGATGAGGATTGGGAGTTGCTAGATAGAAAGGTGCTCAGGTAAATTCGTTTATGCCTTTCATCTTCGGTTGCTTTCAACATATCGTAGGAAAAGACCATGGAAGGTCTCATGAGTGTGTTGGGGAAGTTATATGAAAAACCCTTTAACTCTAATAAAATATTTTTGATAAAAAAATTATTTAATATGATGATGTCTGAGAATGATTCCATTGCTGATCATTTGAATGAATTTAATAAGGTTGTGAGTATGTTAAACTTGGTAAAAAAATTGGATTTGATTATGAGGTCAGGGATTTATTGATCTCATGCTCCTTGCTAGATAGCTAGGACAACTTAGTTATGGTTGTAAGTAATTCAGTCTCTAATAATTGAAAGCTGAAGTTTGAGGATGTAATAGGTGTGATCCTAATCAAAGAAATGCGAAGGAAGAGCACCAAATATTCTTCTACTTCTGGAAATGATTTTACGGTGGAGAGTAGAGGGAGAGAAAAGAATAGAGGGAAAGGTAACCGTGGGAATACGAATGATCACGGAAAGTTGAATTCCAATAGTAAGTTAGAATGTTGGCACTGTGGGAAGGTTGGTCATGCTAAGAAATATAGCTGGGCTCTTCAGGATAAGAAGAACAAGGAGGAAAATAAAGAGGTAAATTTGGTAGCAGGTGATGTTTGTGAGGATGCTTTTAATTCTTTCTTTAGATAATATTGTTGAATCTTAGGTGCTAGATTCAGGGGCTTCTTTCCATATCACCCCACATAGATATTACTTTACTGATTTTGTTCAAGGTGATTTTTTGGACATGTATATATTGGTGATGATGAACCATGTAACATAGTAGGGAAAGGTTGTGTTCAGGTAAAAATGCAGAATGGGAACACATGGATATTTAAGGACGTTAGGCATGTGCCTAAGTTGAGGTGAAACTTGATATCAGTGGGTCAATTGGGTAGTGATGGCTATACCATTTAGGTGGGTGTGTCAGGATGGGTATTGGTGACGTCCCAAGCGTAGGGGAAGGTTTGGTTAGGTTAATAGAGGTGGATGAGGTATCTGGTAGAGATGACAGGGTGAGGATGAGGACATAGGCGTTTTGAGCTTTTGTAAACACTTCGGGTATATGGTAGAGGTGTCTAGATCAGTCATCTGCATTTGAGTAGAGCATGGTGTATTCAAACACTCCCATAGGACTCGTTTATCTACTAAGGGATGAAAATATTCACGTGTGAATAGGAAATTTTGTATGGAAGAGAGGTGGGTTGTGATTCTGGTCCACTGTGGGTGTGATACAGGGGTTAAAAAATTTGTTGTATCAATGAGTGTTAAGAGGTCAACCGGTCGCTGAAAAGATTTAGGTGATGAAGAACTAATAGGTAGGAGAGCATGTTTGAGGGGATCCATCATGATTAAGGAGTTTGGTGATGTCGGTCGAGAGGTTTCTCTTGTAAGGATGACAGAAACAGTGTCGAGCCTTCTTCTTTTACACCAAGAGTGACAGAAGGAGATGTTTGGGAAATAGATAAGTTAGATAACATCTGCTCACAATCTTGCAGGGATGTGGTGTAAGAAGACTCATTCGTGAGAAGAGAAATCTAGGCGGTTAATTCCTTTATGGGTAAAGGAATGACAAGATTATCGTTTTGTCTTAATGGTGGTGAAGGGGGTGCGACTCCCTGCATTAGTGACGAGGCTTGATTCAGAATTTCCTCGATAGAAGCTTTTGGTTGGGAGTCGAAAACTGCATGGATTTCATGAACACTCTCCTCGGCTAAGATATCTTGGTTTATGTTACTGTTAGATGAGTGGTTTGGGAATGGTTTGTTGAAGATTTTGAAATTTCAGTTAGCACGGGCATTAGGATTATCGAGGGTTATATCCCTTGCATCAACCATTTCCTGCACTATGTTTTTCAACATCTTGTAGTTTTCGTGACTATTTCGCTTCACGCGGTGGAAGTTACAGAAGTCATTTTCTTTGTACCAAGAAGGTATAGCGCGGGTGGAATCAAACCCAGAGTGAGGTTTAACAGGAGGTAAGGTGATAGCTCCTGCTTTGAGCAATTTTTCCAAAATGACACCATAAGTTTCTCCCAAGGGAGTGTAATTGATGGTCTCGGCTTTATACTTATAGGTGGTTTATGGTAGGGTATTAGATGGTGCTTGGGATTTGACCATTACCGCGTGTACAACTCCTTTTGATTTCAAAGCAGTCGATGCATGAGAATTGGTGGTGTTGGGTTTGTTGGTGGAGTCTTGGGTTTGGAAATTAGGGTTTTTTGTTTCACAACTACAATTTCTCTTCCTCTAAGGCTCGAATCTTTAGTTTCTGAGCCATAGTAAAGGCCTCATCAAAGGTGCAGAAAGTTTGAATTTGTAGGGTAGGAGAAATGTGTTTAGCACAGGCCCACGTAAGGAGTTTTATAAGTTCAGCCTTGAGGCAAGGCATAAGTAAGTTGGTTGATAAGGCCCCACCATCATCCGATGAAATCTGTGATAGATTCGTCTTCAAATTGTTGGATGGCATAGAGGTCAGTGATAGGATACTTTCTTGGCAATGTTAATGGAGAAATGATCCAAGAAAGATTAGGATAATTGATTAAAATAGAAGATTGTGTGCTGGGTTAAAGCACTGTACCACTCCAAGGTGGGTCCTGATAAGGACATGGGAAAGGTGTAGAGTAGTAAGGCATTTTCATGAGCAATCAGATAGTAGGCATGTCTAAATGATAGCAAGTGTTGTTGAGGATCTTCGTTACTATTAAAACGAGTACATTCTGGTAATTCCCATTGAGGAGGATATGAATGAAGGGGGACAAAAGGATGAATAGGATCCTGACAAACTTCCTCATAAGTCAGGTGTGTTACGACTTCCTGAAACAAAAGCCTCTAGATTTTACATCTTGTCCATCATTTGTTTGATTAAATTAGTGGTTGGATGAGATGATGGTGCAGTTGTTCATAAACGGAGGCGGATTGGGCCAAAAGCCACCACTTGACAATGGTGGGGTTAAATTTTGATAAGGTATTGAGGACGAATATGTTGAGGCAACTGAATAAGGATGTCCTATATAAGATGTTGAAGCCACCAGATAAGTGTGTGAAAATGAAAACTTGGGCGGAGCTTGAGAAGGAAAGCTTGTGTGGACAGGTGGCAGAGAGCAAGTTATGAAAGGGGCAGTCTGCGAGAGAGATGAGGTTAGGATCAGCCAGTGGTAATGATATGTGGGGCCCTAGATTAACCAAAGGAAAGCCAATTTGTGCCGTATGAACCTCCTAAAGCCACTGAGTCAGGAGGGCGGAGCTAAGGATGAAGAGGGTACGATGGAGTTATTAGGTGGGGAAGGAGCTAAGTGAGCTGATATACTAATAGGCATACCAATTGAGAAGTTTACCATTAGGCGTATGGTCAGGGGTATGGGACAAATAGTACTGTATAGACACTAGGATTAGCATCCAAAATTTTGGCAAATTCCTTATCTCCTATAGGGATTTTGGGAACCTCACTGGTGTCGGTAGGACTCCCCATAGGATGTGAAGGGGGTGATTCAGGAAAAGGCACGGAACAAGCATGTGAAACCACGGTTGTGGCTTGTTTCTGAGTGATAACAACTATGGACAAGAGTACATAGTAAGGATTCAATCAATCAGGGACAGAAACAACACACAAAATGTTAGAATTGGTAGGTTGCTGGTTTGTGGGGAATTGTGAAAAATAATAATCGATATCGGTTGAAGTAACCAATGTCGGTTAGACTGTAGCTGGCGTCAATAAGTTAACTAATGTCGGTAGAATAGGACCCATGTCGGTCACTGTGAAAGCAAAGAGAAGCTGTAAGAAGCTGCTAGATATGGGATTAACGATGCTTAGTATACCTACAAAACTATTCTTAAGTGATTATTGAAACAGTGTATGATAGAGAAACAGAACTAAAAACAAGCAAGATGCACAGGCAAATCAAGAGACTAACCCTAGGATTAGTTTTAATTATTGTGGGCTTATGCCTTAGACGTAAGATGATGTCAATTCTAAACGAAAGACCTAAGGGAAATGCCAAGTTTTTTTTGGCTTATTAAGGATTACCTTAACCGGGTAGAGAAATACCGCAGAAAAAAGGGGGGGATATTTGAGCTGTTGTATTGAATACGATGTGATTCGGTAATGTGTTATGCAGTGAAAGTAAGATTAATTTCTTCATCAATACCATGGATATCACCCCCACGTGTATGACCTGTTACTTAATCTATGTTCACTAGAATTGAAAACAACAAGCAAGACATGTGGATGCACGTGTTTTAAACCCAAATAGAAAATTATATTCGATGAAGCAAAGGAGATGACTTTAACTAATGCAAAGATGTGGAAGCAAAGGACAAATTCTTTTACCATAATGACAAAATATTTTGTGAATATTTAGCAGAAGACAAAATAGCAAGTATGCTCCCTATATGAAAGCAAGCAAGAGAAAGAAATAAACCCAAGAAATGGGTCCCACTGGGCATGCCAAAATGTTTCGCACAGAATGTTTCCCTTCCTAGAATAGATTTGCTTCTATCCTTTCATTCCCTTGAGAAACAAATAAAGGTTAAGGCTAGGAGAAATACCTATTGGGTGTTGAGAGGGTGTGCGCGCGTACTGTAGAGAGAGATCAGATCGATTGCGAACAACTCCTTTTTGTCTAGGAAGGACTACCTGTGAAGTAAGAATTCAATACTACCATATTTTAGTTAGACAATAAATGAGGGAACTGCCTTGGGCCCAAGAAATATTGGACTTCCTTTCGAAGGTGGTCAGTTCCCCTCTTAATACAAACTAACACAAATTCTAATAAAGAAGTTATTCCAAAATCACAATTTGGTTACCTCATTAAAAAGAACTAAAGGAAAGGCTAGTTTTAGTTTGAGTCATAGTGACCGATGTTGGTCACTATATAACCGGTACTGGTTGTTGAGAACCAATATCAGTAGGGGGCAGTGATTTAGGGGCTTTTAATAAAGGTTGGTTATAAGGCGGCTATGGTATTTATAAGGCTCAAAAATGATTACGGATAGGCAATGGGGTGATGGATAAGACTCAGAGAGTGTGGGGGCTGTTCTTGGGGCAATGTAAGGGTAGACGAATGATATTTAGATGCAGGGTGCTACCGGGTAGTAGATCTATGAGTGAACCTGTAATTACTATGATTTAAAAGTTTAAGAAATGTTATTTAAAAAACGTATAAGACACTACGTACTAGTTCCTGATGAAGATACAGGTCCAAGGACTGTGATGATGAAGGACAGGGCTCAGGTAGGATGATCTGACAATCAAAACTGAGTTATCTTCTCTCCCAATGCTTGGACGAGTGTCACTGGGCTCTTGTAACTCAGTTTGCAGTCTTGGGCTCGATGTCCTTCTCTGTAAACTCTTCTCTTTTCTTCACTTGTCTCTGCTCTGCTAAGTGAATTTTAGATCCTTCAAATGAACTCCAGATCCATTGTTTTTTGTTGGGGGAAGGTCATTTACAGGGAACCAATGGCGGTTACGTAACCGATGGCGGTCGAGTAGGAACCGATGTCGGTTAAGTCAAACTGGGCTATTTTTAGTGAAATAGCCAAATTTCCCTCCTTTTCTCCCGAGGGATTAGTTGTGGGCTTGGTCAAGTCATTATTAGGTTGGCTTTGGTGTGGGTGTGAATTAATTAGTCATGGGTGTGGATGTAGACCAAGTTATAGGTCTTAATTAGGTTAATTTAGGGTTAGCGCTAGGTCATGATGAGGGTGGTGACATGAGGTGGTAAGTTTGGAGATGTGGATTTCTTAATTATAAGGTAATTAACAAATAATTGTGCAAGGTTTAGGTGGTGAGGTTAGGTTACGAAATGAGATGTGGAGGCATAGGGTGTTATAAGACACAAATTTGGTGTCTACATTAGCCCCTTGTTATCGTGTAGCTTGTCCTGTCAAAGTTGCACTGACAATAATAGGAAGTGGTTACTCCCGTTAAGGGTATAGGTAATCCCCCTCAAATCTATCACAGATTGAGGCGATTGTGAAATTAGGGATAGGGGTTGATAAAGGGTGAATGGTGTTGAGATGATGGTAAGATGGATGGGGTAAGTGCAAGGAAGTAGATGCATGTTGAAATGCAGCAGTGTGACCAGGGTACATGATTTGAACAGCAAACAATCAATACATAGGCAAAGGTCGATAGTTTATCCTAACAAGGTTGATATAATCTTGGTATCCAAGGCATAGGAAGTAGCTCCAGTGGATATAATGGGTAAGGTACAGGAATGTTTAGGCATGTTCGGTAGTACCAAATGGTCGGTTTGGTTGAGATAAACATCACAGTCTCGGTCTAGGCAAAGTTGGTCAACTGATCAAGTCAAGTATCGTAATCACGCTAAAAACATGAATAGGTGAGCATCGATTGAACAAAAATCCTACATGATGGGTGGATAAAATTGTAATTTGTGGGTCTTGGTTGAGGTACTTAATTGGTGTGGCCTTGGGTCAGGCCGACTGATTGGTGAGGGCCTTGGGTCGGGTCTAATTGGTTGGGTGCGGCCTTGGGTTGGGCCGATTGATTAGTCATGGCCGTGGGTCCACGCTTGATTGGTTGGGTGCGGCCATGGGTCAGGCTTGATTGGTTGGTTGCGAGCTTGGGTTGGGCCTGGTTTGTTAGTTGCAGGCCGTCGGTTAGGCTGGATTGGTTGGTTGCGGGCTCGGGGCGAGCCTGATTGGTTGGTTGTAGGCTGTGGGTCGGGCCAGATTGGTTGGTGGTTGCAGCCATGGGTCGGGCCTGGATTGGTTGGTTACGAGCCTTGGGTTGGGCCGAATGGTTGGTTGTGGCCTTGGGTCGGGAAGTCAAAATAAGGCTAGTCAGGCCAAAGCTGGTTGGTAGGTGATGCCTTGGATCAAACTGATTGGTTGATTGCTGGCCTAAAGGTCGGGCTGTTAGGTGAAGGAAGTAGGTAACAATATAAATCGGTTATGTGCGACCGATATCAGTTACAAGACTAATACCGGTATTCTAGGGTGTGAAATAACCGGAATCGATTATAGGTCAAAACCTATAAAAAACAAAAAATACAGCAGGTCATTGTCACTTTGTGAATTTGAGCGCCTAATTTTGTCTTTTCTAAGGTGTGAAGTGATTTTGTCGAGTTTTTGGGCTAAGTTGGCACTAGTTGAGTGGAGGAGGGAGTGATTGGTACACCCCATGTGATCCTAAGTAGCTACCTAGATAGTTGATTGCACAAAGCAAGGAGGGGCCTCAGACTGAGGTAGATTCTGGAGCCATAGGACACAACGAGAGGTGAATTCAGGTAATTTGGTTGCTGGTTAGGCAATTCGCTGGACCACTACCACTTATCCCACCATTGGTACGGTAATGTTGTAGGTCGTACCGGTAAGGGATCTGAACCCCTTGTTGGTGTATGTGATAGTTGAAGTGAAAGTTCAACTTACCTAAGTAGTAGGGTTTCGGGTCCTAATTAAGGTCAACACATAATCCTAGATTCGAGTAAAAAGAATGAATAGTGTCCCGTAGTTGAGAAGAGCTAAACAAACCACATATTAACATAGGAGTGAGCTTGAATCCCTAGGCACCTTGCTAGTTATGCCAAAAGTCGGTAGGTGAAAAGAGTTGTATATTAACAATATATCATATCTATGTCACATCCCTGTGGGTAAATGTTGCTTTGACAAATAGGTAAAAAGAGGTGGCTGCGTAGAGCCGTTTTGGGCACAGACCCTGGAATTTGTTACAAGGTTACCGATGTCGGTCAAAAAGAGAACGAAACCTAACATAGACAAGTCCATGACTCAACAGTACTTGTACAAATACTTCTCTTATTTTTCTGGATATAGACTGGTCGATGTGGGAAGTCTACATGGGATGTCCATTTTGTTGTTCTTGAGGTACATCACGAATGCTGATCAATGGGGGACCGATGTCAGATCGAGGGTGACTTTGTACCGCTGTCATTCATGGGTAATAGTCTAGGTTTTTTGTTCGTAGATTAGAGTTTTTTTGTATAGATGTCCTTCAGGGGAGCAGTCTATTTATAATAGCAGAAGTGGCTTTGCACAGGGTTGTCCTTCAAGGGAGGTAGTCTAGGTGATAGGACTTAGAGGTCTTAGATTTGGGGTGGGGGGGGAGCATGGGGTTTTGTGGGAAGTTTGACTCAAGAATATCCCATAAGTGTAGGATTGAGATTATGTTATTGTGATACTTTTAAGTCATGGAGGTGACTAAATTGGCGGAAGGTATAGTTAAGATGAGCTGATGAGTAGACCACATGAGCTGGATTGGTAGGGTGTGATGCATGAAGTAAAGGGGATGAGGTCGTAGACGAGCTCATAGGGAAGATAGGTGCAAGGTAGATAAGACCTTTGTGATATAACTTTAAAGTGACAACAGTTGGAATATCTAAAGATGCTAGGCATTAACGGGTTTAGGCTCAGGGTTACTATCCAGCGAAGCAAAACGATCAAGTGCCTGATACATAAGTGTGAGTGACAATGTAAGGCCCTAATTCAATTTGGAGCAAATTCTCCACGTTTGCTCTTTTCTAGTTTGGTTACATGTTGATTCTCTTTGAGGACAAGATCACCAACCTTAAAGGTTGCTCATGAATTCACTTATCATAAGCACGCTTGATCCACTTTGGATAGCTTTGAAGGTGGTCATACCAGCTGTTCGATGATGCTCGTCAAGAAGCTTCAATTGGCCTAACCGCCATTGGTGGAAATCATCATTGGTGAGAATATCTGGAAGAGATATTCTTAGGGAGGGTATTTCTATTCCTCGAGAGGCAAGAAAGCCTTGGTACAATATACCAAATAAAATGGTGTGGAATTAGTGGAGGTATGAATGCTGGTATGATAAGCCCAAAGAGCAAAAGGGATGTGATCAGGCCAATTTTTTCCATAATCGTTAACGACTTTCATGAGAATTTTGGTCAGGGTTTTTTTAGAAGATTTGGATTGACCATTTTCTTTTTGGATAGTAAGGTGATGAGAAGCTAAGTTTGATACCAAATTTGTCACAAAGGTCTTGTAATAACTTATTTTTGTAAATATTTTCCATTATCTGTTATCAGGCGATGAGGAACACCAAAACGACAGAAAATGTGATGGTTATTGAATTCTACAATTTTTTATTTTTTGGTTGAAATGAGTAGAATGGCCTCCACCCATTTAGTGTAATATTCGGTTGTTGTGATTATCCAACGGTGACATTGCGAAGAGGGCAGGAGAATCTCACCAATAAGGTCTAAACCCCATTGTGAGAAAGGCCAAAGATCTCGTGCGACCTATAGCAGATGGCTAGGAGTATGTTGAAGGTTGGCATGTTGTTGACACATAATACAATGCTTAACATATTCGTAGCAGTCGTTATTAAGAGTAGGCCAATAATACCCTAGGCGAAGGATCCATTTGGCCACAGCAAGGCCACTAAAATGTCCACCACAAATGCCGTCATGGACTTGTTGGATGGTATAGGTGACCTCCGCGCCAGTTAGACATCGAAGGAGGATGCCATCAAAGCCACGTTTATAGAGGAGTCCCCCCATGACGACATAACGAGAAACACTTTTAAGAAAAGCACATTTTCCGTTACTAGTAAGGTTAGGTGGGAGAACAGAGGTTGTAAGGTAGTCGTAAAATTGGTGATACCAGGTATCCTGCGAATTAGCAGATACATTATTTACCATACAAACATCCGGGAATGAGTAAGATGGGGCAAAGAGTTGTTGGACCAAGAAAAATATGTCAGAGTCAGTTGGTGAGGTAGGAATTTACGAGGCCAAGCAAGCCATAGTATCTACAAATTTATTAGTTGAGTGGGGAATGGTTTGGATAGAATAATGAGTAAATAAGGTCAAAAGTGACTCCACGTAATGTTTGTACTTTTGAAGTTCCTCATTTTTACATTGATAGATGCCCGTAACTTGATTGACTACCAGTTGAGAGTCACCGAAAATGTTAATAGATTTTACACCTAAGTGTAACGCAACTTGGAGACCCAAAACAAGAGCCTCGTATTCCGCTGTATTATTAGTGCAGGGGAAATCGAGCCGAAATGAAAGAGGCATAGGATCAGTGTCCAGAGGAATGAGAACAACGCTGGCCCCTCCGCCGCGCTGGCATTTGGATCCATCGAAGAAGAGGTTCATTGGATACGACTCCTCACTGAGTGAAAGATTGGTGATGAGTTTGTCAGGGAAAGTAAAATTGGTAAATTGTTCCCCGGGTAAAGGGGCTTCCGCGAGTTGGTCTGCGATAGTTTGTCCTTTGACTAATTTCTGGTGCACAAACTCAAGTTCAAGGTTGGTGAGGAGCATAAGCCATCGGGAGATACGTTGGTTTAGATGAGGTTTTGCATACATATAATGGATGGGGTTCGTATTGGTGATGACATAAGTTTTGTGATTCAGGAGGTAGTGTCGGAGTTTGGTGGCCACGAATGATAGGGCTAGGCACAATTTTTCTACATGTGTATACCTAGTCTCGTAATCCACAAGAGCATGACTTATGTAATAAACAGCTTGTTCTCGATGCTCGGAGTCACGATGTGCGAGCATGGCTCCTACAACATGGTCGGTGGTGGAAAGGTAAAGGTAGATAGGGCGATTTTCCTAAGGTGGGATAAGCACGGGTGGCTGTAAGAGATAGGCTTTAAGAGCCTCAAAGGTTTTGTGGCACTCTTCGCTCCATTGAAAGACAATGTCCTTTTTAAGGAGATGATAAAAAGGTTGACATCGATCTGAGAGTTGTGAGATGAAACACCGGATAGATTTGGAGTTTTCCCTGCAAACTACGCAATTGTTTGAGGTTAGTGGGTGGGGGCATTTCTACGATAACTTTGAATTTAGCTAGATCGACCTCGATGCCACGCAAAGAGACAATAAAACCAATGACTTTTCCTGAAAGGACACCAAAGACACATTTCTTTGGTTGAAGACGAACACAGTATTGTAACAGGCAATCAAAAATAAGGGCTAAAACATCGAGATGTTCACTGCGATGTTTAGATTTGCTAAGAAGATCATCGACATAATCCTCAAGGATAGTGTGCATAATGTCATGAAAAATGTAAGTCATAGCCCGCTGATAAGTCGCACCAGCATTCTTAAGGCCAAACGGCATGACACGATAGCAGAAGGTTCCCCAAGGAGTTATGAAGGCGGTTTTATGTTGATCGGCTGGGGCTACCAAAATTTGATTGTATCCCGAGAAGCCATCCATGAGAGAAAGCATCTCATGGCCCACAGTGAGATCAACAAGTTGATCAATACTTGGTAGGGGGAAGTCATCTTTTGGGCAAGCGAGGTTAAGGTCCCAGAAATCCTTACATATCTGAAGTCCCCCCATTGCTTTAGTGATAGGTACGATGTTAGAAATCCATTGAGGATAGTCAATACGTAAGATGAATGAAATAGAAAGGAGTCATTGAAGCTCTTCTTTGACTAAGAGGGCAATGTGTGGATGCATTTTTCTTAGTTTCTGTTTAACTAGTTTGGAGTCGGGTTTCAAAGTAATGTTATGGACAGCAATGTCAGGATCGATTCCTGGCATGTCAGCATAGGACCAAACAAAAGCTTGGTTGTGGGCACGGAGGAAGGTAGTGAAGGTAGTTTGTTCTGATGCGTTAAGAGATTGTCTGATCTTCACAATGTGAGGATCATCATCTGTGTGGATGTTGATTTCTATAGTCGACTCATTCAACATGGTTTGAGTATCATATGGTTAGGCGTGTTGAATATAAGATTCATCAGCACCAAGTTAAGTGAGGATGGAGTCGTCATCCTGGCACTCAACAACATTAATTGAAGGTGAGTCCTCTTCGATCATGTCTGGATACAGAAGGGGAAGAGAAAATGGGTCTTCATTATCGTGTTGATAAGTGAGAGGACCCAGGAAGATAGCCTTTATGAAAAAAAAGGTAGGAGGGATAGATTCCGGGTCTATCGACTCTGTGGGTGACGATGGCAAAATGGGTGATGATGGTTCGGAAGGGGTGACTTCGTCATCTTCCTAGATATAATGGCTATGTGGTGTTGTCGGTGTAGGTGGTTCAGAGAATCCAAGACCACGACGATCTTTGTGTTTGTGTGTAGTCACGGGAATGATCGTATGTCAGCCTTGTTCATAAAGACCGAAATCGAAGCCCTTCCAAGCACAGCGCGTCAGGAAGGTGAGTGCGAAACGACGATTAGTTAGATATTAAAAATTAGATTGGAAGGGAACCACACCAAGGGGAGGTTCAGGGGTGATAGAGGATGTATCTACACCCCCATATGTTAGGTTGGTGCGGCAATTAGGTGGTCCATAGGAGATTACTTCCCCCACACGACAGTCGTAGGTAGGATGCGCATGTAATTGTCTATACTCCTATGGGGTATGGAAAGTGCTAATGTTATATAGGTGATACTCCCCCAGCGTAAGGTGTTGAAAAACATCTACCAAAGGATCTGAGGTTGGGATGTTGTTCGCGGGGAAGGAAGTGGTATTTACGGCGGCGGTTTCATTGGTTGAAGGTGTACGTGCGGTTGAGATGGATGGTTGAGGTGTGGTCGAAGTAGATGGTGGGGTTGGATGAATGGGTGTCTTGACTGGTACAAGCACATCATTAGGGTGATATAACATATTACAGGTTTTGAAGGGGGGAGCATCAGCTTTTACGGTGTAGGACTTCCCCTCATACTCAAATTTTATGCATCTATGTAAGGTGGAGGGAACGCATCCCATAGCCCGGATCCAAGGGCGGCCTAACAACATGTTGTATTAGAATCCTCCCTCAAGGACATAGAAGAGTTCAGGTAAAGTACGTGGCCCTACACGAATGTTAAGGATCACGGTGCCTAAGATAGAAGTAATAGCATCATTGAATAAATGCAACATGGTGGGGTTAGCACACATGCAACTAGAAGGGATATTCATTTGTTGGAAGGCTTTGGAAGAGATGATGTTTAAGCTAGCACCCCCGAAGATCATAACACGATGTTCTCAGATGTCCCAGACGTAAGCTGAGATAAAAAGAGCGGGGTCAGGATCTTCTGTACCAAAGTCGACAATTTCATCTTCGGAGAAACTGACAGCAGTGGCTTGCTGTACAGGGACAGAAGTGGTAGTTTGTTTGGTGAGAGAAGCAACATGGTTGGGTGTTAAGATGGAGGCAACGGGAAAGGTTTCGTTAGGTAAGACCTCTATCCCTTGAAGGATTTCAACGAGAGTTTGTCGATGAGATTCAGAGGTTTGAATGAGATCATACAGTGTCACTTTTACAGGTGATTGGTGAAGCTGTTTGATCATGGTACAATGGGCAACTCCATCAGAGACGAGGTAGGCAGGTCCACGAATAACCACTTTAGGTGGTGGTGTGATTGAGATGGCGGACGAAGGAAGAGAGGCTGCATGTGTTCTTTCTTTAGCTTTTCCATTGTTTTTCTGCCCTCGAGTATCAATACTAATCATGTTGATCTTGTGAACACGAGAGGAGGAAGATGGTAGGGATAAGTCATTGTCTTCGAGAGGTGGGGTTGCAATAATGATAGATTTTGGTGAGGCAGGGACAGGGGGTATAGGAGAGGGGATTGAAGCTAAAGGTTTTTCCTTTTGTAAGTTGTCTTTCTTAACCTTTCTATCCGAGAGAGGTGACTGACGAAGGATGGCTTTCACAGCTTTGCATCCCTCTACATCATGTCCTCGTGTGCGGTGGTAACCGCAGATTTTAGACTCATCATAATCTATAGGTCGGGGTTTAGATGGATCATAGGGTCTAAGTGGGGGTAGGGAAATGGTCACATTCTCCACCAACATATCAAGGATCGTGGCGTAAGATCCTTTGAGCGGGTCAAAGCTAGAGGAAGATGAGGCTATTGATTGGGTGGGTTTTGGTAATGGTTGGGTATGGTTGGTTCATATGGGTGGTGGTTTAGACAAGGGGTTTTGATAATTAGATTTAACTAAACGTGGCTTCTTCGGTGCAGAAGTCATGTTTAGTTGGTTAGATGATGAGGCCACAAATGACGTGGTGGCAGGAAATAACCACGGGGAAAGAGGAGTGACTATAAAAAAATCCTTTGATGATCGAGTTTGTTTAGGGTTGGTAGGTGGACCGGCTATTTGGGGTGACGGTGTTGATACACCCATGGATCTCTGTATGGGTGCGGAAGGTGCAGGTCGTTTTAAAGAAAACGCAGGAGGTATGATGTATTGAGGTAAGGTGCAGGGGTGAGGTCCCAATATAGAAGGTAGGTTTGACGGCGGTGGTTTTAGTTGTGACAGAGGCATAGATTAGAGTTGAGGAGATTGGGTCTGTCTCCTAGGTGAATTGACGGCTTTATTTTTGGATAAATCTAACCGTTTAGGTGGGTGTGTTAGGTTGGGTGTTGGTGACGTCCTAAGCGTAGGGGAAGGTTTGGCCAGGTTAATAGAGGTGGATGAGGTATTTGGTAGAGATGAGGGGGGTGAAGATGAGGAAATAGGCATTTTGAGCTTTTGTAAATACCTCGGGTATATGGTAGAGGTGTCTGAATCGGTCATTTGCATTTGAGTAGAGCATGGTGTACTCAAATGCTCCCATAGGACTCTTTTATCTTCTGAGGGATGACAATCTTTACGTGTGAATAGGAACTTTGATATGGAAGAGAGGTGGGTTGTGATTCCGGTCCACTGTGGGTGTGATACAGGGGGTAAATAAGTCGTTGTATCAATGGGTGTTAAGAGGTCAACCGGTCGCTGAAACGATTTAGGTGATGAAGAACTGATAGGTAGGAGAGCATGTTTGAGGGGATCCATCATGATTAAGGAGTTTGGTGATGTCAGTTCGAGAGGTTTCTCTTGTAAGGATGACAGAAACAGTGGTTAGCCTTCTTCTTTTACAGCAAGAGTGACGGAAGGATATGTTTGGGAAATAGATAAGTTAGATAACATCCGCTCACAATCTTACAGGGATGTGGTGTAAGAAGACTCATTCGTGAGAAGAGAACTATGGGCGGTTAATTCCTTTATTGGTAAAGGAATGGCAAGATTATCGTTTTGTCTTGATGGTGGTGAAGGGGGTGTGGCTCCCTGCGTTAGTCACGAGGCTTGATTCAGAATTTCCTCGATAGAAGCTTTTGGTTGGGAGTCGAAAACTGCATGGATTTCATGAACACTCTCCTTGGCTAAGATATCTTGGTTTATGTTACCGTTAGATGAGTGGTTTGGGAATGGTTTTTTGAATATTTTCAAATTTCGGTTAGCAGGGGCATTAGGATTATCGAGGGTTATATCCCCTGCATCAACCATTTCTTGCACTATATTTTTCAACATCTTACAATTTTTGTGACTGTGTCCCTTCACGTGGTGGAAGTTACAGAAGTCATTTTCTTTGTACCAAGAAGGTATAGCGCGGGTGGAATCAAACCCGGAGTGAGGTTTAACAGGAGGCAAGGTGATAGGTCCTGCTTTGAGCAATTTTTCTAAGATCACACCATAAGTTTCTCCCAAGGGAGTGTAATTGATGGGCTCGGCTTTATACTTATAGGTGGTTTTTGGTGGGGTACTAGACGGTGCTTGGGATTTGACCATCACCGCGTGTACAACATCTTTTGATTTCGAAGCATTCAATGCGTGAGAATTGGTGGTGTTGGGTTTGTTGGTGGAGTCTTGGGTTTGGAAATTAGGGTTTTTGTTGCGCAACCACAATTTCTCTTCCTCTAAGGCTCGAATCTCTAGTTTCCGAGCCATAGTAAAGGACTCATCAAAGGTGCGGAAAGTTTGAATTTGGAGGGTGGGATAAATGTGCTTAGCGCAGGCCCACGTAAAGAGTTCAATGAGTTCAGTCTGAGGTAAGGCATAAGTGAGTTGGTTGATGAGGCCCCGCCATCGTCCAACGAAATCTGCGATAGATTCATCTTCAAATTGTCGGATGGTATAGAGGTCGGTGATGCATACTTTCTTGGCAATATTAATAGAGAAATGATCCAAGAAAGATTGGGCTAATTGGTTAAAAGAGAAGATTGAGTGCTGGGTTAAAGCACTGTACCACTCCAAGGTGGGTCTTGATAAGGACATGGAAAAGGTGCAAAGTAATAAGGCATCGTCATGTGCAATCAGATAGCAGGCATGTCTAAATGATCGGAAGTGTTGTTAAGGATCCTCCTTACTATTAAAACAGTTAAATTTTGGTAATTCCCATTGAGGAGGATATGAATGAAGGGGGACAGAAGGATGAATAGGCTCCTGACAAACTTGCTCGTATGTCAGGGTGTTACGGCTTCCTGAAACAGAAGCCTCCAGATTTTGCATCTTGTCCATCATTTGTTTGATTAAATCAGTGGTTGGGTAAGATGATGGTGTGGTTGTTGTAAACGGAGGAGGATTGGGCCAAGAGCCACTACTAGACAATGGTGGGGCTAAATTTTGATAAGGTATTGATGACGAATATGTTGAGGCGACCGAATAGGGATGTCCTATATAAGATGTTGAAGCCACCGGATAAGTGTGTGGAAATGAAAAGATGGGCAGAGCTTGAGAAGGAAAGCTCGTGTGGATAGGTGGCAGAGAGAAAGTTATGAAAGGGGCAGTCTGCGAGAGAGACGAGGTAGGAGCAGTTGACGGTAATGATATGTGGGGCCCCAGATTAACCAAAGGAAAGCCAATCTGTGTTGTATGAACCCCCGAAGCCACTGAGTTGGGAGATGGGGCTAAGGATGAAGAAGGCAAGGTGGAGTTATCTGGTGGGGAAGGAGCTAGATGAGCAGCTATACTAATAGGCATACCAACAAGGAGTTGACCGTCGGGTGTACGGTCAGGGGTATGAGACAAATAGTACTGTACGGTGCTAGGATTAGCATCCAAAAATTTCACAAAGTCCTTATCTCCTACAGGGATCGTGGGAACATCACTGATGTCCGTAGGATTCCCCATAGGATGTGAAGGGGGTGATTCATGCAAAGGCACAGAATAGGCATGTGAAACCATGGCTACGGCTTGTTTCCGAGTGATAACAACCATGGACAAGAGTACACAACAAGGATTCAATCTATCAGGAATAGAAACAGCAACAAAATGTTGGAATTGGTAGGTTGCTGGTTTGTCGGGAACTGTGAAAGACAGTAACCGATATCGGTCGGATAATCGATGTCGGTCAAACTGTAGCCAGCGTTGGTCAGTTAACCAATGTCGGTCATTGTGAAAGCAAAGAGAAGATGTAAGAATCCACTGGTTTGGGATTAACAATGCTTAGTATACCCACCAAACTGTTCTGAAGTGATCACTGAAAATGTGTATGACAGAGAAACAGAACTAAAAACAAGCAAGATGCACAAGCAAATCAAGAGACTAACCCTAGGATTAGTTTTAATTATTGTGGGCTTATGCCTTAGACGCAAGATGATGTCAATCCTAAAAAAAAGATCTAAGGGAGATGTCAAGTTTGTTTTGGCTTATAAGGTTACCTCAATCAGGCGGAGGAATATCGCGTAAAAGGGGGGATGTTTGAGCTGTTGTGTTGATTATGATGTGATTTGGTATGTGTTGTGCAGTGAAAGTAAGATTAATTTCTTGTCAATATCGTCGATATCACCCCCACGTGTACGACCTGTTACTTAATCTACGTTCACTAGAATTAAAAACAACAAGCAAGAATGTGATTCACGTGTTTTAAACCCAAATCAAAAATGATATTCGATGAAGCAAAGGAGATGACTTTCACTAAAGCAAAGATGAGGAAAAATTATTTTACCAAAATAAAAAAAATATCTTGTGAATATTTAGAAGAAGAAAATAGTAAGTGTGCTCCCTATATGAAAGCAAGCAAATGAGAAAGAAACCCGAGAAGGGTCCCACCGGGCGTGCCAAAATGTTTCGCACAGAATGTTTCCGTTCTTAGAATATAGTTGCTTCTATCCTTTCATTCTATTGAGAAACATATAAGGGTTATGGATAGGACGAATACCTGTTGAATGTTGGGAGGGTGTGCACGTACCGTAGAGAGAGAGATCAGATCGATTGCGAAGAACTCTTTTTTCTCTGGGAAGGACTACCTGCAAGTAAGAATACAAGACCACCAGATTATAGTTAGACAATAAATGAGGGAACTGCCTTGGGCCCAGGAAATATTAGACTTCCTTTTGAAGGTGGTCAGTTCCCCTTTTAATACGAATTAACACAAATGCTAACAAAGAAGTTATTGTGAAATTACAATTTAGTTACCTCGTTAAAAGGAAATTGAGGAAAGGCTGGTTTTGGTTTGAGTCATAGTGACCGATGCCGGTCAATGTATAACCGGTACTAGTTGTTGATAACCGATATTGGTAGGGGCAGTGATTTAGGGGCTTTCAATGAAGGTTGGCTATAAGGCAGTTATTATGTTTATAAGGTTGGTAAATGATTAGGGGTAGGCAATAGGGTGATGGAGAAGACTTAGAGAGTGTGGGAGCTATTCTTGGGGCAATGTAAGGGTAGGGGAATGAAAGTTAGATGTAGGGTGCTATCGGGTAGTAGATCTAGGAGTGAGCTTATAATTACTATGAATCAAAAGTTCAAGAAAATGGTATTTAAACATACAAGACACCACTTACTAGTTCCTGATGAAGATACAGATTCAAGGACTATGATGACGAAGGAAAGGCTCAGATGGGATGATCCGACAATCAAAAGTGAGCTATCTTCTCTCCCGATGCTTGGACGAGTGTCATTGTGCTCTAGTTACTCAGTTGCAGTCTTGGGCTTGATGTCCTTCTCTGCAAACTCTTCTCTTTCCTTCACTTGTCTCTGCTCTGCCAAGTGAATTCCCAATCTTTTAAATGAATTCCCATCCTTTGTTTTTGATTGGGGGAAGTCATTTACAGGGAACTGATGGCGGTTATGTAACCAATGCCGGTCGAGTAGGAACCGATGTCGGTTAAGTCAAAGTGGGCTATTTTTAGTAAAATAGCCAACTTTCCCTCCTTTTCTCCGTATCCGAGGGATTAGTTGTAGGCTTGGTCAAGTCATTATTAGGTTGGTTTTGGTGCGGGTGAGGAGTAATTAGTCATGGGTGTGGATGTAGACCAAGTTATAGGTCTTAATTAGGTTAATTTAGGGTTAGGGCTAGGTCATGATGAGGTTGCAAAAATGAGGTGGCAGGTTTGGAGATGTGGATTTATTAATTATAAGGTAATTAATAAATAATTGTGTAAGGTTTAGGTGGTGAGGTTAGGTTGTGAAATGAGATGCGGGGAACAGGGTGTCGTAAGACACAAATTTAGTGTCTACAGTTACATGCGGGGCTACCACTCATGTTTTTGGGTGGGAAGCGGGTAAGCACAACTATTTATCTGATTAATAGAGGAACCTCTATGGCCTTGGATGGAGGTTATACCTGAGGAGGCTTGGTCTGGTAAGAAAAATTGATTACTCATTTCTTCTAGAGTATTTAGATGTGAGGTATTTGTTCACATTTATAAAGATGATAGGACCAAGTTAAAGGATAAGTCTGATAAATGCACATTTGTTGGATATTGTGAAGATGAATTTGGTTTCCGTGTTTGGATTCTTAAAGACAAGAAAAATTTTCGGTCTATAGATATTGTATTTAATGAAAAAGTCATGTATAAAGATTTGTTGCAGGAACAGAAAGAGAAATCAAAGAAATAATACACAGTGTTAGAGGACATTACAGACAACAAGGTGTCCAAGGGGCCAGTTCAGGTACAACATGTTTCAGCATAGCCAGTTCAGGTACAACATGTTTCGGCATAGCCAGTTCAGGTACCTACTCATCAGGAATCCCAAAATCTTGAGGTGAGAAGGTCTTATAGGGTAAGAAGGGAACCTGAATGATTTACTCCATCTTTGAATTATTTATTGCTCACTGATAATGGAGAACAAGAGTGCTTTGAGGAAGCAATGTAGGTGGATGCTAGGAAGAAGTGGGAATAGGCCATGGATGAAGAGCATAGATCTCTTATGGAAAACCAGACTTGGGATTTGGTGAAGCTACCCAAGGGCAAGAAAGCATTACAGAACAAGTGGGCGTATAGAATCAAAGAGGAAGATGGAGGCAGGAAACGATACAAGGCCTAGTTGGTGGTCAAGGGATTTGTACAAAAGAAAGGTATAGATTTTGGGTAAATTTTTTCTCCTGTTGTTAAAATGACTTCTATTAGGAATGTTCTTGTTTTAGTTGCAGTAGAAGACACACACTTAGAGCAGTTGGATGTGAAGACTGCATTCCTTCATGGCGAGTTGGAGGAGGAATTGTACATGTAGCAGCCATAGGGTTTTGAGGTCAAAGGCAAGGAGAGGTTAGTATGTAAATTAAAGAAGAGCTTGTATGGCCTGAAACAAGCTCCACAGAAGTGGTACATGAAGTTTGATAGTTTTATGCAGGAGCAGGGTTACTCCAGGTGTCACTTAGACCATTGCGTGTACATCAAGAAGTTTCTTGATGGTAGTTATATTATTTTGTGCCTACATGTGGATGATATGTTTTTTGCAGGGAAGAACATGTAGGAAATAAAGGTACTCAAGAATTAGCTAGGTGACTCCTTTGCTATGAAGGATTTGGGGGCAGGAAAACAAATCCTTGGTATGAGAATAACTCGGAACATGAAGGAGAGGAAGCTAGTATTATATCAAGAAGAGTACATAAAAAAGTTCTTAGAGAGGTTTAGTATGCAAAATGTTAAACCGTTTGGTACTCCTTTAGCAAGTCACTTTAAATTATCAAAGGAGCAGAGTCCCAAGACTGAGGAGGATAGAATCCAGATGTCCATGGTACCATACTCATCAAAAGTTTGTAGCTTGATGTATGCTATGGTATGCACTAGGCCTAACATTTCCCATGTAGTGGAAGTAGTGAGAATGTTTATGAGTGATCCAGGTAGAGAGCACTGGTAGGCAATAAAGTGGATCCTTCGGTATTTGAGAGGGACCATGGGAGAAGCATTGTGTTTCGGTGGATCAGACACTACATTACGTGGCTATGTAGATTCAGACATGGCAGGAGATTTTGACAGCAGGAGGAGCACGACAGGTTATGTATTTACGGTTGGTGATACAGCGCTGAGTTGGATTTCATAGTTACAAAAGGTTGTTGTTTTGTCAACCACAGAGGCTGAGTATGTTACTGCCACATAGACAAGCAAGGAGATGATTTGGCTACAACAATTTCTTGATGAGTTGGGTCATAAGCATGAAGTTGGGAGACTACACAATGATAGTTAGAGCGTTATTCATTTGGTGAAGAACTCCGCTTTCCAGTCTTGGATGAAGCACATTCAGTTGAGATATCATTTCAGTAGGGCATCTTTGGAAGAAGATAAGTTGAAGCTGGAAAAAATTCATACCAGTCAGAATCCTGTGGATATGATGACCAAGGTGGTCACAAGGGAGAATTTAAAGTTGTGTTCAACTTTGATTGGCCTTCATGGTTGATAATAAAGGGTTAAAAAATTTTCTCAGTGGAAACAGTCTCCAGGTGGGATATTGTTGGGGTGTGGAGCCTATTTTTGGTCTTCTCGAATCAATGTTAGAGTGTTGAAGTTCGAACAGTTAATTTTGGAGACTTCAGGAGCATTCTGCATTCGTCTGTTGTGATGTTGATGTGTTGTCACTGTTAATATGTTGTTAATTGGTTGTTAACATCATGACAATTTTTCCAACCATGGCAAGTTGAATGGTTGCGACTTTCAAACTTCTAGGGTCGGCTTTAGGACTTCTTAAAAAGGATTTTAATCCTATAAATAGAGGTGTTAGGGTATCTTGAAGATATCTTGAGTGTTCAAGAGGTCTTGAGTCTTAGTGATCAAGAGGTCATCAAGAGTGATCAAGGTTAAACAATTGGGTGTCAATTGTGGTTTAGATGTGGTTTAACATCTTTGGAAGTCTGTTGTGAGTTCATAACTGAGAGAATACTGTGAGAGTTATTTTACTCTTGTTGATAATAAAATCTGAGCAAGTTCTTGGTGGATGTAGTCCACATTGGGTGAACCATGTTAAATCTTGTCTTGTCTTCTTTTTTGCATTATTTATTTATGTTGTTATATTTCTGCAAGTATAATTATGCTATATAGTTTCCTACTGTTGTGGTTTGAGGAATTGTTTTCGCATATTTGTTCTCTAATTCCTAACAATATTCACATGTCATAGTCACCACATCACAAAATATTTAAGGGAAAAGTATTTTATAAGAATTTTATTAGGGGCAGGACAAGAAGAACAATGAAGAGGATTAAATCATTTTTTAGGACATAATGGTGTTACAAAATTGGATAAGTATTTCTTGAGAGAGAGGGTACAACTAAGGTTATATACTAACTTTATTGTGATGGTAAAGATAAGATATGTTTTCTACCAAACATTATGATTTTACGAATGAGCCACAATAATTACCTAAAAAATGATGGTTTCAAATGTCTAAACCCAAAACACCACATTTAAATCCACATATTCATGAAACCCATGAAGTAAATGGTACAAACCCTGTGTTTCTATTTACATTGTCAACTATCACCTTTATTCATCAAAATAACATGTTTTCTACAGAGTTGGTCCTATATTCCTTCATTTTGAATCCTACTAGCATTTAAAAGTTAGTTTAAATCAAGAAAGATTTAAAACCTTACATTTTTCCATTTACAAATTTTAATAAATATGAATTTAAGAAAAATAATGGTTTACAACAAAAATTTAAATATTTCATTCCTTTTAACTCACTTTCATTCAACATTTACAAACTAGTTCAATGTAAAATATTTCAATATCATCTCTCTAATGGAAACACATCACACTCATATTCCTTCTTGTCTGGAGTACTTGCATTCATTGCATGATTAGTCCTAGAACTGGTATGCAAAACCCTTACACTCTAGCACAAAACCAACTCTAAGCACAAAGAGATAGAGACAGAGAGAGGAGTGATCATTTACTCACACATTCACACTTCCTCATTCATTTAAACTTTTCCTTTTTTTAATTCAAGAGAAAGTAGGGAAGAGAGAGAAAACTAGAAGACTTTTTTTCTATTCATAATCCGATAACTTTTTTACATTTTGCATCCATTTTAATTTTATTTCAACTCGTCTGTATTTTCAAATCATTTGTGTTTTCAAGATCAATCAACATTTTATGGTTATTTCTAGAGAGAAAACATTATAAATTACAAGATCTGTTCATAGAAAGTTATTTGATTAAAGAATCCTCTACTAAACAATGAAACTATATGAAAAGGGTTCACAAGTGTTAACAAGTGCAATGAGAGTCTAAGGAGGAATTTCTAGCTCAATTTGTGAGTTTACGAAAATTTCCCAAAACATCTAAAGTGCTTACAATCTAGGTCCGGAAAATATTTTTTTAAGTTCAAATGCAAATTTCAATGATCCATATTTACTCCCTTACATATAAAGAACTTATCGGATTCAATGGAATTCAATTACAACATACATGACTACAAATAGAAAGGTGATTCTAAGACTAATTATCGTAAATGGATCAAACACTACTATTGTAAAACAACTGTGGGCTCCAAAACCCACTAGAAACTATAAATTACGAAATTATTTTAAAAAAACTTAGAGTTGGTTTCAATTCTCCTAATGGCGGTCTATATGTGCAGAGAGGTAGTTTCAAATTTTGCCAAATTGATACAACAACCGCAAGCCAAAACCAATCACATTTTCCTAAAAATTAGAGCATCACTCCAAGTGACGGAGATGCTACAAGGGATTCGAAACTCATCTCTCCAATTCATAAAATTCATATTTTTAGTTATATTTATCAAGTTTTCCTAAACCAATAGGTATCATACTAGAGGTCTGGGTTGGTAAAACAATATCCTTTGGCACTTCACGCGCACGATGTTTGAGGCCGATTTTTTAATTTTTGTTTTCAGGAAGGGTAACATTTGTATTGTTCATTCGAGTTACATTTTATATTATTCTACACATTTAGTACCCAAAACAAGAATGATTAAATGTTAATTTTTTATGGAATATGAAGGGAAATCCATACCTTTTTTTAACAAAACTCGTGATCACCGTATTTGATGAGACCACATCACCTTGAAGGAGTTCAAAAAATAATTTGTGAGCTTGCTCGCACTTCCTCGTTTTTCTTACAAGTATTCCAAGGAATTTCCAACCATAACATAAGATGAAAATCCATGTTTAACAAGCCATATCAGAGGGAAGTTTCAAACATTTGATTAAACCAAGAATCAATTCTGGCAGAGTGGGATGGAGCAGCCAACCAAGGCCAAACACAATAGTCCATATGCAGTCCTTTAAACACATTTCCTTCAAGAATTTTTTCAAACCATTTGCATGCCATGGTATGCTTATACATTCAACATTGAAAACACAAAACTTAGCACTGCCAATGCGAGTAGTATTTATAACCCTCCTCCAACGTCTGCACAATCGTGAGATAAAAAAAAAGGTTCTTGCAATTTGGGATCTGTCATAAGAGAACAAATTTCTTTGATTCATTTGGTCAAAACTATTTACATGCCTCCTCAATTTGAATACAAATCCACCATGACACCGAACCTTGGAGCAACTAGAAAAATTATACTCCCTACTTCCAATAGATTTTCTGGATGTCCATTTCCTTTTTTATAGAGAGTTAACTAGAAAGAGTGAACATATTTATTTGGCAGCCCCATTCAACAACCCATTTTATGCAAATCTTGTAACCGTGACATTCAAATAATGCCTCATTTCTTCAAGTCATTTTGAAAAATAGTCCACCGACGAGGTAAATTCTTACATTCTCCTTTTTTTTTAAAGTTATAACCAAAACAAATCATACAAAGCCAATGTCATCCATTGCAAGGCTTAACCTCACCACAATATATAATGCATCTTGTTGCAGTCTGGACTCTGGACTCTGGCTTAACACCTATAAAAATATTCGTGTGAAAGTTTCCAAAGTTTTTTTAAAAAATCCAAAAAGTGAGACTCCAACAATCCTTGCTGCCCTAAAAGACCACATTTTCCTGAGGTGTTTTGTCAAACAGTTGGCACGCCTTGTCTATGCATCCACATTTTACAACATATCTATCAGGGAAATTCCACCATAACATCTAGATAAAATACCTTTCTCAAAAGCTCTCATTTTTGCTAAGGCAGAGAGAATGCTAATAAGGGTTGTAGACTCTCCCTACATATTTTTTATTACCCTCCCCTACCAGTTGTCACTATAATGGTCTTTTTTTAGGTAAAGGAGAAAATTTTGATACCAAAGTAAATTGATTAAGGGAGATGTGCCAATTGGTAGCATGGTATAATAGTTGAGTATAGTCTTGATCACACAATACCCAATAGTTGTTATAGTACCACTTCATAGTTGTCATAGTAGTATGTAGTGGTTATTTATTTTTGACATAATAATTATGTAGAGTAGCCAATCACATCATAATATGCAAAACCTATCACCCATGTACAAGCATTAAAAAATCAATGTTCAATCATTATCAACCATGTTCAAGTATTGGTTTCCACCGTGGTAGTAGTGTAACTCAAATTTACTCTAGTAAATCAATTCAAAATATGGTTATCCCTCCAATTAAACACTCCAAAGAACAAATATAAAATTAATAAAAATTTGAACTACATATTAATGAAAAAATCATAACCCCACACATGATACACAATTTATTTTTTCGAGCCATTAACTTAGGGTGTACCACTACTAACCCCTTTCCCCAAAATTTCCATAAGTTGAGTGGTGGATGGTAATGAAAGAAAAATCTAAAAAAAAAACCCTTCCATATGCATTTCCTTCTTGGGCCACATAAAAGGACTCCTCCCATAAAGAACTTGTGTACCTCTCCTGTTAATTTATAATGTGGAACGAAATGGATGCAATAAGTTAAGGGAGCCAAAACTTTACAATTGTCAATGAAAATTACCTTTTATAGAACTCCGTCATATTTCCCAAAGGATCTAAGTAAACAATCCTTTTCATTTTGGCAAGGAGTTTGAATAAGATTTATTCTTTCTCCATATTTTTATATTTTTTAATTTATTTTTAACATTTTAGAAAAAATTCGTATATGTTAAACAACTAGAGGATGTGTTTCCAGTTTTGGGATCGATTGTAAAGGAATGCGTGCCTCCAACTCGGCATGCATGTATTTCCATGGTGGATAGTCTGTTGAAGAGACGCAGGTGGAAGAAACGATGGGCAAGGGGGACGGTGTGGTAGCTATGTTGGATTCGCCTTCAGTCGGGTTATTTCCTGCTACCATGGATAGTGGGGAAGTCTACGTGGCGGAGGGGTTGGTCCACTTGGCTCCTGGCGATGATAGTGGGACTGTCGGTGCTAGCATGGATAAATATGCGGCAAGCTCAAATTAAAAAAAATCATTTACTGCCCCAACTACCATCTCAGGGTATGTTTTGAGTAACTTTCTGCGGTCAAAGGATAACGAACAGTCTATTGAAGGCCACCGATTGATGTACAAATTTGAATTGAATTGCATTAATGAAGAATAACGGAGGTAGAGTGGACTATGGGAGTGTGGAGGTTTCGTCCCTTGAGCCTTCTATGCGGAATGAAGGTAAACTTGTTGTGGATATTGGTATGGACCCGGTCATAGGGTTTGGTTGGACCAAGGTCCTTTCGAATAATGGGCGCTTGGAGTGGGTGTTTTGTAGTCACTATAAATCGTGATTTCTCATTGGGCCCTCTTGGGTTTGGCCCCGGTTGTATGTGTCCTATTTTATTCTTGGCCTCCCCTTGATGGCTTTTTATTGTAGTTGTAGTTCAGCCACTGTTAGAGACCTCTTCTCTTATGCTTTATCGTTATATCTATCCTCCCTTTGTTTTCGAGGTTTTTTGGTCCCCTCAAAACCAAACCTTTTTTACCCTATCTAAAAAAATATAGCCATTTAATTATGACCTTCTATTTATTTAATTTTTATCGTGTATATATATGAAACATTATTATTAAATATGTATTTTTAAATTTATTTAACTATTATTTGTTTATTTTGTTCTATTATTTTTAATCATATTATTTAAATGTGAGAAGAAGATGATCAAGGAATATAAACCTTAAACGCCAATCATTTAATTTCTTAATTTAACTCACATTATCGCCAATGGGGGTGTTGGGTGAGGAACTTACAATTGAACACTTAATGAAGCCTCTCGAACACGTACGTGTAAAGACACATCAACAGTGACACGAGCTTACCATGGCTTGACTGGGGAACCAAGGTAGGATAAAAGAAACCTAGAAAAAATTGAAAGCAAGAAAGAATTGTTGGTATCCAAATTCGTTCTCCATTTCAAGCCGAGCAGCAACACAAATTTGACATGGAGCTTAGAGGCAGATAGATCGTAGTGTGTGTCGTTTTGTAGCCGGGGATGAGATCTAACTTGCCCTTTGTTACTTAGATTTGTGGAGAGATGGATAACACCTTTAAGAAGATTTGACCTGTCCTCACTACTTTAGGCTATGCCTTTTTGACCAGGGTGAGAGGACCCTTAATATAACCTCTGTTTGATGAAGGAGATGGAGATATCCTTCTTTTGCATAAATTCTATGAAAAGAACCTTGGGAAAATATGGTCAATGCTTAATGATTTAACTCTTAAGAGTTGTCACTTCTAAATGATGGAGATATTTTCAACACAAGGCTAAGGTTACTGAAGACATTAAGAAATCTTGATTGTTCTGCATATTTTTGCAAGTAGATTTTTCTCCTTTGTTGATACACATGACGAATAGGGGTAGTTTAGGATGGATAATTGGTTTTTAAATGATTTTGGTGGGAGATGAAGCAAAATAAAGTTGATTATACCAAATATTTGGAGGGACTTTATAACAATGAACAACTTCAACAACAGAAAGCTTTAAAATAGTTAAGACGTTCCTTTAACTAGAAGATGTGATGTAATGGAGGTCCAGGTCAACACGTTTTCACATAATCTTTGAGACTCCAACATGAAGGCTCGAATTGAAAGACTCAATTAAATACTAATTTTTTTGATTAATCATGCCTAAGGTACACCCGAAGACTTCTAGACAATCTTTATCAAAAAATGACAGTGACTTGATTTTAAATTTGTTTATCTCATCCAAGAAGAAGGCTCTTCTTGAAATGAAATTGTAAATACCATTAGACTGTCACAGGGATGAGATCCTGTTTGATTTCACAAAATTTTCAATGTAAGATTGCAATAGGAATGAAAGAAACTATTTACAGACATTCTGAAACAAAGTAGACACAAATTGCTAGAGATTTGACACAAATTAATCTCAAAATTGCTTACATTCATCATCAGGGGAAAGCTTTCAGATAAATCTCAGTGCTCGTCAATGGCTATACATATGCAATCAACTTGAGATGATAGAAAATCTAACACAAAAGAAAATAACAGGTTATCTCAGCTTTGGTCTCTCGGGAAGACGACTTTCTCAAATGTTTTCTCAAGAATTCAAACTCTGACCTTTTGCAAGAGTATTCTTATTGCATTTATACATTTTTCTCACTCAATTTTCCCCCAAAAGAGAAGAATATTCGAGGGACTTTTGCTTGTCACCAATTTGTTTCAGACAACGACGTTTAACAAATTCAGATCCGAAATATTTTAGGTGGACCAATTATGAACTGATCACGTTTCTTGGGCCCTCGACTAATGATTAGGATGCCATGCCACAACATTTTAGGAGCCCTTTTTATCATTCTCATTTTGTCATGTGAGAAATCCCCTTTTAATCATTTTCTAGAGACTCTTCACATCTAGATATGACAGGTAATCTTTTTCGCTCTCTTGGCAACACCTTTTTCATCTTTTGCACTTGCACTTTCATCAATTCATCCCTTTTTCCTCTCTTTCCTATGTTATTGTGCCCCGCATCCATTTCCTCTAGTAATTCCTATTTTTGCAAGTGCTTGAGTAATTCCCACTTCAAAATATCGACCTTAACGATCCTTGAACTCACAATTGAAGTTTCAAATGCATTCAATGATACCTTCTTGATAGAGACAACAAAGAATTTCATCAAAGAATGATGCAAAATAGTGCATATTCACGTCTCCAAGAGTCTTGGAGAAAAAATGGCAGAAAAATAAGTGAAATGCACAACAATTGTTGATGCTACCCCTTTTCCACTTTATATCGTAGCTTTCCACGTGTTCCTTAGCACAACTGCAAAGGAGAAGCATAGAGGCAAGTCTCAAACAACCGCAAGCCTTCCACATACCCTGGGCCCAAGAAAAATGCTTTTAGGCCTTTGAAAAGTCTCGGTGAAAAAAGGAGCCAGCGGAAGCCTCCACATGTCTAAATGGCACATTTTAAGATGGTCCCTAAAAGTAGTGACCTCAAACAAGTGCAGGCTCAACACGTGTCTCACTCCAGCAGAGTTTGTTAAAAATTTGAAGGTTCGGGGGAAGGCGCCATGTGTCTATGGTCCGAGACATTTTTCTTCGGCCGTTGAAAAGTCCAAGCAAATGGTAGAGTGAGTGGAAAACTCCAAGTGTCCTCGTGGCGCTTCTTCAAAATAACCCCTAGGGGCCGGTACCTAAACAAGCACGGTCCCTCTAGGTGTTCTAGGCCTTTAGAAAGTTGCTTGAAAAGTCTAACTAAAGGAAGACCTGGCGGAAGCCTCCACATGTCTTCACGGTGTAACTGTGAGATGGTGCCCAAGAGCGGAGACCTTGAACAAGCGCGAGCTCACCACATGTCCCAGGCCTTAGAAAATTGCTTTGAAGACTTTAAGTACAAAGCAGATCTGGCGGAAGTCTCCACATGTCTTCCTATCACAATTGTTAAGGTGGGACCCTGAGGTAGATCCTCAAATGACGGCCAACTCACCATGTGTCCATGGCTCACCAAAACTTTACCCATTGTATGAAATTTTTTTCTAAGTCTGGGCAAAGCAGCGAAATCCTCCACGTGTCCCCCTGGCACAACTCCAAGGCCAAACCGAAAGGTGAAGTTTCAAATGAGAGTTGTTCCTCCACATGGACAAGTTTTGGGTTGAAGCAAGCCTTAGAGTTTTAAAGTGCTTCGTCGAGCCATATCCAATCAAAAGGACCATGTTCATACTAATGCAAAGATGTAAATTTGATGGGGAAAACTCACTCGCCAAACTGTAAAAATGTAGGAAACCCACCATTTGAGCTCAGAAATGAATCTTTCTTCAAGGAAAGAGAATTTGGAAATGTTATAAGGCTCAAATATGATCCTTCGAGATACATCCAATCATGTTTCCTTGGGTATTTGGGAAAAAAACGATAGGGGCAATGAAACGTGACTATGGAAAATAGAAGGAAAGGAAAAACTCGAGTTTTACGCCCAAGTTACAGACTCTTTCATGTGGACAGAGGAGCAAAAAAAAAATTCTATACTTTTAAGTGATCCTCGACCAAGGAAGGGACTGATCATGGCAACCAAATGGAGGACAGAGTCTTCAAGCATCAATATAGGGAGATAGAAAACATTACAGAGGCCACAAACTAAGGAATTTCAATGACAAATAGGGCGAGACCAATTTGAGTACCAACATCGTCTCCAACTTGGGGGATGGGCATTCACTGCGAGTGCCACAAGTGTTTCAAACATAATGTTTCCATTCTTAGAATAGAGTTGCTTCTATCCTTTCATTCCCTTGAGAAACAGATAAAGGTTAGGGCTAGGAGGAATACTTGTTGGGTGTTGGGAGGGTGTGCGCGTACCGTAGAGAGAGATCAGATCGATTGCGAAGAAATCCTTTTTGTTTGGGAAGGACTACTTGTGAATAAGAATGCAAGACCACCAGATTATAGTTAGACAATAAATGAGGGAACTTCCTTGGTCCTAGGAAATATTAGACTTCCTTTTCGAAGGTGGTCAGTTCCCCTTTTAATACGAATTAACACAAATGCTAACAAAGAAGTTATTGCAAAATCACAATTTAGTTACCTCGTTAAAAAGGCAATTGAGGAAAGGCTGGTTTTGGTTTGAGTCATAGTGACCGATGCGGGTCAATGTATAACTGGTACCACTTGCTGATAACCGATATCGGTAGGTGGCAGTGATTTAGGGGCTTTCAATGAAGGTTGGTTGTAAGGCGGTTATGGTGTTTATAAGGTTGGTAAATGATTAGGGGTAGGCAATAGGGTGATGGAGAAGACTCAGAGAGTGTGGGAGATTTTCTTAGGGAAATGTAAGGGTAGAGGAATGAAAGTTAGATGTAGGGTGCTATCGGGTAGTAGATCTAGGAGTGAGCTTATAATTACTATGAATCAGAAGTTCAAGAAATGGTATTTAAAAAACGTACAAGACACCACTTACTAGTTCCTGATGAAGATACAGGTTCAAGGAATGTGATGATGAAGGCAAGGCTCAGGTGGTATGATCTGACAATCAAAAGTGAGCTATCCTCTCTCCCAATGCTTGGAAAAGTGTCACTGTGCTCTAGTTTACTCAGTTGTAGTCTTGGGCTCGATGTCCTTCTCTGCAAACTCTTCTCTTTCCTTCACCTTGCCTCTGCTCTGCCAAGTGAATTCTGGATCTTTCAAATGTATTTGGGATCCTTTCTTTTTGGTTGGGGGAGGTCATTTACAGGGAACCGATGGCGGTTACGTAACCGACGGTGGTCAAGTAGGAACCGATGTTGGTTAAGTCAAAGTGGACTATTTTTAGTAAAATAGTTAAATTTCAATCCTTTTCTCCCAAGGGATTAGTTGTGGGCTTGGTCAAGTCATTATTAGGTTGGTTTTGGTGCGGGTGAGGAGTAATTAGTCATGGGTGTGGATGTAGACCAAGTTTATAGGTCTTAATTAGGTTAATTTAGGGTTAGGGCTAGGTCATGATGAGGTGGCGAAATGAGGTGGCAGATTTGGAGATGTGAATTTATTAATTATAAGGTAATTAATAAATAATTGTGTAAGGTTTAGGTGGTGAGGTTAGGTTACGAAAATGAGATGTGGGGCACAAGGTGTCGTAAGACAAAAATTTGGTGTCTACATTAGCCCCTTGTTGTCGTGTAGCTTGTCTTGTAAAGCTGCACTGAAAATAATAAGAAGTGGGTTACTCCCGTTAAGGGTATAGGTGATCCCCCTCAAATCTATCACAGATTGAGGCGACGTGAAATCAGGGATAGGGTTGATAAAGGGTGAATGATGATGAGATGATGGTAAGATGGGTGGGGTAAGTTCAAGGAAGCAGACACATGTTGAAATGTAGTAGTCGCGACCAGGGTACATGATTTGAAGAGAAAACAAGCAATACATAGGCAAAGGTCAATAGTTTATCGAAACAAGGTTGATATATTCATGGTATCCAAGGCATAGGAAGTATCTCCAGGGGATATAACGGGTAAGGTACAAGAACGTTTAGGCATGTTCGGCAGTACCGAATGGTTGGTTTGGTTGAGATAAACGTCACGGTTCTCGGTCTAGGAAAAGTTGGTCGACTGTTCAAGTCAAGTATCCTAATCATGCTAAAACACGAACAGGTGAGCTCGATTGAACAAAAGGCTACATGATGGGTGGATAAAATTTTAATTTACGGGTCTTGGTCGAGGTACTTAATTGGTGCGGCCTTGGGTTGGGCCAATGGATTGGTGAGGGCCTTGGGTTGGGCCTGATTGGTTGGGTTGCGGCCTTGGGTTGGGCCGATTGATTAAGTTGTGGTCGTGGGCCAGCCTGATTGGTTGGTTTGCGCCTATGGGTCGGGCCGGATTGGTTGGTTGTTGGCCGTGGGTCGAGCCGGGATTGGTTGGGTGTGGCCGTGGGTCGGGCCGGATTGGTTGGTTGCGGCCATGGGTCGGGCTGGATTGGTTGGTTGCGGGCTTGGGTCGGGCCGAATTGAAGTCAAAATAAGGCTAGTCAGCAAAGCCAGGGGTAGGTGATGCGGGAAAAAGTGGGAGATTGCTGGATAAAGGCAGGAGTTAGGTGAAGGAAGTAGGTAACCGATATCGGTTATGTGCGGACCGATATCAGTTACAAGACCGATAACCGGTATTCTATGGGCGCGAAATAACCGGTATTGGTTATAGGTCAAAACCTATAAAAATAAAAAATACGGCATGTCATTGTCACTTTGTGAATTTGAGCACCTAATTTTGTCTTGTCTGAGGTGTGAAGTGATTTTGTTGAGTTTGTAGGTTGAGTTTGGCACTAGTTGAGTGGAGGAGTGAGTGATTGGTAGATCCCAGCGATCAGGAGGTAGAGGTTGATTGGTTGAGGACCCAGCTGAGGAGATTTGGAGCCATGGGCACAGCCCGGAGGAGCAGGAGGTGTTGGAGGAGCTAGACCACACACCACCTATCCCACCATGATGACGTGTAGTCGTACCGGTAGGCTCTGAACCCCTACTTATTTGAAGCTAATGAATTTAACTAGAAGGTGGGGTTTTTGAGGGTAGGAATCTAAAATTTAATAAAATAATGAATTAATGAAGGTAATTTGTAAAATGGAGTGGGTAGGTATGCTAGTTAGGCCAAAACGGCAGAGGTGGGTAAGTTTTGAGGTCTTTCTTGTGGGTAAATGGGTAGAAATAGGTTAAAAAGAGGTTTTACAGGCCGTTTTTGGGTTCGGCCTCGGAATTGGACAGTGACCGATGTCGGTCACTAGGCGACCCGACATCGGTCACATAATAGTTTGTAGAAATTTCCTGGTTTGTAGACCGGCATCGGTCATATATCGACCGGCGTCGGTAACATACAATGTGCTCGGGAGGGACCGATGGCGGTCGAGGGTGACCGGTACCGGTCATCATGGGTAGGAGTTAGGTTTGTTGAAATTTGTGGTTTGTGTTTTTTTGTTAGAGTTTTGCTTTTGTTTGGGGGTGAAGGGGGAGGAGGTAGAGTTGATAGGAAAGGTGATGGGGGTGGGGGGGGAATGGGGTTGTTGGGGGCTGGTTCGGGTTAGGATAGATTATGTGTTGTGTATGAAGTAGGAGGTGTTTAAATTGGCAGGGGTATAGTTAGATGGCTAGAGTAGATCGGGGTGGTTGGTAGGGTGTGAGATAAGTAAAGGGGATATCGTAGATGTATAGGGTAAGATAGGTGGGTGTAGATGTGTGTTATAGAGTCGGGTTGTGGTTGGGTAGGTAAATGGGTATATAGGGTTAAGGTAGTTTTTGTAAAGGGTAGGCCTGATGAAGTGGGTTGTTTTTGCAGGCACGCCAACAACTCACGATGCGGGATCGGATGCCCCCTCTATTGGGGCAGATGCGGACACATGTGACTACAGCACAGTGGTCTGTCATACGAGAGGTTGGACTCAGTGGAGTCCAGAGGTATAGGGATGTGGATAGGGACCATAGGCTGATGGTTACCCTCATCGAGAGATGGGATCCGGCAACCAATGTCTTCCATCTCCCTACTGGAGAGATGACTGTCACATTAGAGGATGTGTATCGCATCCTGAGGACTGCCGATCGAAGGTGAGGTAGTGTTCCATGTGGATGCGGAGACAGCGATGGACAGCATCCTGCATGTATTCGGGGATGCAGCCCCATTGCTTACCTATCACAACGGGAGCATTGCCTACGGTGACATATATCACGCGCATAGACAGAGACAATGACTTGCTGTGTTGATGATGATTGGTATCACCTGCTTCGTCCTCCTGGACTTAGAGGGAGGCCGCTTCCCATGGGCTTTGATGGGGAGTTTTGCATGAAATGGTGGAGGAGCATACCTGCTATGCCTGGGCACCAGTGTATCTGGTGCAGCTATATAGAGAGCTCTGGGGTTATCGCTGTATGAGGCGATTTGGTATCTAATCGACATTTTTGTTACACTGCTGGGCTTACGAGCATATCATCTGTATACGACCAGTAGGGTTTCCCCAGTAGCCAGGGGCCACAGATAGTGTACAGGTATGGATTTTCAGAGGTGGTTGGGGGTCGTGGGCTAGCCATGAATGGTGATTGCTGGGCGAGATGTGGCATACTACTGGCACATGTTAGAGGGGCCTGACGGCACTCGATATTATTTGGAGGCCCTACAGAGGCCATCAGCCCCGAGGAGGAGCCCGGAGCACAAGCTGTGCTAGATCCAGTATAGCTTCTGGATAGCTGGACGGAGGCCCGGGGAGTATGAGCGGATACCCCTAGAGAGGGGTACAACATCATTTGGGCTTACGACAGGATGAGCCACCTCCCTTCCCACAGTACCGGAGGGATGATGTAGAGGCACCACTACCTGCTCCGTAGCCATTGGACCCAGTCTCGGTCGCGAGAGAGACCTGCGGGATGATATAGTGGATGTTGCCGGAGATGACAGGTGCATTTTTGGTGTGGTGGTGGTAGGTCAGAGAGTAGTTAGGAGAGCACAGCCCGCACAGCCAGATTTTGGTGGCTATTATAAGCAGAGAGGGATTGTCTCTTGGGCCATGTGCAGCTATTACAGGGGAAACTTAATACTGCACAGGCACAGATTTGGGGTGCTACAGGGGCAGTTAGCCCAGGCATTGGTACCCCGGATCAGGCATAAGTCGCAGGCATCGGCACAGCCACAAGGCACTAGTACAGGCACAGGCGCAGGTACAGGCACCGCCACAGGCATCAGGGTGTACCGGTAGGGCCGGGGCCCACTTCTATTAGGAGTCAGGGGACCAACCCCACCTGCCATGGTGGCACATGCCCGCTATATGGAGGCGAGAGCGGAGGCCCGGTATTATCAGGATGTTCTAGATGGTACCGAGGCCGAATATCAGCCCTATGCAGCGCACAGAGTCGAGACGTCCCCGGAGTCAGAGATCACAGGGGGCCGCAGCCACAACCGGTGGGTTAGTTATAGGGAGGAGGCGAGAGCCAGCACAGAGACCAGCAGGGGGATGGGCCGAGGGTGGTGGAGAGAGCTGAGATATCTTGGGAGTGGATATGGGTTTTTTTTGATTGGATATAGACACCCGGTCTGCGAACCGAGTATGTATATAGAGGCCTGCATGCCCACATAGGATTTATTTATTCATTTTTGTTGTATATACCGGCCTGCGAGCCGAGTACTTTGTGTATAGTTGATACCCCGGCCTGCGAGCCGAGTATATTTTGTATATGAGAGATCGACCCTGCGAGCTGAGTCTAGATTTTGATAGAGACAGTGGCTTGCATGCCGGCTTTGTATTTTTATAGCACAGAGGCCCCATGCAAGGCAAGGTTGTATATTTTGACATTGAGTTGATGATGATATATATAGATGAGATTGATTCACATGGTGTGTAAAAAAATGTTTGATTTGATGCATATATTAGAATGTCTTATGTGTTGTGTCGATGGTATTGAAATTTAATGTATATAGATGATGTTTGATGAAATTTTGATGAGATGTATATGTGTTGATGATATTCTGAGGATAAATATTGATAACGATGTCATTATGCAGGGAAAAGAGGTGGGCGCCACCAAAAATTTGTAAAAAATGAAGAAAAGGCCTAGGTTTAAGCAAAAGGAGACATGTGACTGATATCGGTTAGCTAACCGATGTCGGTAGATATATGACCGATACCGGTTAGGTAACCGATATCGGTTATGAAAAAACGAGTTTTTCTAAAAAATAGAAAAGCTTGGGAGGCAACTTAAGTTCTTATTTTTAGAGTCATGCAACAAGTTAAAATACGAGAATGTGACGTTGTTGACGACTTATATAGGTAATTGCATGGTAGAATTGAGTGATAAGGAGGAAAGAGATAGGTAAAGTGATTGTGGGTGGAGATTAAGAAAGAGCATAAAGACAAGTTATATTGACGAGGGTGGTGAACATGGCTGAACAAGGAGAAGCATCCAGCGGGAAGAGAGGAGAAAGAAGACAGGTTCCACCTCAAACTGCTGGATTCCCTGAGGTATAATTTGTTGTTGGTTAGAATTAGATTTTGCATGGTTAAAAAATAGAATGTGGTAAGGTAAATGGGGCAGAAAGGTGATTAGGCAAGAGTTTGGGATGGGGTGAGTGTTAAGGGGTAGGTAAGCAGGGAATTCCGGGTATGTGTGTAGGTAAGCAAAGAGGGGGTAAACGGGTAAATAATTAACGTAGGTGGTGTTTTTAAAGCAGACTATGTAGAATTGACAGTGACTGATATCATTTAGAGATAACCGGTATCGGTTAGGTAACCGGTGTCGGTTATCTATAACTGATATCGGTTACTGTATGAAATTCTAGAATGTGAGAAAAAACACTTGGGGATTTGATTTTATTGAATGGTTGTTTGTTGATTTGATGTATGCAGGCAGAGGAGGTAGGGTTGAGGATGAATGATAGGGTGCCAACTTTGTTGTCACGAAGTCTGAGCGGATGTAACACCAGCTGAGTGGGGCATTGATAAACCGTGTGGGGTTAAGTGGAATCCGCTATTATTCACGAATCACACGCAATCATGCTATGTTGCAAGTGTTGATTGAGAGATGGAATCCAGAAAAGAATACCTTCTATCTGCCAATAGGGGAGATGACAGTGATGTTGGAAGATGTGTTTCAAATTTTAAGGCTCCCAATTACAGGAAGACCAGTGTATCAGGCAGGGCCTAGTGTGGCGCGGTGGAGCGATAACAGTAGTATTTGGTCCAGCTGCACGAGATTTGACACAGCGAGGTTTGACATTCACTTATGGTATAATGTGTTGCAGCACACCCTGAGGCAACAAGGTTGGCAGTGGTATTAATTGATAGCGGTGGGGTATTATGCATTACCGAGGGCGGATGGGGGAAGATTTCCAAAAGCATTGATGTGTATTATTTGGGAAATGATAGAAAGGAGCGTGACTTTCGCATGGGCACCCGCATATCTGGCGGAGCTATACAGGGGTTTATGGGCCTGCAGGCGAAATCACAGGACTACATTGGATTGTGCATACTTATTACATTGTTGGGGCCTATGAGCACATTTTTTGTGTGCGACCAATAGGCCAACCAATCCCAGTCAGGAGAGACAGGAGTGTAGAGGTTGGGATTCAGGCGATGGGTCCAGATAGAGCAAGAGGTGAGATTTGAGGCCGTGACATATGATGTCGAGTATTATAGGTAGATGTGGGAGATGGTGACGATTGCGGATATCTGTTGGAGGCCTTACCAAGAAATATATGGTGATGGAGAACATAGCTGAGGATTTGAGGGGTGTAGAGCGATTTAAGGTGGATCGCGGGACACAGGTCAGGTGAGTACGAGAGGATTTCTCTAGATCACTTGCGGTGACAATTTACATTTGTTCAGGATAAACCCATGGCTTATAGACCATATATGAGGATCGATGCCGAGGCATCATTCTCGCCTCCCCGGCCGACACCTCCAGAAGGACCAAAAGAGATAGCAGCCGATTGCAGGGTAATGGATGCAGGAGCGACAGAGGTTTATAGATTATGGTGGGTAGTATAGCTGTGAGGTTCACGTGAGAGGGCTGATCAGCCTAACATAGCTGTGATTATAGCGGAGAGAGATCACCTGCAGGGTTTAGTGCACCAGCTTCAAATGTGGGTGAATGAGACAACGTGGATTGGTAGCGGTTACGGAGTCACGAGTGGAGAGACTAGAGGAAAGACTCCTCCGCATGGGAGGGCGTATTCATATGTTATAGGAGAGATTGGTAGATTAGTGGGAGGAACCAATAGTAGTAGCACCTTTGAGGATGGAGAGGCCAGGCAAGCGACGTCGGCGATCACGATCAACACCTGGTTCAGGATGAGGTGCAATGGTCTAAGTGAATTTCATAGAGGTATAAGAATAAATAAGGATGCCGAACTGCGCATCGATGATATAGAAGATGTATTTGTTTAACATCTAAATAAAAAATTGAATATGTAGGTTGATTTGAGTTATAATAATAATAAGAATGGTTATGTTTTGAATGTTTTTTTTTTTTTAAAAATGATAAAGATGAATGTTATCAAATAGAAATACCAAAAAAATATTTATTATTTACAACAAATGATAGGTTATGGTAGGGGATGGTCGAGCTAACCTTGGGAGACCCCATGTCTCTTAAGTGCTACCTACATAGCCCATTACAAAAAGCAAGGAGGGGCCTCAGACTGATGTAGTTCTCCCTTAGGACTAGGGAGAGGTGAATTCAGGAAATTTGGTTATGGTTAGGCAATTTGTTGGTTGGTAAACAATATTGATATTGGTAGGGTAATGTTGTTGGTGTTGGTAAGGTATTGGCAGTGTTGGTGTAAGTATAGGTGAAGCGAAAGGTTAGCTTACCCAAGTAGTAGGGAACTGTGTCTTGATTAAGGTCAACACATAATCCTAGATTCAGAGTAAAAGAGGCAAAAGTGTCCCGTAGTTGAAAAGAGCTAAACAAACCACATATTAACGTAGGATGAGCTTGAATCCCTAGGTACCTTACATATGTGAGAATTCGATAGGTGAAAAGAGTTGTATAATCACAATATATCAGATATACGTCACGTCCCTTGAGTTTTGTTTCTTTGACGAATGGTGAGGTGAGGTGGCTGGTAGAGCTGGGGTGCAGAGAATTTGTTATAAGGTGATTAATGCTGACGAAAGAGAACCCAAACCTAAATAGACAAGTCCATGACTCAAAAGTGCTTTTGAATACTGCTTTTATTTTTCTGGATATAGACTAATTGATGCGGGAAGTCTACATGGGATATGTATTTTGTTGTTCTTGAGCTCTTCATGAAGCTGAGCAATGCGAGAAGCTTCTAATAAAGGCTGACTTTGTATAGCTGTCCTTTAAGGGAGTAGTCTATTTATAGTAGCAGATGCAGCTTTTGTGTATAGCTGTCCTTCAGGGGAGTAATCTATTTATAATAGCAAATGTGGCTTTGCACATAGCTGTCCTTCGAGGGAGCAGTCTATGTTATAAATTTGAGGTCTAGATGTCCATTTGGCATGAAGCATCTAGTTTTGTAGGAAGTTTGACTCAAGAAAATCCCATAAGTTGTATAATTGAGAACATGTTATTTTGATACTTTTAAGTCATGGAAATAGACTAAAAAAGGGGGAAGGCATCTTTAGGCGGAGGTGATGACCAAACCACGTGAGCTTGATTCTATTTTGAGATGTATGAAACAAAGTGTATGAGGTGGTAAATGAGCTCAAGGGACGAGCGCAAGGTAGATAAGAAGTGATATAACACTAAATTCAATAGTAGAATGGCCAGAAGATGCAAGGCATTAAGGGTTTCAGGCTCAGGTTTACCATTAAGTGAAGCTAAACGGTAAGTGCCTGATCCGTAAGTGTGAGTGATAATGTAAGGCCCAATCCAATTAGGAGAAAATTTTCCACGTTTTCTCTTTTCTAGTTTGGTTACATGTTGATTCTCTTTGAGGACAAGATCACCAACCTTAAAGGTACGCTCATGAAGTCACTTATCATAAGCACGCTTGATGCACTTTTGATAGATTTGAAGGTGGTCAAGAGCTGGTAAGACGACACTCGTCAAGAAGCTCCAATTGGGCTAACCGCTCTTGGTGGAAATCATCATTGGTGAGAATATCCTGGAGAGATATTCTTAGGGAGGGTATTTGTATTTCAAGAGGCAAGACAGCCTTGGTACCATATACCAAAGAAAATGGTGTGGCATTAGTGGAAGTACGAATGCTGGTATGATAAGCCCAAAGGGAAAAGGGGATGTGATCAGGCCAATTACTTCCAGAATCGTTAACGACTTTCATGAGAATTTTGGTTAGGGTTTTGTTAGAAGATTCGGCTTGACCATTTGCTTGTGGATAGTAAGGTGATGAGAAACTAAGTTTGATACCAAAGTTGTCACAAAGGTCTTGTAACGACTTATTTTTGAAAGATTTTCCATTATCTGTTATCAGGCGATGAGGAACACCAAAACGACAGATAATGTGATGGTTAATGAATTCTACGATTTTTTCTTTTTTGGTTGAAATGAGTGGAATGGCCTCCACCCATTTAGTGTAATATTCGGTTGCTGTGATTATCCAACGGTGACGTTGCGAAGAGGGCGGGTGAATCTCACCAATAAGGTCTAAACCCCATTGTGAGAAAGGCCAAAGATCTCGTGCGACCTGTAGCGGATGGCTAGGGGGTATGTTGAAGGTTGGCATGTTGTTGACACATAATACAACGCTTAACATATTCGTAGCAGTCGTTATTAAGAGTAGGTCAATAATAGCCTAGGCGAAGGATCCGTTTGGCCACGACAAGGCCACTAAAATGTCCACCACAAATGCCGTCATGGACTTGTTGGATGATATAGGTGACCTCCGCGCCGGTTAGACATCGAAGGAGGATGCCATCAAAGCCACATTTATAGAGAAGTCCCCCCATGACGACATAACGAGAAACACTTTTAAGAAAATCACGTTTTTCTGTTACTTGTAAGGTCAGATGGGAGAACAGAGGTTGTAAGGTAATTATGAAATTGGTGATACCAAGTATCCTGCAAATAAGCGGAGACATTATTTATCATACCAACATCCAGGGCTGAGTAAGATGGGGCAAAGAGTTGTTGGACCAAGACAAATATGTCAGAGTCAGTTGGTGAGGCAGGAATTTGTGAGGCTAAGCAAGCCATAGTATCCGCAAATTTATTAGTTGAGCGGGGAATGGTTTGGATAGAATAATGAGTAAATAAGGTCAAAAGTGAATCCACGTAATGTTTGTACTTTTGAAGTTCCTCATTTTTACATTGGTAGATGCCCGTAACTTGATTGACGACCAGTTGAGAGTCACCGAAAATGTTAATAGATTTTACACCTAAGTGTAACGCAACCTGGAGACCCAAAACAAGGGCCTCGTATTCTGCTGTATTATTAGTGCAGGGGAAATCGAGCCGGAATGAAAGAGGCATAGGTTCAGCATCCAGAGGAATGAGAACAACACTGGCCCCTCCGCCGTATGCTGGCATTTGGATCCATCGAAGAAGAGGGTCATTGGATACGACTCATCACTGAGTGAAAGAGTGGCAATGAGTTCGTCAGGGAAAGTAAAATTGGTAAATTGTTCCCCAGGTAAAGGGGCTTCCATGAGTTGGTCTGCGATAGTTTGTCCTTTGATTGATTTCTGGTGTACAAACTCAAGGTCGAGGTCAGCGAGGAGCATAAGCCATCAGGTGATGCGTTGGTTTAGATGAGGTTTGGCATACATATAATGGATGGGGTCCGCGTTGGTGATGACAAAAGTTTTGTGATTCAGGAGGTAGTGTCGGAGTTTGGTGGCCACGAATGATAGGGCTAGGCACAACTTTTCTACATGTGTATACCTAGTCTTGTAATCCACCAGAGTACGAATTATGTAATAAACAGCTTGTTCTTGATGCTCGAAGTCACAATGTGTGAGCATGGCTCCTACAACATGGTCGGTGGTGGAAAGGTAAAGGTAGAAAGGGTGATTGTCCTGAGGTGGGATAAGCATGGGTGGTTGCAAGAGATGGGCTTTAAGAGCCTCAAAGGCTTGGTGGCACTCTTCGCTCCATTGAAAGACAATGTCCTTTTTAAGGAGATGATGAAAAGGTTGACATCGATCCGGATAAACGATAGATTGGAGTTTTCCCTGCAAACTACGCAATTGTTTGAGGTTAGTGGGTGGGGGAATTTCTAGGATAGCTTTGACTTTAGCTGGATCGACCTCGATGCCACGCAAAGAGACAATAAAACCAATGAGTTTTCTTGAAAGGACACCAAAGACACGTTTCTTTGGTTGAAGACGAACATAGTATTGTAACAGGCGATTGAAAATAATGGTTAAAAATTGAGATGTTCACTGCGATGTTTAGATTTGCCAAGAAGATCATCAACATAATCCTCAAGGATAGTGTGCATAATGTCATGAAAAATGTAAGTCATAGCCCGTTGATAGGTCACACCAGCATTCTTAAGGCCAAATGGCATGACACAATAGTAGAATTTTCCCCAAGGAGTTATGAAGGTGGTTTTATGTTGATCGGCCGAGGCTACCAAAATTTGATTGTATCCCGAGAAGCCATCCATGAAGGAAAGCATCTCATGGCCCGCAGTGAGATCAACAAGTTGATCAATACTTGGGAGGGAGACTTCATCCTTTGGGCAAGCGAGGTTAAGGTCCCAGAAATCCGTACATATCTAAAGTCCCCCCATTGCTTTAGTAATAGGTATGATGTTAGAAATCCATTGAGGATAATCAATAGGTAAGATGAAGGAAACAAAAAGGAGTCTTTGAAGCTCTTCTTTGACCAAGAGGGAAATGCGTGGATGTTAGGAATGAATGTTGTTCACATTATTATTAATATGTGCAATTATATTATTAATGATAATATAATTATATATGTGTGATGTAATTGTATAATTACTCACAATAAATGAGTAATTAGTTTTGTAAGGTTGTTGATATATTGTTATAACAATTATATAACAATATATCAATATGGGTTTATTGTTCTACTCACTTCCTATTTTCATAGGAAGTTGTTTACCTACCTTTATGGCTATATAATAGCCACTTGTATCTGAATATCATATAGAAAATATAATATTGTTTTGTATTACATCCACTGTGCAATTCTGTACCAAATTCAATATTTGGTATCAGAGCGATCTGATCCAGTATGTTAATGGAGTAACGATTGCAAAGGGGGCAGTGGTATTTTACTTTGTCCCGAGTAATGAGAGAATTAAGTGAAAAATTCATGTAGATTAGTTTTCTAGAAGCAAACTATTATAGATTGTAGGATATTTTTATACGCAGCAGTTTCTTTGTAGCATGGATCTGTGGGAATACCTCTATGAAATGCACTCCTGATGGCATCAACATAGATCTCTCAGGCCTATCAAATCTAGGAGGGTTTTTCTAGACTATCAACCGTGGTCTTGAAGTTTGAGCGTCCATGAATGATTCCATGGAATGTTTTCTAATATCCACGTCATTATTGTCGTCTGACTGTTTTCTTTCATAGATCAGTTTCAACGGATCGACCTCTAAATGCAGCATCAAATGTTGAAGAATAGACTGTGGTTCAACAAAAAATTAAAACGCGGCATGCAGTATCAGACATTCTATATGGTTCGACCACTTTCCAAGTTAATCAATCAACTCCCACGGTGCATTCATCTTGACGGTTTCTGTTCCAAATTCTCTCCTGTACACGAATTTCATGGAGCACCTCTAAAAACTGCACTCCCAACACTTAAATCACTGTGAGAAAGCTTCTTCAATGTGCCCTCAAATGGCACTTGCCATTTGTTCCCTCTGTTTTTTCTAACGTCTTTTATCACACATCTGGTTCGTGGATCTCGACCGCATCGATTACACAAGATCAGAGTCTTCGCTTGCACCTTGTCAGGTCTGATCTGCTGAGTTGTCACATGTCAGGTTATCTTCACAGCATGCAGTCTTTTGCATGCACTAATTATCATCTTTGTGAGTCAGGTCGATATTCTATCTATTGATTTAATTTGTGTATCTATTGCCTTAGTCTTAAAGCATCTTGGGTCGATATTCCAAGTTTGTAACCTATGGTGTTTCATTAGTTTTCTATTTCTAAAGGTTTTATACAAAGTTTAGTTGTGTCTCAAAACTAAAATTTTATGTCTGAGTCAGCCTACATTTATCATAAAAAGAGTTTGTGTATTATTCTTATCAATAGTGCCACTTCATAGAATCCAATATTTAATTGGATTTTTTTTTAGGTGTGTCACTATTTGTATTGTCTCGATGAGTGTCTAGTCATATAGTAGTGTCAAAGTGTCATAAAGTCATCTTTTGTTATGTAGTCCTTGATGTTTTGTCAAAGGTACATGTCAAATAGGTGATTTTAGGTGGGATGTCAAGAGTCAATGACAAAGATTATTGGAAAATAAAAAAATTTACCTCACAGACGCATTTTCAGTGGAATCCGACGTCTGATTGTAGTATATAATTTTGAGCCCCATGATCACATTCGGCTGAGTTAGCAGCAAATCAATCGGAGGATGGAGGAAAAGCAGCATCCTCTCGTTATTCCCAACGATGGGGCCGCATACTGATCTGGTGACATGTGTGCAGTGTGGTTTTTTCATTTTCGGATCGTTCCTCGTTGCCACGCAAAGAGACAATAAAACCATGGTTTTCTGAATAAACCCTTTTCAGAACTTTTTGGAGGAGTCATGTTTTCAGAATACTCATTTTTGGGGAGTAGGAGAAGATTTCGAGGTAGACCTCAAGGGATGGTTATCCAGCTAGTGTGAAGCTTGTGGATCTTGGAGATTCAGAATTCGGGCACCCAGAGAGGAAGGGAAAGTCCCACAGGAACCTAAAGAGGAAGGGAGCATTCCTGCATAATTCGGCTTGACACTACGCCTTTACGAGGGTAAAGAGATAATCTATGGAGTCTGTACCTGGTCTAAGAAGTGCTTTCAAGAGGTGGTTCAATTTCTGTGAATATGGTTCTTCTTCGTGTTCACATTAAGGGGATGAATATTGGGATTTAATAATGTTCACGCCAAGGGGGTGAATGTTAGGAATGAATGTTGTTCACATTATTATTAATATGTGCAATTATATTATCAATGATAATATAATTATATATGTGTGATGTAATTTTATAATTACTCACGATAAACGAGTAATTAGTTTGAAGAATTAGTTTGTAAGGTTGTTGATATATGTTATAACAATTATATAACAATATATCAATACGGGTTTATTGTTCTACTCACTTCCTAATTTTCTAGGAAGTCAGTTTACCTACCTTTATGGCTATATAATAGCCACTTGTATCTGAATATCATATAGAAAATATAATATTGTTTTGTATTACATCCACTGTGCAATTCTGTACCAAATTCAATAGTGGATGCATTTTTCTCAGTTTCTGTTTAACTAGTTTGGAATCAAGTTTCAGGGTAATGTTATGGACAGCAATGTGTCAGGATTAATTCTTGGCATGTCAGCGTAGGACCAAGCAAAAGCTTGGTTGCGGGAACAGAGGAAGGTAGTGAAGGTAGTTTGTTCTGATGCATTAAGAGATTGTCTGATCTTCACAATGTGAGGATCATCCTCTGTGTGGATGTTGATTTCTATAGTCGACTCATTCAACATGGTTTGAGTTTCAGATGGTAAGGCAACATTGAATATAAAAGTCATCCGCACCAAGGTAAGTGAGGATGGAGTCGTCATCCTGGAACTCAACAACATTAATTGAAGGCAAGTCCTCTTTGATCATGTCTTCATTATCGCATTGATAAGTGAGAGGACCCAGGAAGATAGCGTTTATGAAAAAGGGAAGAGAAGATGGGTCTTTATTATCACGTTGATAAGTGAGAGGACCCAGGAAGATAGTGCTTATGAAAAAAAAAGGGTAGGAGGGATAGATTCAGGGTCTATCGACTCTTTGGGTGACGATGGCAAAATGGGTGATGATGGTTCAGAAGGGGTGACTTCATCATCTTCCTGGATACAATGGATATGTGGTGTTTTTGGTGTAGGTGGGTCAGAGAATCCAAGACCATGACGATATTTTTGTTTGCATGTAGTTACATGAATGATCGTATGTCAGCCTTGTTCATAAGGACCGAAACTGAAGCCCTTCCAAGCACAATGTGTCAGGGAGGTGAGGGTGAAACAACGATTAGTTAGATATTGAAAATCAGATTGGAAGGGAACCACACCAAGGGGAGGTTCAGGGGTGACAGAGGATGTAACGACACCCCCATACGTTAGGTTGGTGCTGCAATTAGGTGGTCCGTAGGAGATTACTTCCCCCACACGACAGTCATAGGTAGGATGCGCACGTAACTATCCGTACTCCTGTGGGGTATGGAAAGTGACTAACGTTATATAGGTGATACTCCCCCAGTGTAAGGCATTGAAAAACATCTACTAAGGGATCTGAGGTCGGGATGTTGTCTGCAAGGAAGGTGAAGTAGTATTTACGGCGGCGGTTTCATTGGTTGAAGGTGTAGGTGCGGTTGAGGTGGATGGTTGAGGTGTGGTCGAAAAATATGGTTGGGTTGGATGAATGGGTGTCTTGACTGGTACAAGCACATCATTAGGGTGATATAACATATTGCAGGTTTTGAAGGGGGGAGGGTCAGCTTTTACAGTGTAGGACTTCCCCTCATACTTGAATTTTATGCATCTATGTAAGGTGGAGGGAACACATCCCATAGCCCATATCCAAGGGCAGCCTAACAACATGTTGTATTGGAATTCTCCCTCAAGGACATAGAAGAGTTCAGGTAAAGTACATGGCCCTACACGAATGTTAAGGATCACGGTGCCTAAGGTAGAAGTAATAACATCATTGAACGAATGCAACATGGTGGGGTTGGCACACATGAAGTTGGAAGGGATATTCATTTTTTGGAAGGCTTTGGAAGAGATGATGTTTAAGCTAGCACCCCCGTCGATCATAACATAACGTACTCGGATGTCCCTAGACATAAGCCAAGATGAAAAGAGTGGGGTCAGGATCTTCTACACCAAAGTCGACAATTTTGTCTTCAGAGAAACTGATAGTAGCAACTTGCTGTACAGGGATGGAAGTGGTAGTTTGTTTGGTGAGAGAAGCAATGTGGTTGGGTGTTAAGATGGAGGTAATGGGAGCAAGGTTTCATTAGGTAAGACCTCTATACCTTGAAGGATCTCAACGAGAGCTTGTCGATGAGATTCAGAGGTTTGAACGAGATCATACAGTGTCATTTTTACAGGTGATTGGTGAAGTTGTTTGATCATGGTACGGTGGGCAACTCCATCAGAGATGGGGGTAGGCAGGTCCACGAATAACCACTTTAGGTGGTGGTGTGATCGGGATGTCAGACAGAGGAAGAGAGGTCGCAGGTGTGCTTTCTTTAGCTTTCCCATTGTTTTTCTACCCTCGAGTAGCAATACTAATCATGTTGATCTCGTGAACACGAGGGGAGGAAGATGGTAGGGATAAGTCATTGCCTTCGAGAGGTGGGGTTGCAATAATGATATTTCTTGGTGAGGTGGGGATAGGTGGTATAGGAGAGGGGATTGAAGCTAGAGGTTTCTCCCTTTGTAAGTTGTCTTTCTTAACCTTTCTATCCGAGAGAGGTGACTGACGAAGGATGGCTTTCAAAGTTTTGCATCCCTCTACATCATGTCTTGGTGTGCGGAGGTAATCACAGATTTTAGATTCATCATAACCTATAGGTTGAGGCTTATATGGATCATAGGGTCTAAGTGGGGGTGGGGAAATGGTTGCATTCTCCACCAACATATCAAGGATTTTGGCGTAAGATCCTTTGAGCGGATCAAAGTCAGAGGAATATGAGGCTATTGATCTGGGTGGGTTTTGGTAATGATTGGGTATGGTTGATTCATATGGGTGGTGGTTTAGACAAGGGGTTTTTATAATTGGATTTAACTAAACTTGGCTTTTTCAGCGCAGAAGTTATGTTTAGTTGGTTAGATGATGAGGCCACAGATGACGTGGTGGCAGGAAACAACCATGGGGAAAGAGGAGCGACAGTAAACAAATCCTTTGATGATCAAGTTTGTTTAGGGTTGGTAGGTGGACTGGCTATTTGGGGTGACGGTGTTGATACACCCATGGATCTCTGTATGGGTGTAGAAGGTGTAGGTCGTTTTAAAGAAAACGTAGGAGGTATGATGTATTGAGGCAAGGTGGAGGGATGAGGTCCCAATATAGAAGGTAGGTGTGACGGCGATGGTTTTAGTTGTGACAGAGGCATAGATTAGAGTTGAGGAGATTGGGTACTGTCTCCTAGGTGGATTGACGGCTTTATTTTTGGATAAATCTAACCATTTAGGTGGGTGTGTCAGGCTGGGTATTGGTGACGTCCCAAGCATAGGGGAAGGTTTGGTTAGGTTAATAGAGGTGGATGAGGTATTTGGTAGAGATGAGGGGGGTGAAGATGAGGACATAGGCATTTTGAGCTTTTGTAAACACCTCAGGTATATGGTAGAGATGTTTGGATCGGTCATCTGCATTTGAGTAGAGCATGGTGTACTCAAACACTCCCATAGGACTTGTCTATCTTCTGAGGGGTGACAATCTTCACATGTGAATAGGAACTTTTGTATGGAAGAGAGGTGGGTTGTGATTCCGGTCCACTGTGGGTGTGATACAGGGGGTAAATGAGGCACTGTATCAATGGGTGTTAAGAGGTCAACCGGTCGCTGAAAAGATTTAGGTGATGAAGAACTAATAGGTAGGAGGGCATGTTTGAGAGGATCCGTCATGATTAAAGATTTTGGTGATGTTGGTTCGAGGGGTTTATCTTCTAAGGATGACAGAAACAGTGGCGAGCCTTCTTCTTTTATAGCAAGAGTGATGGAAGGAGATGTTTGGGAAATAGATAAGTTAGATAACATCCATTCACAATCTTGCAGGGATGTGGTGTAAGAATAATCATTCGTGAGAAGAGAACTTTGGGCGGTTAATTCCTTTATGGGTAAAGGAATGACAAGATTATCATTTTGTCTTGATGGGGGTGAAGAGGGTTCGGATCCCTACGTTAGTAAAGAGGTTTGATTCAGAATTTCCTCGATAGAAGCTTTTGGTTGGGAGTCGAAAACTGCATGGATTTCATGAACACTCTCCTCGGCTAAGATATCTTGGTTTATGTTACTGTTAGAAGAGTGGTTTGGGAATGGTTTGTTGAAGATTTTCAAATTTCGGTTAGTAGGGGTATTAGGATTATCGAGGGTTATATCCCTTGCATCAACCATTTCCTGCACTATGTTTTTCAACAACTTGCAGTTTTCGTGACTGTGTCCCTTCACGCGGTGGAAGTTACAGAAGTCATTTTATTTGTACCAAGAAGGTATAGCGCGGGTGGAATCAAACTCAGAGTGAGGTTTAACAGGAGGCAAGGTGACTTCTAATCAGGTGATTGTGGGTTCGAGTCCCACCGGGCGTGCCAAAATGTTTCGCACAGAATGTTTCCGTTCTTAGAATAGAGTTGCTTCTATCCTTTCATTCGCTTGAGAGACACATAAAGGTTAGGGCTAGGAGGAATACCTGTTGGGTGTTAAGAGGGTGTGCGCATACCATAGAGAGAGATCAGATCGATTGCGAAGAACTCCTTTTTGTCTGGGAAGGACTACCTGTGAATAAGAATGCAAGACCACTAGATTATAGTTAGACAATAAATGAGGGAACTACTTTGGGCCTAGGAAATATTAGACTTCCTTTCGAAGGTGGTTAGTTCCCCCTTTTAATACGAATTAACACAAATGCTAACAAATAAGTTATTGCGAAATCACAATTTAGTTACCTCGTTAAAAAGGAAATTGAGGAAAGGCTAGTTTTGGTTTGAGTCATAGTGACCGATGCCAGTCAATGTATAACCGGTACCGGTTGCTGATAACCAATATCGGTAGAGGCAGTGATTTAGGGGGCTTTCAATGAAGGTTAACTGAAAGGTGGTTATGGTGTTTATAAGGTTGGTAAATGATTAGGGGTAGGCAATAGGGTGATGGAGAAGACTCAGAGAGTGTGGGAGCTATTCTTGGGGCAATGTAAGGGTAGAGGAATGAAAGTTAGATGTAGGGTGCTATCGGGTAGTAGATCTAGGAGTGAGCTTATAATTACTATGAATCAGAAGTTCAAGAAATGGTATTTAAAAATGTACAAGACACCACTTACTAGTTCCTGATGAAGATACAGGTTCAAGGACTATGAAGACGAAGGCAAGGCTCAGGTGGGATGATCTAACAATCAAAAGTGAGCTATCCTCTCTCCCAATGCTTGGACAAGTGTCACTGTGCTCTAGTTACTCAATTGCAGTCTTGGGCTTGATGTCCTTCTCTGTAAACTCTTCTCTTTCCTTCACTTGTCTATGCTCTGCCAAGTGAATTCAGGATCTTTCAAATGTATTCGGGATCCTTTCATTTTGGTTAGGGGAGGTCATTTATAGGGAACTGATGTCGGTTATGTAACCGACGGCGGTCGAGTAGGAACCGATGTCGGTTAAGTCAAAGTGGGCTATTTTTAGTAAAATAGCCAACTTTCCCTCCTTTTCTCCCGAGGGATTAGTTATGGGCTTGGTCAAGTCATTATTAGGTTGGTTTTGGTGTGGGTGAGGAGTAATTAGTCATGGGTGTGGATGTAGACCAAGTTATAGGTCTTAATTAGGTTAATTTAGGGTTAGGGCTAGGTCATGATGAGGTGGCGAAATGAGGTGGCAAGGTTTGGAGATGTGAATTTATTAATTATAAGGTAATTAATAAATAATTGTGTAAGGTTTAGGTGGTGAGGTTAGGTTGCGAAATGAGATGCGGGGCACAGGGTGTCGTAAGACACAAATTTGGTGTCTACAACAAGAAAAAATAGAAGGACCAAGTGTCAAAAACAGACCATTGGGTAATAGAGTCAAAGAATAAGCTTGTAGAGTAGAACAACCCCAACCATCCTCTAAAAAATGAACCGAGAAACCAGCAAATCTAGGTCACCAAGGACCAGAATGAACAAAAACACAAAATCAGACAAGAACAAATAAATATACACTGTACAAATGGATTATACCTTAATTTTGAGAAATCAATCAAGGAAATGCTTCAAATGCCTGCCATTAACAAGCAATTCAATTAGTTCCCCATCTAAGTCTTTTAAGAAGAACGTATTTTCACCAATTTGAATATCAATTGAATAAGGGCCCATCCACAATGCATCAAATTTACTTGGATTTCCCTTAACTTCATGCCTGTTATCCCATAAAATCACAAGATCCCCAATGCTGAAAGCTCTGGGTGTCACCTTTTCATCAAATATATTCTTCAATTTTTCTCTAAACTTCACATGCTGCTGATGGGATGCCCTTCTTTCTTCATCCAACTCAATAATCTGATTGATTAGAGCATCATATGGACTAACTTCTTGGTCTTCAATCTGTTGAACAAACTGAAATGAAGACAATTGCAAATGGAGGGGAAACAATGCTTGAGTTCGATATACCAATTCAAACAAGCTTTTACCAATAGCTCTTTTGATAGTGATTTTGTCAGCGCAAACAACAAACTTCAGTTGCTCAACCCACTTCTTTTTGTTCAGCTTCAAGGTTCTTCTAATGATCTTCAACAATTTTTTATTACTAGACTTAGCTTGTCCATTTCCTTGGGGATTGTAGTTAGAAGCATATGTCAAATTGATCCCATACTCCTTGCACATTGCCACCAAAGGTTTGGCTCTAAAACTCATGGCATTATCAACAACAATTTTTGCTGGCACTCTAAATCTGCATATGATTTTATTTAGCATGAAGTCCATGATAACTTGGTTTGTTGCCCTCTTGGTGGGGATTTCTTCCACCCACTTAGTGAAATAATCAGTGGCTACAAGAATCCATTTATGACCAGCACTGGAAGAATCATAAATTTCCCCAATGAAATCCATTCCCCATTATTTGAATGGGGCTTCAACTGACATAGGCTACAAAGGAAGGGAGCCTGAAGCTTTCATTCTTCTAGAAAAATGCTAGAAAATTTCACATTTCCTCACCAATAGAGTTGTATCCTTGAAGAGAGTTGGCCACCAATAACTAGCCCTCAAGATTTTATGTGTTGTAACTCTTCTAGAAAAATGTCCCCCACAGACCCCTCCATGGAGATCAACAATTATTTTGGGGGCCTCATTTTTAGTAATGCATCTCAAGAGCACTCCCTCAAGGTTTTTCCAAGATAACCCAAAATCAATAATGACATACTTTTGAGAGGCTAACTTAAGAGCTCTTTTCTAATTTTTACTCAGATATTCAGGGAAGCATAGATGTCTGAGATAAAATATTATATCTTTGTACCATTCAGAACTTACCAACTTTTCAAGGACATCCACCCTTTCTCCTTCTACTTCTTCAATATTTTACAGGTTTCTCTAAGCCATAAGCTTAGCTAGGCCCCAAACCTCTTACCAATTTCATGGTTTGGATATCCATGTCATACTCCTACAACTTGTTCACCCATCTACATATTTTTCTTGAGACCTCCATCTCTGATAATATATCTTTCACCATGGTGTTGGGAACATAAGAAACAACTTTAGAGCTCAAGATGTAGGGTTTGAAAACCTTTGTTGCTTTCAAGTAAATACTTGCTTCTCCATGATGGTGTACTTTAACTCAACCCCCTACAATGCCTTATTGAAGAAGGCAATTGGTCCTCTCAGCCCCTTCATCATCCTTCTGTAAGAAAATGGATGCAATAGTGTTTTCTGAAGCAAAAGAAAGCACTTGAAAAGGCTTCTTGTAATTTGGGGCTGCCAGAACAGGGGCATGCTTTAGTGATTCTTTGATCCCATTGAAATCTTGAATGGAAACTTCTTCCCATTTGATACCCTGGTCTTTCTTCAACATACTAGTAATGGGGATGGTCAACTCATCAAAGTTAGACAAAAATCTTCTAATAAAGTTTATTTGTCCAAAGAAGGATTGAATTCCCTTCTTAGTTTTTTGGAATTGGAACCTTGCTGATGGCTTCCACTCTCTCTGTATCTATTATGACCCCTTCTTTTGATACAATATGACCAAGAAACTTTTCCTTTTTCACTCCAAAGTGGCACTTCTTCGGATTCAATGATATGCATTACTCTTTACACCTTAGCATCATCTTCTCCAAGTGCTGCAAGTGATCATTTCTATTTCTAGAAAACAGAGTTACATCATCCTTTTAAACAACAATGAAATCATTGATATAACAAGCCAATGCTACATCCATTACTCTCTAGAAAGTTTCTCCAACATTCATTAAGCCAAAAGGCATCCTGACATTGACATAATTTCCTCAAGGAGTAGTAAAGGCAATCCTTATTCTTTCTGAATCCTTCACAACAACTTGATTATAGCCAGAGAAACCATCCAAAGTGGATAATAGTTCAGAACCAATTACCAATTGTAGCATATTCTCCATGTTTGGCAGAGGGTAATTGTCTTTCAATGATGCTTTATTCAGGTTCCTAAAGTCTACGCATAGCCTTATGTCACTATTCTTTTTCCTGACAGGCACTAGGTTTTCAACCCAATAAGAGTACCTTGTGGGATGAATGATCCCTCCATCCCTCAACTTCTTCAGTTCTTCTTTCATCTTCAAAGAAAGGAGCATATTAATGGGGACTTTGTTTTTTTCTGAAAGGCTTGGCATTAGATTCAAGAGGAATCTCATGTTGGAACAAATATTCCCTATATGCCTTCAACTCAAAGTAAGACCAAGCTAGGTAGTATTGATATTTCTTCAACAATTGAATATAGGACTGCTTATCTTCCTTGTTAAGATTACATCCTAACAAGATTTTATGTGGCTTTTCCTTTTTACCTAGGTCATGCTCTTCCACATCTATTGAAATAGACATATTTATTTTAATAATGCAATCAACATTATTAAAGTTTGATTCAATAGCCACCAAACCTCTTGAAATCATATTTCCTTTCCTTCAGCAACACACACCATTCATTCAGCAACACACACCATTCATTCCCAATATATATTCTGGTAAGCAAACTCGCGTTGGCTCTACAAAAACCATTTCACTTGGGCATCATCATCAAAAACTTTCCAATTTTTAACGTTATCAGGGACATATGGTCTTGTTAGTATTTCAACATCATACTCACAAAATGGAGACATTGTACAATTCCCAAATATGGATCCTAGCACTGCCAAATTGTCTACAATAGCATTAAACTTTCTATCATGGTGCACAATATTAAAAGAGTCAAACATTTCAATCAAATCCCAAACTACATGCTTGTATTTTTTCATTCTCTTATTTTTAGTAGCATACAATTTCCTAATTTTCTTGACAATCAATTCTGAATCCCCTTTGACAATGACATCCTTTATGCCATATTTCCATGTAATTCTCAGGCCTAATAACAATGCTTCATATTCAACAATGTTGTTAGTTCATTCAAAGTTAAGTTTGAAATAAAAGACAAACTCTTATTAGCTTGGGGAGATCAGAACAATGACAAAACTATTTCCAAACTTGGAAAAGGGTCCATCAAATAACAAGGTCCAAGGTAAACCCACTTGTTCAAGACATTTGCACTGATTAATCATGTGCTCCTTTCCATCAACAAACCCCAAATTTTTTTTTGTATCTACATCAACATATAACACTTCATAAGAAGAATTATTTGGATCTTCAATGAGGTGCAAACATTTTCTTCTCTCCATATAGCTTTATAAGGCTACCTTCAATTGGAATGGTGGAAAAATACCATATCCATCTGAACACTTCCACCAACACTTGTAGCCCAATTTCTTAATAACAACATACCCCATTTGGTAGGGCAATCAACAATGACAACATCAAGTTTCAGGTTCTTACCTGGATAAGCTGTAAGTCATACTACTAAACCCTTCACGCACCCTACAACTAGGGACCTCTCTAGAATCCATTGCATTACACTTGCCATAATCTGCTGTCACTTTAATGTTCAATTCATTCATGACTTCTAGAGACATAACATTGCATGATGCTCCGGAGTAAAACATAGAATTATGCAACAATCTGTCTTTAATAATCAGTGTTGTAAAAAATTGATCAACATTTAACTAAGACTCAACTAAACATGTCCCCAAGTAGACCTCAGGTGGTTCACCTATCTCCTCCAATGCTGGTGGTTTTTCTAGGTCTACAATGGCTGAAGGAGGGGTGTTTACATTATTTATATTTCTTCCTTGGGCACCTCCTATCTTCCCCCAATCCCAAATACTCAAAAGCCCTCTTCTTATGCTCAGGAATCCTAAGCAGTTCCACAATTGGGGACAAAAATATCGATCTAACTCAAGACTTTGGCAATGTAATAGGGAATGTACTTGGGAAAATCAGCATTTGGGGGAAAGGTTGACAAACTCATCAGATGACACAAGGTTTTTAAACGTTTTGGGCATGGGTGGGAAAACTAGTTCTACTTGAGACAACAGGGCCTTTGTCAGGTGCATATTTCTTTGGAGTCTCTTTTGGGACATTTGTGAGATCTGGGGTCTTTGTTTTGGCTTGAGGCCCTGCCCCTTTGACCACTTTACTTCTTGTGTTATACTCCTTTTCTTGGGCCACAACAACATTCATTAACAACTATCTATCCTCTTCTGATGGGATTCCTCCATCGTACTTTTTAATCATTAGAGCTCTTAGGTACTCAAAATCATTATTAGGAAGTTTAAATGCTTGTACCATATCTATTTCTAAAGCATGAGAGGGAGGAAGAAGAGGTACCTGATGAATGCAGTCCCAAAAACTTGCAGTAGTTCTTGCACTTATCACCTCAGTTGAAGTTGCTCCTTGTTGTGAGCTTGTAGAGCAGTCCACCATGCATGCATCATCATCAGTGTTATTATCATCATCAGCTTCTTCAGCTTGCTGATCTACTTCACATGGCAGGTGGGGTAAGAAGCATTTTTCACACTAATCCATTTGATTTGTCTCTTCAACAACCACAACTTTGGCATTTAGAGGATCAGATACTACTCTATTCTCCCTAGTTTGGGGTTTGTTTTCCCCTCAATTCCTTCCCTATTTTGAAATCCAATTTCATGAAAATTGAAATATTTCCATGGAGGAATTCGTGTTTCGAGCCCCCCCAAGTGCTCGCTTTGATCCCCCATGACGTTTTATGCATTTCCTCAAGTCTGCGGCCATTATAACGTTCTATCTATTCTCATGGATGGGAGGGGGTTTATGATCTTATTTTATGCATTTGAAGGATGCAGAAACTTGCATTCTTCGCATATTAACCTTGTGCAGAAATAAAATCTTCATCAAGTGCAAAAATAGTATTTTCCCATTCTCTGCAATTTTCTACGTTCTTTTTCCCGTCAAATTATTTCTTAGAAGGTGAAGCTACATGTTTTCTTCTCATTGGATCCGACCAGACGGGTTTCTTTTAGAACTTATCACTTTCGGTGATTTTGAAAGAAATGTCAGATTTGCCCCAAATCCTTGCGGGTCTCTGATTGGCTAGAGCAGTTTTGGCGGAAGTTCGGGGTGATGGATCCATTTTATTCTCTAAAGCATTATGGAGAAAGCTTGAAAATTTCTATAATGACCTGCGGCCCCATAACAAATCAGAAAGGGACACGTGGTCAGTTTTCAGTTCATATGTGCTTTGGCAGACCGACGGAAGATTTTAGGAATTTTAGCTTTGTTTCCACAAAGGGAAAAAAGTTATAAAATGACTCGTGGTCCCCACTCATTGCGAAGGGATAAATTATGAGTTGAAGCCCGCAACGAATTAGAAAGGGACACGTGGCCTACGTTGAAAATTCAGTGGCAGAGGCATGGACTTTCGGGGTAAAAGTTGGAATTTTTCCCCTTTTCAAAATAGATAAAGTATAAAAAGCGAAGCACATCCCCACAACCAATCAAGTGATGCCATGTATTGAAGAATGAAATCGAGACAACGGGCCGGTGGAGGAAAATGATCATTTGAGCCGTGACCCCATTTCCAATTAGGGTGTGCCATGCGTTCATGTTAAAAATCACAGTGGGCCGGTGGAGGAAAATGAGAATTTGAGTCATGACCCCCATTTCCAATTAGGGTGTGCCACGTGTCTGACCTTTGGCGGGGATGTGGAGGGGCGGAGAACAATGAGAAATTGTTCTTTTTCTTCTAAGTGTCTCAAAACGAGGATTTTTTCCCCAAGCCCATCATTGCTTGGAGCTTGCCACACGTACGGTCTAATTTCAAAGCTAACCAAGGGAAAGAGTGGACAAAATGCACTCATCTGGTTTTTGACACCATTAACAAACCAGAGCTTAAAAGAATACAAATGTGAACCATTTTTCATTCTTCTCTCTCTATTTCCTTGTCGTTCATTCATGAGATGAATTTTTGGTTTGTTGTGGAGCCAAATCGATAAGTTTAAAGAGATGTAAAGTTTGATTACTAGAAAATAAATTTTATCAGGAATACACAATTAAAAAAGGGGGAAAACTTACAAGCAAGCACTTGAGTGTTATGAAAGTGGTTAAAAAGTGAAAATGGTAGGACCACATGAAGAAGAAAATCATGAGATGCCCCCTGCTAAAGTAATCATGATCAAACTAATGAAATAGTCACCTTTTTTTGAAGCTCTGGTTTTCATGAGTGTGTTTGTTTCATGTCACTTTCCAAAAGTGGATCTGCAACAAACATTATTCCTTTTAGATATTCTTTTCTCAGGGAAAAAGTATGGATGTACATGAATTGTTATAAGAACATGTTTTGGCCATAGAAAAGGGGATTCTAGTTTTCTGGGAACGTTGTAAATTTGGAAGTAATTTAGTACAGAAGCTTTCTTTCTCATTTCCTCTATTATCTCTCTCTCTCTCTCTCTCTCTCCTCTCTCTCTCTCTCTCCTTGCTCGATTTAATGGGTCATTTTTCTTTGCATTCAAAAGAAACTTTGTGTTCTTGTCTGTGTAATCTTTAGAACTTTGTGTTTGCAGATTCGTATTAGTGATGAGGTGATTGATATTTTTCATATATTTTCTTTGTTCAATGTGTGTAAATATTTTGATACCTATATCTCCTGAAAACATTGTTGTTTTCTTCCTTCTTCATCTCTCTACTCTTCCAATCCCTCGTATTGATAATATTTTAAGTATGAAAACATTCTGAAATATCAGGGTCCAAACATTGAGAGTTGTATACTTGTACATTCGTTTTTCCCTATTTCAATAAGGGAACCTCTCCCATTAAAGAGGAGGGACACGTTTGTCCCTTGAATTTGGTTTCTAGCCATGTTCCATTCTAAAACCCAACAGTTTTTGGTGACTCCACTGGGGAATTCATTGCGAATGGATTCCAGTTTTTGAATAATAACTTCTTGATCATATTTGATCTGGCGACTCCAAGATACACTCGTGGTAGAAGAACGATTGGGGAAGAAGACCCTCATTTCCAACTTTTGGATCATCAAGGTTTCTCTCTCCCTTCATCAAGAAAAATAAGAGGAACAAGATCTACAAGCACTCCTCCTACTAGAGACAAAACTTTTGGGAGTGACATCCCTCAAGATCAAATCAGTCCTAATTTGCATGCTTTAATTCTCGTGGGTGTTTCAATTCCTCTCCAAACAATATTTATAAGGATGGCAGCTTCTCTGCCTTGGGGCCAAAGGGTTGGGCCTCTTGCTCTTCCCTAGCCATTGCATGAATTGGCTAGAGGCAATAGAAAGAATTTCCCTAAATTTAGAGGTGATGGGAAGGTTCATTGAGATGATCATATTGCGGCCTTCATTGTTGTTTGTGGGTGTTCTTAGACTTGAACATGAGGATATCTCTGTTATAATTTTTTTAGAGACATTGCAAGTTAATGTTGTTGATTGGTTTTATCATCTCCCTACTGGATCCATCACAAATTGGAACACCATGAAAACCCAGTTTGAGCAGTGTTTCAAACCTACTGAGGATGTACATCCCCTCTTGGCCCATATTTCTCAAATCAAGAAAGAGTCACATGAGCCCATGAGGGAATTTGTGGCCAAATTCAATAGTCTAGTTAACAAGATCCCACAAAACACATGCTTTGTGGATGAGATTCAAAAATGTTTCTTCCTTAATGCCCAACTGCCTGAAGTGAGCTATGCACTTAGAAGAGCTAATCTTTCCACTTTAGATGTCGATCAAAGATTTTTTTTTTAGTGTTGAAGATGATCTAATCATGTCTGGAAAGCTAAGGAGAAAATCATTCAAATCCAAAGCATCTCCTTCTTCCACATCTTCTCCCGGAGGTGATGCAGATCAGTTAGTATATAAACTTGATAATGATCTCATTGCTCTTAAGAAGTAGTTATCCCAACATGCTCCTTATTAGGATGTTCCTAGGAAGAGATTTCAGCCCAGGAATCCGTTTCCCTCTCCTCAGACCAGATTGGCAATTGAAGGCCCACATGTTAAAGTTCTAGTCAATGCAACATGTGAAGTGCTGGAGCCTGATGACGAGGAGGAGAATGAAATATGTGAAGAACATGAAGAGGAAGATGATGAAGAATTAGAAGAGTTGAGTGGATCTCATGTCCATTTTCTCACCACTTAAGGTATAGATGAAGATGATGATTATGATGAAAGAGTTACAGAGATTAACAATGAATCATATGTTGTCATGACTCGTGATCAAGCCAACAAGAAGGAGAAAGTGGTGTAGCTTGCTAAAATATATAAGAAACCTCCTACAACCATTCTTGTGATTACAAGGAGAGGAGATCCTATTCCAACTTCTTCCACACCCAAGGTAGGTTATGTTGTTCCTTCCTCCTCAGTTTTTTCCTTCTAAAACTTCTTTCCCTTTAAATAATAGAGTTGATAAGTCAAAAGTTTCATCTACTCCTATCAATGATGCCCCATCTACCTCTGGTTCTTTTGACATTATTGACCATCTCAAGAAAACTAAGATCCAGATCTCAGAAGCTGAATTCTACCAAAACCCATTTCAATGCCTTTGCTAAGATGGTAGGCTTTGTAAATTCGAAATCCAAGCCCTCATCCCCTAGTTCTAAAATTATATTGCCCCACTCCTTATCCTTCATCTCAACCAAGCCTTGATGCAACAGTCACTTCATCTGATGACAAGATAAAACCATTTTATGTCACTCTCCTCATAGCTAGCCACAAACTCAACAATTGTGTTATTGATTTTGGTGCTTCAGATAATGTGATGCCTGCTAAGGTAGCTCATGCCCTAAGGCTTAACCCTAACCCACACTTTTGGGTTCATGTTACTCAATGGAAAGTAGAGAAGTTCCATTCGTTGGAAGGATCAAGGATGCACAAGTAGCCTTTGTCACTTTGCCAGAGAAGAGATTTTTAGCCACCATTTTTGTAGCTGATATTCCCCCTTCCTACGACATACTGCTAAGTAGAAATTTTTTGCAAAGATGTTGGAGGAGAAATCATGATGTATTGGTTATATGCTCTTATTCTAGTGAATGGGAAAATAAAGAAGTTACTGCCTAAGAAACAAACTGAATATATCATGCAAAAAAAAGATGAACCAAAGGCACAAATACTTTATGAGAACATTGGTCAAGGTAACTACATGGTCATGTCACAAGATGAGGATAACCATCCTAAGGAAGTGCTTCTTGATCCTAATGGTATTTGGATTTTGGAATTTGATGGGAGTTGCTCCTCAGTTGGTTCTCCGAGCTGGTGTGGTGCTTATTTCTCCTGAAGGGAAAATTCATCCTTTCTCCTTCAAGCTCCAATGTGAAAACACAAATAATACAGCTGAGTATGAGGCTCTCATCCTTGGTTTAAGCATGAAAAAAGAGATGAAGATCAAGAATCTCCTTGCTCATGGAGATGCAAAGCTGATTGTAAAATAGGTCTGAGATCTCTTTCAAGTGAAGAATAGAAGGTTGAAACATTACAAGAATCTGGTTTGGGATTCCATTGAGTTCCTTGAAGCCTTTTCCATTGAAGCCATGCCAAGGGAAAGAAACACCAGGGCTGATTCCTTAGCTGTCTCGAGGTCTTTAGTGATCCCTCATCCATATTTATCCCAAGATAAATTCACCACTAAGATGATTCACAGGCCTAGTGTGCCTGAAAATGTAAACAATGAGTAGGTATTTAATGATGATCAGTAGTTTCTTTCATTCCTTGAAATCAGAGATAATTTTGACCAGCCGTACTTTGAAGGAAGTGGAAATATTCCTAGAGAGTGTGTGCCCCCAAATGAAGAAGATAACAAGGAAGAAATGGATCATGATGGATGCATAAAACTAAAAGGTAATAAGATACCTAAAGGGATGGTAAGTTTGGAAGAGTTATTTGATAAACTTGATAGGTACATCAAGTCCAAAACTTCCAAAGGAGCTCAGCATTTTGATGACTGTGAAAATATAAACATTGGGAGTTTTAATGAACCCATGCTGGTAAACATTGGAAATTTATGCACGTAAGAGGAGAGGGAGAAAGCAGGTAATCTGTTGAAAAGGTATGTTGATGTTCTTGCATATTCTTATGATGATCTCAAGGATTTTCAACCAAAAGAGATGAAACATTTCATTCCTCTAAAACTTGGGATCAATCCCTTCTGGTAAAAAGCAGAGGTAGTATAACCCTAAAATTGCTGACACAATATTTCAAGAGATTCAAAAGTTATTGAAGGCTAAGATCATTTTCCCCATTCACCATTCAATGTGGATTGCTAATATTGTTGTTGTCAGGAAGAAGAATGGTGAGATCCAGATTTGTGTTGATTTTAGGAATTTGAATCAAGCCTCTTTGAAGGATAACTATCCTCTCCCCATAATGGATCAAGTGTTGCAGGTTGTTACAGGTTTAGAAATGTTGTCCATTCTTGACGGATTCTCAGGATATAATCAAGTAGAAGTAAGGTCTGTAGATCAGCATAATACTAAATTTACCACTCCTTAGGGAACCTTTGCTTATAGGAGAATGCCTTTTTGCCTCATAAATGTTGGTGCCACCTTTAAGATGGTAATGGACTTGGCCTTTGGCAGTCTCAAGGGAAAATGCATAGTTGTATACCTTGATGATCTGATTGTGTTTTCAAAAACCAAAGATGATCATTTCTAACACCTTGAAACTGTCCTCCAAAAGTGTAGAGAGCATGGCATCTCCTTGAATCCCAGGAAATCTATCTTTTTTGTCAGTGAGGGAAAATTATAGGGACACATTGTCTAAAGGAGGGAATCAGATTGTCAGAAACGATGTCTAAGATGTATTCAGAACCAGATCTCCTCTCCACCATAATGAAAGAAAGGGTGTGCTACTCTTATTCTATTGTTGGTCAATTGTTAAAGAAATGAAGACTCCTAAGTTCTCAAGTTCACGATTCCATATTGATTTTATGTCTGGATTCCTTTTACATATAGGTGATAGCAATAGTACATTATAGTAAGGGACAATAAACTTTTGATGGTATAATGAAGTGAGAAGCAGCACTCTACCTCTTCTTGTAATTGTACGCATGCGAGAGAAATGAGGTGGAATACAATGACTCGAAATCTGTGCATATTACGCACTTTCTGTTCTCTGAAAATAAAAACTTATCTTATCTATTGCGATATTCTGCACTCCTTGTATGCCACAAGTATCGTGTAGTCTTTCTTGTCATTACCTAAGAGAATTGCCTCTGCACACGGTCTACGACTGAAAAAATAAGACTCTAAGTAACATTTTTCTTGAGTATTATATTTCAAGGTGTAGAAATACTGCCTAATATGACATGTCTCATAGCAATATTTGGGACGAGACCAGTTATCATGGGATTGTTAGGAAAAATGATCATAATATCATTGCGCTTTTTGCATGTGTGAATAATACGACGACTGCAGATCATTTAAGGTATAAACTATACTATGCTCTTAACTTATCCTTCGAATCTGCAGATTACTATTTAGACCGAATGGTCGAATGGTTCCATTCACACATTCGTTTAATAATGAGTATTTGAAATCCCGAACCTTTCTACTAATATTATAAGGAAAATGTGTTAGAATCCAACGAGCAGGCAATTATGTAGTAAGCAAGGCCATATATCTACGTAAGATAATGTGAGTATGTTGACATCAAATAGTTACAAGTCAATATTGTTTTTGTGATAGGAAACGAGGACTATTGTGAAACCTTATTGCTTGCATTGATTATATCCGTGACTAGGATAGCACTAACTCTGGTCTCAACAAGAAATGGATTATATATTTCCACTTATTACTTCTCACTCTGTATACAACATAGAACTGATCGATCACTAGCTTGATTGGCAATATATTGGCAGGACGACATATGCTGTAATAGTTTTTGAGATACCTTTCATAAGAGTCGCCTCATTTTGATAGTGATATCCAGGAATAAGTAATACGCCTATCAAATCAACTATAAAGAAATTGATCTACCGATATTGTGGCTTCTTATCAACTGACAATGATGCTTATTTTGTGAAAAGGATAATCATTCACGATTATAGAGAACGAGGGTGATGCTGGAGAAAGATAGTGCTTTTAATTGCAATTACTAATGTTTGAACATAGTGCATGTCGAAAAGATCTTTGATATACTTTATAGGTCCACTGTCTAATGATGTGTATAGTGTCGCTATAAGAGTGATCCATTTCCTTCCTCTTGTCTTGTGCTCACGCTAGAAGGGGACCTTCAAGAACTCCGTGCACAGTGGTATATTTATGGGCCTATAGGAATGACATTGGTTCTATATACGTCTCTCTCTTAAAAGTGGTTGACACGTGTGAAGCAATGTCAAACTCCTTTGTCTTTTTTGGAGAAACTCAATCATTGAGACTAATTTAACGCCCTCAACAAGTGATATGAAGTAAACCACTTTTAACAAAAATGAGTGTCTTTTGACTTTCATTTGAGAGCGAATCTCATAACTGCTCCATCCTTTCTAACGCTGCCTACGATGCCATTCATTCTTCATCTGTTTTGCAATAAACATATACTGCACTGATTATTTCAATGTTCTATCCAATGAGCATGGCAAGTGTGTTTAGATTTAAAAAAGTAACTCTACTTTGAAGCTGATATGAATCTTTATATCAAGTGTATCTTATAATCAAAGGGTTTCGGTATAAAAAACAAGAAGTCTTTGTGAGTAAAACTATGCTTCATATTTTTTGGTGTAGACTATTTTAGATGTTTGGATTGTTGTGACGCTTTTGTGAACTGTTTAATTGGACCATTTTCCACCTTCTCTCATTATCTTCTCAGATTACTATATCCAAGTCTGTAACGGGTAGAAAGCAATTCTAAACTCAACTAAGCAATCTTGGATACAGCTACATACTTATGTGTTATCGGCCAAGATTTTGTTTAATGTTTGAAAATTCGCAGAATGGCAATTGCGATAGTAATGCACAACTATTGTATTCCTCTTTTTATATTGGTGGTACGCATTTATTTACTATACTATGAGGGGGAGAGACTAACTTGAGAATTGTCTCCTTATGGTATGGGGTATATGGTGTTCGACCGCATTTGCTATTAGCTGACTTTTTTGTGAAATAGCTACCGAGCCTGTAGCATTTGAGATAAGCGAATTGAAGGATATTGACATAGCTTTTTAAACCTGAATTTGGATTGTCTGAGGGAAGTGGAACAAGAAAAACTAATCTATGAGTACTCCATTATAATTAAATCTTACATCAAAATGTTGATTCTTTAACAAATAGATTTGTCCAGGCGTAGACTAGTGCCTGTGCAATCATCGTATAGTGGTTAAGAATTTATCTTGAGAGATTCCTAATTCAAGCATGAGGGATCATATAAGACACTCGCAGACAAGCTAAGGAATCTCCAAAGGCATTAAGAGTGCTTCTCGTTTTGATACAAATGGTAGACAAAGACCAAGAGTGAGTGGCGCGATCACATGTATTGCGAATATCTATTGGGCGATCTCAAAAGGCATGGAATACAATCTGTAAAGCTAGCAAATCGAGATAGATTCTTTGATTGTTTACCTTTAGTGATTTTGGATATCCTTCTTTAAAATTAGCTTCCTTTTTCGCCATGTGGAGAACGATAGAATTTCTTATAGCACCTCATTTTATAGCAAATTCCAGTGCTTTTGGCATATGCTTTCTCCTACCACAGTCAAGCGTACCTCTCAACTTTCTGTAATTACGTTGGCGATCAATCTTTTTTTGGAATATGCTATTGGTTCATTAAACAAGAGCATGAGAGCTACAGGATGTACTCTTAGCTTGTTATTATTTGGGCGTTGCTGCATTTGTAGCAAGCTTTGAAGGAGATTAGGATTAATTGTATTACCGCTGTTCTTAGGAGATATTACTTAAGTCATCCACACCAGCTCGAGAACCAACTGATGGAGCATATCTCCTATCAAATTTTCAAATTTTCCAAATATCCATTAGGATTTCCAAGAATCTTGTTTCGTTAGCGAATTATGCGTATCCTCATTGTGAGCATGACACATTCATATTTTATCTTCATGTTTGCGAATTGTCATCGTTTTGCATATAAGTGATTGTGGTTTGTAGGTCATCTGTTTTTTGTTTTCAATGAATTATTTCTAGTAGCTAATGTTGTTTTCTTGTTTAAGGCTGTACTTTCTTTTATCTGCTTCGCTCACACAGCATTCCATCTAGAATAGATATAGCGAGATAATATAAAGAGATCTCATCATGATTTCGCCATCTGTTGAGTAGCACACTGTGTGCTGGTACTTGAGCATGTTATCAGATTTAATTTAGGGAACGACGAGGGACAGTAGCACTAACATCAAAAATGGTCTCAATCTTTCTCTGGAAAAGCGACAAAGGCTACTTGTCATCTTGTCTTCCAAACGCAGGGATTCGCTATGACTGTACAATTGGGTAGATTAGCGTATGAATGAAGATGTTGTGTGGGTTATTAGAGAGTTAAACTCTAGGGCATTTAGCCTAATTAGTCGGCTCTATACCATCTCATCTGAGCACCAAATCCCATAACACATGTTGTTCTGCTTTGTGGCTACTATGAAGAGAGTGACATAAAATGGTTTAATCTTGTCATCAGATGAAGTGATAATGCTGTAAGGCTTGGTTGAAGATGAAGGATAAGGAGTGGGCCAATATAATTTAGAACTAGGGGATGAGGCTTAAAGGATTTCAAATTTACAAGCTATCACTATTTTCAGCAAACGGCATTGTGAGATGGGGAGTTTTGGGTAGATAATTCAGCGTTCTGAAGGACCCTGAAGATCTCTTGTTTTGTTTTGAGATGGTTCACAATAATGTCCAAAAGAACAGAGGTAGATGGGCATATTGATAGGAGTATGATGAATTTGACATTTTAATTTTTTTCAAACCTCTCTTTTTTCTTTCTTTATTTTTTTTTTTTGAAATTTCATCAACTCTATTATTTAAAAGGGAACGAGAAGATGGCGTTGCTAATGAAGGAGAAGATGTGGTAGTCGAATAGGGAACAAAGATAACTGTGGGTGTTTCGAGAAAGTTGAATAGGTATGAAAACCGTGTTCCTTTGTAATCACAGAAATGGTTGTTATGGAGGTTCTTAATTTTTAGCAAGCTACGCTATTTTCCATCGTTTCTTTGTTGGCTTAGGTACAAGAGTTCATGATCACAGATTGATTCATTGTTCATCTCTGTAAATCTTTCTTCATAATCATCATCTTCATGCTATACTTAGTGGTGAGATAAATGAATACACGTGAACTCTTTCTAATGTGCTTGTGAGCGCTTCTTCATGTTCTTCACATATTTCATTCTCCCTCATCATCAGGCCTCAGCACTTCACCACTGTCTGGCATAATGAGTGCCTTAGATACTTTTATATGAGATCAGGTCGCGGCCTTCAATTCGGACAAGACCAATCTGGTTTCTCACTTACAAGATAGTGTTGACCTAAGAAAGTTCTATTTCGCCTGGGCTGAGTGCATCCTAATCTCTAGGAACAAACCATAATAGTTCTAGAAGCATGTTTGGCTAATACTTCTTATAAGAGCAATGAGATCATTATCAAGTTTATGTAATAACTAATCTGCATTAGCCTCCAGGAGAAGATGTGAAGAAGCATATATGTCATTTGGCACAATTTTGGGAATTGGGGATCTATTGCTCAGTTAGCTTTTTTCCATAGAACTATGATGAAGATCATTCTTCAACACTAATCATAAATAAAATCCTTCTTCATCGTCATACTTATGAGTGGGACAAAGTATTAGCTTGCTATCTAAGTGGAATAGGTCACTTCAGCAGTGGGGCATTAAGAGAAGAAACATTTTTGACTTCTCTTTCCACGCAAATGGTAAGGAGATTAGTAGTTGTTCTGATCTTGTTGTGAACGACTAGATAGTGGTGTCTACAAATAACTCCAATCTATAGATACATGCAATGACTCTTTCCTTTGCATTCTTGAAATGAAATATTAAATGGTGCCAAGCAGTGTGGAGTGTTCGAACTAAATACCTCAGGATAAGATGTTTGAAAATCACTCATTGCTGCAAACTAGGGTTGAGTCTAGTGGTTGTCATACAATATATGTGATTGATCTAGTAGGGGAGATGGATAAGAGATACGAAATCATAGCATATCTTACATTGCATTATCCCCATTCTCTGAAATTTATCTAGCGTTTTATCCATCAAAATTCCTCTTTTCTCAGAAGGTTGAAGCTACGCCATGTTTTTCCTTCATTGGTCAGCTGGATGGTTTCTTGTAGAACTTATCATTTCGGTGATTTTGGAAGAAATTTCGATTTTCCCCAGTATTCCGTGGTTCACGATTGGCGTAGAGAGTTTTTTTGGCGAAAGTTCGGGCGATTGATCCATTTTATTTTTCTCTTAGAGAGGGCATATGGGAGATGACATGTGATGTAAGAGACGTCGAAAAAGTAAGCTCTAAAATTTAACCCACGCCCCGTAAGTGATTAGAAAGGGAACACGTGTCATTTTTCAGTTTCATAATTGCGCTTTGGCAGACCGACGGAGGGATTTTAGATTTTTAGCTATTTTTCCACAAAGAATGGGGACAAAAGTTCTAAAATGACGGCGCGGGCGTGATGTGAAGGGATATTGCTGAGTGAGTCGTAGTGGATCAGAAAGGGAACGTGGCATTACTTGAAAATTCAACAACTGGAGCATGGATTTTTGGGGAAAAAGTTTGGAATTTTTTTTTCTTTTCAAAATAGATAAAGTATAAAGCAAAGCACATCCGTAACCAAATTAGGTTGATGCATGTGTTGAAGAATGAAATCAGGACAATGGGCTGGTGGAGGAAAATGAGAATTTGAGCGTGGACCCCATTTCCAATTTAGGGTTGTGCCATGCGTTCAATAGTAAAATCACAGCGGGCCGGCGGAGGAAACTGAGATTTGAACGCGACCATTTCCAATAAGGGTGTGCCAACGTGTTTTGAACTTTGGCGGGATGACAGAGGGGCGGAGAAAAATGAGAATTGCACTTTTTCTAACAAGTGGTCTTAAAATGAGGATTTTTTCCCACAAGCCCGTCGTTTCTTGGAGTTGCCATGCGTAGGGTCTAATTCAAAGTTGACCAAGGGAAAGAGTGGACAAAATGACTCAATCTGTTTTTTGATGCACACTTCAACCAGAGCTTCCAAGAATCAAATGTGAACCATTTATTCATTCTTCTCTCTCTATTTCCTTGTCGTTCATTCATGAGATGATTTTTGGTTTTTTGTGGAGCCAAATCGATTAGTTTAAAAGAGTGTTAAAGTTTGATTATCAGAAAATAAAGTTTTATCGGAATACACAATTAAAAAGGGGGAAAACTTACAAAGAAGCCTTGAGTGTATGAAAGTGGTTTAAAAGTGAAAATGGCTAAGGACTGCATAAAAGACTCCAATCTTGGCCAATGCCCTTGATTATAACAAAAACTTTACTTACTATGATATGGCTACTCCAATTACTCTAATCTTTGTTGTGTTACCAAGAGAAATGCCTGACGGTCATGAAATCCCTATAACTTCATGAGTTATTTTTGAAATCCTCCCCCATGAGATGCAAGTACACCATGATGGAGAAACTGCTTTTCAGTGGTCAAGATGGGAAGCATTTTAATTTTTACAAATCCTTGAATCTCTTAACCTTAATGCTTTGTGCCTGAGAGAACTATTACAATCCATTGGTAGAGCAAGAGACAAAAAGCACACCAGGAGGCAGGAAAAGCTGGGGGTTAAGAGAGTTTCCAAAAGGAGTGTGTGATTGGGGTTGGAGGAATTAGCTTCAATCAGAGTTGGAGAGGGACAAGGTTAATGGGGAGAAACAACGGCACAAGAAAAAGAAGGATGGAGGGACAACCGACGTACACAACAAGAATTTTGAACCAAGAGAGGCAATTGGGTATCCACAGTTCAGAGTATGATCTTGACATCAAGCCACCAACTAGTTTGGAGGAAAGGGCTTATGTGAACTCTTGCTGAAGGAACTTGATCCAAAGTGTCCAAGAGAATTTTCTTTCCCTATTCTTTTACTCAGCTCACTGCAATAATGGTAGGTTGCAATTGCCCACTTCGTACTTATGGAGAATTTCCATCCCATTTGAGTGTGAAGGATAAAGAGAGCCATCAATTAAGTCGAGGGCAATATGTGTTGTGGGAAAATCATTTGTTCAAACGAGGCATACGAAGGAAGGTTTTTTGAATGTGTTTGACAAAAAGAGTCATCAAAAGAAATTATCTTAACCTTTATCCTGACCCAGGCCTGTCAAGGTTTCTCTTCTGCTTCACAGCCCAAAAAACTCCGTGCTGGATTATTATTGGCTACCTTGTTTTCAAGATGCTCAAAGTAGGGTGGCACTGTGAAGCATGTCAAACCCTTGTTGGCAAGAACCAATTGTCGCTTACCCTCAACAGTGGTGATTGAGGTAACCTTTCAAATGGGTTTAGACTTCATTGGGACCTCAGCCACCTTCAAGTGCAGAGCAATACATCTTTTTACAACTGCCACTGATTATTTCTCCAATTGGGGGGAAGTTCATTCCTAGGTAAAAGTAACCTACTCTGAAGTAGTATGCAAACTTCATCAAGGAACACAATTAACAGGGTTTGGGATACCAAACAAGATTTCACTAAAAAATGCTGGTCCAATTTTTCTCTGCTAAGATGATGGAATTTCTCTCTAATTGGCTATGGAATTTCCCTTGTCCCACTCTGTCAGATTACAACCCAGGGATGGTAAGAAGAATCCACTAACAAGAACTTGGTCCCCATTGTCGGAAGATGTTCATGAATCTCAGAGGAATTGGAATAGCAAACTATATGATGCTTTATGGGATATTATAACACCTAAGAGAGCCATGGAATTCTCCTTTTCAGGGGTATATGGTGTTAAGCTCGTAGCTACTAGTGACTTTGGAATGCCACAGCCTTACATTTGATGAAGGCCATTGAGGATGCTAGCTTTACCAATTCATTGGACAAAAGAATCATGTACCTCTAGAAGTTGACTGAAGACAGATTGCAAGTGGTTGCAAGAATATCAGCTCATCAACTCAAGGTAAAAGCTCTGTTTGATAAAAAGGACAAACCCAAAACTTTTCAAGTGGGAGACAATGTTCTTCTTTGGGACAAAAGGCATGAACCTTAAGGCAGACATGGTAAATTTGATTTCCTTTGGATTGGTCCTTTTAAAATTAGACATTTTGCTAGTGAGAACTATTTTTACCTAGATTACATGGATGGTTCTCATCTCCCACTTCCTTATAGTGGGAAATTTTTGAAGTTGTTCAAAACCTAGGAGTTTTTGCGGTCCCTCTGTACATTTTGTATAGCGTTTTGTTTCTATTTTTTCTTGTTTTTGCTTCTTTACTTGTGTGCATTGTCTTGTGTGTTGATATTGCTTTTTGACTCTGTAGCCCAATGGATAATTCACTGATCTGTTCATCCCCATAATTATCTATGGTTCTTTATTTTACATCTTTCCTCTGCCAAATCATCCCTAGAAGGAGCCAACTGTTGTCCCCTCAATTTCCCCCTCCCATTTTTGAAATCCAATTTCATAAAAATTGAAGTCTTGTCATGGAGGAATTCGTGTTTTGATCCCCCCCAAGTGCTCATTTTGATCCCCACAACATTTTATGCATTTCCTCAAGTCTGTGGCCATCATAACGTTCTATCTATTTCTCATGGATGGGAGGGGGTTTATGATCTTCTTTTATGCATTTGAAGGATGCAGAAAATTGCATTCTTCTCATATTAATCTTGTGCATAAAGAAAATATTCATCAGGTGCAAAAAATGGTGTTTTCCCATTCTCTGAAATTTTCTACGTTCTTATCCCCATCAAATTCTTTCTCAGAAGGTGAAGCTACGCATTTTCTTCTCATTGGATGCAGCTGGATGGGTTTCTTGTAGAACTTATCACTTTCGGTGATTTTGGAAGAAATTTCAGATTTTCCCCGTATCTCCGTGGGTTCCCGATTGGCTAGAGCAGTTTTGGCAGAAGTTCGGGGCGATTGATCCATTTTATTCTCTAAAGCATTATGGCAAAAGGGAAAAAAGCTCTAAAATTACCCACGGCCCCGTAGTGAATTAGAAAGGGACACGTGGTCATTTTTCAGTTCATATGCGCTTTGGCAGACCGACGGAGGATTTTAGGAATTTTAGCTTTGTTTCCACAAAAGGACAACAAGTTCTAAAATGACCCGCGGCCCCGCTTATGTGAAGGGATAAATTCTGAGTTGAATCCCGTAGTGAATCAGAAAGGGACACGTGGCCTACGTTGAAAATTCAACAACGGAGGCATGGACTTTTGGGGAAAAAGTTGGAATTTTTCCTCTTTTCAAAATAGATAAAGTATAAAAGCAAAGCACATCCCCGTAACCAATTAGGTGATGCCATGTGTTGAAGAATGAAATCAGGACAATGGGCTGGTGGAGGAAAATGAGAATTTGAGCCGTGACCCCATTTCCATTAGGGTGTGCCATGCGTTCATAGTTAAAAAAATCACAAGCGGGCCGGCGGAGGGAAACTGAGAATTTGGAGAACCGCGACCCAGCCATTTCCAATAAGGGGTGTGCCACGTGTTGAACTTTGGCGGGGATGCACAGGGGGCGAGAAAAATGGAGAAAGTGCACTTTTTCTTACAAGTGTCTAAAAATGAGGATTTTCCCCAAGCCCGTCGTTTCTTGCAGCTTGCCATGCGTAGGGTCTAATTTCAAAGTTGACCAAGGGAAAGAGTGGACAAAATGCACTCATCTGGTTTTTGATGCCATTACAAACCAGAGCTTCAAAGAATACAAATGTGAACCATTTTTCATTCTTCTCTCTCTATTTCCTTGTCGTTCATTCATGAGATGAATTTTTGGTTTTTTGTGGAGCCAAATCGATAAGTTTAAAGAGATGTAAAGTTTGATTATCAGAAAATAAAGTTTATCGGGAATACACAATTAAAAAAGGGGGAAAACTTACAAAGAAGCACTTGAGTGCTATGAAAGTGGTTAAAAAGTGAAAATGGTAGGACTGCATGAAGAAGAAAATCATGAGATGCCCCCTGCTAAAGTAATCATGATCAAACTGATGAAATATTCACCTTTTTGAAACTCCATTTTTCATGAGTGCGTTTGTTTCATGTCACTTTCCAGAAGTGGATCTATAACAAACATTATTCCTTTTGAATATTCTTTTCCCAGGGAAAAAGTATGGATGTACATGAATTGTTATAAGAACATGTTTTGGCCATAGAAAATGGGATTCTAGTTTTCTAGGAACGTTGTAAATTTGGAAGTAATTCAGTACATAAGATTTCTTTCTCAATTCCTCTGTTATCTCTCTCTCTCTCCTTGCTCGATTCAATGGATCATTTGTCTTTGCATTCAAAAGAAACTTTGTGTTCTTGTGTATGTAATATTTAGAACTTTGTGTTTATAGATTTGCATTAGTGATGAAGTAATTGATCTTTTTCCTATATTTTCTTGGTTCAATGTGTGTAAATATTTATTTACCGATATCTTGTGAAAACATTGTTGTTTTCTTCCTTCTTCATCTCTCTACTCTTCCAATCCTTCGTATTGATAATATTTTAAGTATGAAAACATTCCGGAATATCAGGGTCCAAACATTGAGAGTTGTATATTTGTACATTTTTTTTCCCTCTTTCAATAAGGGAACCTATCCCATTAAAGAGGAGGGATACGTTTGTCCCTTGACTGTTGTTTCTAGCCATGTTCCATTCTAAAACCCAACAGGGTTGTCTAGCTCCCATGGGTCATTTACCTCTGTCATCAGACCTCTGATCATTTCTAGGATTATTCGCAGGTCTATATTGTCCTTGTTTCCTGTTTTGACCCTTAGAACCTTGTCAAATTCCTTTTTCTACCCTGGCTAGCTTGTAAGAGATTTCTTTGATAGCCCCAGCCTAAGTCCTTACAACTTCCTCAAGATCCACAACCTTACTTTATTGAGGGTTCTCAAGGTTGATCAATTTAGCACCCTCCCTCTTAGGAGGTTTTCCAATTGCTTTAATATTGTTCTCAATTTACAGAGCCATTGTAAAGGCATGCCTCAAAGTCCTAGTGTTCTTATCCCTCAAATAGTAAGCATCTTTCTTATCAAATGCATCTGAATACTTTATAAGAATTGATTCATCACATGGCCTCAAATTAACAAGCAGTCTTCTTAATGTTTTGTTAAATCTAGTGTTGAAATCATGCAATGATTCGTTAGGATTATTTTTTATATTTTTAAACTCTGATAAAAGAAATGTAGGGTCTGTTTTATCACCGTATTGCATTCTAAAGGCATTCTTCATCTCTTTCCAGGAGTCAATGGTATTATCTGGCAGAGTTTTATACTATTCCCTTGCATCATCTTCTAGAGTATGAATGAATAATTTAATGTATACATCTTTAAACTCTATCTCGAAATCCTCAATCATATTGACAAAGAGTTTCAAGTGTTGATCACCAGTTATTGAATTATTTCCTTGAAACTTAGGTAATCTTTTTCTTACATCCTGTGGCATAACATTTGGATAGCCAGCCATACCTCTAAAACTTATGGGACCGAAAGTATTAACAAAAAATGGAGGTTTGGGTGGAGGCTAAGCCATCTTATTATGAGGAGGTGATCTTACAGGAGAAACAAAATGATGAGGAGTGAGGGGTCTGTGTGGTATAGGGATACAATTTTAAGAATGACTACCCTCTAAAGACTCTTTCTCTTGGAAAAATCTATTAGATTTTGAAAATACAGGGGTAGATTGAGAAGCAAATATTTCAAATACATATGATGGACCCTCTCCAAATGGATAATTCAAATTAACAAAGAGGCCACCTAATTCAGATGCACTTGAGGAATTACTGCAATCTTCAATCACATGCTGCTTAGTTTCACCAATGGAGATCTCTTTCCTTGATGCTTGATCTCCAACAACTTTCCAAATTATTATACCTTCTGAATTAGACTTTCCCAAATCTTGAAACAACCTTATACTAGGGTCCTTAGTGAAGAAAGATCTTATTCCTTCCAGCTTTACAGATATTAGTGACAAATCTTTCTTAATATATGTTCAAGACACTGGTATTTATAAAGAATTTAAACACCATGGAGTCACCACTAAGGATTTTCACCTTAGTTTGTGCAAATGCACTCTAAAAGACCTATCAAATGTCTGTTAATACTAGATTCATGCAAATCTTACAAGATTTACTCTTCTTTTACCAAAATTTATCAATGATGATACAAATCCTAGTGCAATAACTGTATAAGATGGAAATATTGCACTCAGAACTCAAAACTTTGAAAAATTCTTACAGATCTGAGCAAATAATGATGTTTCAACAATCTATTTGTACTCTAAAATTTGTTAAAAGCATTACCAGGGTCTGTACGCATGCACCTTTGTTTGAATAATTCAAAGAATCCCCGACAACAGTGCCACAAGTGTTGGTATCCAAATGTGTTCTCCTTTTCAAGATGAGAAGAAACATAGATTTGACAGGGAGCTTAGAGGCAAATAGATTGTAGTGTGTGTCGTTTTGTAGCCAGGGATGAGATCTAACCATCCCTTTGTTACTCAGATTTTTGGAGAGATGGATAACACCTTTAAGAGGATTTGACCTGTCCTCACTACTTTAAGCCGTGCCTTTTCTACCAGGGTGAGATGACCCTTAATGTAACCTCTGTTTGATGAAGGAGATGGAGATATCATTCTTTTTCACAAATTTTATGAAAAGAACCTTGGGAAAATATGGTCAATGCTCCATGATTTAACTCTTAAGAGTTATCACTTCTAAATGATGGAGATATGTTCAACACAAGGCTAAGGTTATTGAAGACATTAAGAAATCCTTATTGTTAAGCATATTTTTGCAAGTAGATTTTGCTCCTTTGTTGATACATAGGGCAAACATGGGTAGTTCAGGGTGGATCAATGGTTTTTAAATGATTTTGGTGGGAGATGAAGTAGGATGAATATGATTATACCAGATCTTCGGAGGTACTTTACAATAATGAACAACTTCAACAACAAAAATCTTCAGAATAGTTAATATGTTCCTTCAACAAGAAGGTGTTCTGTAATGGAGGCCCAGGTCAACACGTTTTCACATAATGTTTGAGACTACAACATGAAAGCTCGAATTGAAAGACTCAATTAAATACTAAAATATCTGATTAATCACACCTAAGGTACACCCAAAGACTTACACAATATTTATCAACAAATGATAGTGAATTGATTTTAAATTTGTTTATCTCATCCAAGATGAATGATCTTCTTGAAATTAAATTGTAAATACCATTAGACTGTCACAGGGATGAGATCCTGTGTGATTTCACAAAATTTTCAATGTAAGATTGCAATAGGTGTGTGCAAGTGTTGTTTTTAAACTAATGCTAATGTAAACAAAGAATAACACCTAAATAGTCTTAATTAACAAGAATTAAACAACATTATAAACACCATCATGATAAGAATTAATCAAGGGTTAGATGCTAACAATTATCAATACAAAACTATGAAATCAACTATGTTAAGCACCTAAATATCCCCTATTCTCTAACAACATATAAATGAAGGAACCTAGGTAGGTACCATGGCTATCAAAAATAGTTGTCTTTAATGTTCCAAGAACCTCGGAATGGGGGCTAATCAAAGTTGGGCTAGAAGACCCTTTTGACACCTCCCATATGATCCAAGCACTTTAAGAAAGAGGCTTAACTCTTCAAGATGATGAACTCTCAAGAAAACAAGTTGCAAGCTCTTAGTCTCTTTGCTATATGTTTTGCATTTGCGCTCTAAGGAGTTTAGGTGTAAGTAAAAAGGTAGGTGGAGGGCTCTTTATATAGCCCAAAGGATAAAGGATTCAACACATTCTCATGAATGTGGGATAAAGGTAAAACATGATTAGGAATGGATAAGGTTACTTTATTAAAGGTAACCTTACTTTAGAAGGGTTTAATACATGTTTAGTAAGTCATGGGAGTTGGGGGGTATTTTAATTAATCAAGGGTGATTAATTAATAGGTAGGTGTAAGCTTATAGAAGCCATTTAGAAGAATATTAGTGCGATTCAGGCTATTAGAAAGGGATTTAATTAATTTAATATCGATTTACTAGTTTAAATGAAGGGGAAGACTAATTAATTAATAATAATTAGTTAATCAAGATAGAGGAAGTGATAATTAATGGAAGGTAGTTAATTAGGCTGTTAGCTGGGTAGGCGACTTAATCAATTAACATATTTTAATTAATTGACGACAATTAGAGGGAATATGAGTGGTTTTGACGATATGTCGTTTATTTGCGGAAAAGGAGATAATTAGCGCAATTTAAGTATTTAAATTGCTTGGGCATAATTATAGGTGTCTACATTTTCCCCTCTTTGGGGTGGCATAAGTGACGTCACTTCAAAGATAATAGACGGAAGAAATTTTTTGAAGGGATAGGAGGAAGATTAGTAGGAGGGAGAAATTCCCCCTCAAGTGTCGATGGGGTGATGAAAGAAGTCGATCAACAATCGAAAAAGGTGAGATATAGGTAGAAGGATGGGAGGAGGCAAGATGCCCCGGTGAGAGAGAAAAGTAGGGGTGAAAAGGGAAGTGGTGTAGAAGAAATAAGGAAGAGGGGAGAGAAGAGATTAGCCTCTAGCCACTATTTATGTGGAACAAATTTGATGTCATCATATTGCCATAGGAACTACATCATTGGTCCTTATTAAAAAAAATAAGCATATGAAAAAGTTCGAATGACATGAAAATCCATATTGCGAATAATTTTCCATTATTGAAAGTACCAACTCCATGCAACATACAAAAATGCAATGCAATATGAGAATGAAACAAGCTCATCTAATAGGGAAAACAAGTACGAACGCACATATCTAACCTAACAACAGTCAAGATAGTTGTACAAATATTTTGTTATTAGTGCTGGAGAGATCCACAAGTTCATGATTGATGAAAAGGATTAAAAAATTATGCCCCAAGCAAGGATACATGCAAGGGGAAATGAAAATGGACATGGGGTCCATGAAAAGTGTTTGTGTGTAACGAAACAACACCAGGCAACCAAAAGTGCCCCAGAGTACAGACGAAGCAAGCAGCTAGCTTTTGTGAATGGTTGTGAATCCAGTAATCCATGAGTCATATTAATTGGGGAATATGTGAGACAAACCAATAGGATATGGAGAAAATACCATGCGCAAGACACAAGTTTCAGTCGTAAGAAGCAAGTTCTCATTTTGTAGGGTGTTTTACTTTTTAGGAATTTTTTGAAAAATTTTGCCTTGTTTTTGGGATTTTTTTGATATAGTAAATGTTTTTATTGTTTAGGATATTTGAACCATGATAAACAATAGAAAAAATGAGAAGAATAAAAAGAATGGCCTATGGGCAACAAAAAGTGCCCTAGGTGGAAGAAAGGAGAAACAAACAACAAATAATGTCCTTATTTAGTGGAAAAACTAAGAAAAAATAATTATTTGAAAAATAATTATTTATGAGGGTGTGAAGAAGAATAAAAATCGCCAGGGAGCAATTTTAGTGGAGAAGAAAGGGGTATTGGACAAAAAATGCCCCAATACGGTGAAAAATAAGAGAAAAATAATTATTTAATTAAAAATAATTATTCCATAGCGAATAGAGGAGAAAATGGTGAGCTAAACGGGTGTCCCAACCGTCTAAATGGTGAAAAATAGGTTAATATACCCCCCAAGGGGGGTAAAAACATCACAATCTGTTCATTTTAACCGCTCAGTTTAGAAAACTTACCGTGAGGCTCTGACACTCAGGAGAGATGGTGATCGCACGTGATTGTTTGAGGCATGCTGTAGATTGTAGATGATAGATCTGTAGACAATATCAAATGTTGTTTTCAAGTGTTATTGTGATGTATATAGATGGGACGATATGATGATATTGGTGCAGGGGGGATATATTTTTGATTATGCGCAACCCCTCTTGCCCCCATTGATGATATGATATGTGATGATTAGCTTAGCATACATGCATGATGTAAAACTTAGCATTTTTGTTTATATTTGATGTATAGATGATGCTAGATGTGATGATAGTGATGGTAATGTGATGTGAATGATAAAAAAATAGAGCACATGTAATAAACACAACCAAATGCTACAAAGAACACCAGGAATTAATGCAATACACCATGAATCACCATGCCTTATTAACAAGTAACAAAATAAAACCAAATTCATTAAGAAAGAAATAATGAATTAACACACTAGCATGTCGAAACCCACTACAACATGCACAAGCAAAAATGAATCTATTCTAAGCAAGAAAATATAAACTATTACAAAGTACACCCAAGCAACAAAAAACTCAAAAGTAAGCCCGCAAAACACTATACAAGCAACAAGCAAAGCAAGGAAACAAGGCAATGCAAGTAAATGTTTTTTGTTTAGATATGTTTTCATGTACTGATTTTCTATTGTTTAGGTTTTTGTGAAACAATTGTCTATTGTTTTTATGTTTTCTTGAAACAATTTTCTATTGTTTTTGTGTTTTCTGACGGTCTACAAAGCTATGTGTAGGTAACCAAGAAAGCGTGGATGCCCCCATTGTTAGGTGGGGAATATACAAGGGCAGAAGCCATGCACTTATGAAAACGAAGGTGAAGTCATTGAGTTGCCCCCAACGTAAGATGGGAAATCACGAAAGCCCACATCCCTCACAGACGAATAGAAGAAGGCAAAGCCGGATCAAGGTTGGACAGAATGGTGTGCACAAGGAAACTTGGAGGCAGAACTAGGTCCAAGTGAAAGACAACTACCCTTTGAATATAGAATGCTTGCGAACAACGAATCTTCCTGAGGCACCGTAAACTGGTATTCACCCAAGGACTTGCCCAAAGTGCCAAAATTGCATGGTTTTCATAAGTGGATGACCTGTTTTCTCTTTTTCTTTTTCTAAATTTTTTTGATTTTAATTTAATTTAATTTTTATTTTTATGACTTTCTTGCACCATGTTCAGGCATAAAACCTCTTAAGATGTATGGCATTCATGGGCCTCCCGGAGCTCATCACCATTGGGGTGAGCCATCTTGTATGCCCCTATGCCATACTTGGCAACTATGACATAGGGTCCTAACCAATGGGGTTTGAACTTCCCTTTCTTTTCTCACTCCACTCTGGTGTTGAACTGGTTCTCCTTCATGACTAAATCACCAACCTCAAACTGACGAGGTATGATTCTCTTGTTATAGTTTCTGGAGACTCTGTGTTGATATACTTTCAGGTGATTAAGAGCGCAAATGTACTTCTCATCCAGTAGCTCTAACTCAGCCAATCTTGCCACTCGGTAATCTTCTTCTTTATCCAGATAGTCTCAAAGAGAGATCCTCAGGGAGGGATGTTCAATCTCTAAGGAGATGATAGATTCTATCCCAAACACTAGGGAATATGGTGTCGCACCTATAGGGGTACGAATGGATGTTCGGTAAGCCCAAAGGGCTGGATGAATTTTGTAGGTGCTAGTTGTGACCTGTTTTGCTGACAATATTCTCCATTATCCTAACCAAAGTCTTGTTTGTCACCTTAGCTTGTCCATTAACCTGAGGGTAATATGGCATGGACCATCTCAATTTGATTTGGAACCATTGGCAAAGACCTTTCACAGTTTTGTTCTTAAATGAATTCCCATTATCTGTAACAATGGCTGCAGGAATGCCATACCGACATATAATGTGATTCATGATGAATTTTAGAAATTTGTGCTCCTGTGACATAGGTTAAAGGGATGGCCTCCATCCATTTTGTAAAATATTCAGTGGCTGTGATGATATGTGTATGACTATAAGAGGAGGTAGGAGTAAGCTTCCCTATTAAATTGAGTCCCCATTTAGAGAATTGCCATGGGGTAGTGATTGGTTGCAATGGCTATGACGAAGCATGGATAAAATTTCCATACTTTTGGCAAAGCACACATTTTCTAATGTAATTGCAACAATCAGTTTCCATGGTAGGCCAATAGTAACCTACTCTCAACAATTTCTTAGCCAAGACCATTCCATTTGTATGCACTCCGCATACTCCTTCGTGTACTTCCTTGATTGCCTGGATTGACTCCGTCACATCCAGACAACGTAACAAATTCCTGTTGTAGCCATGACGAAAAAGTGTATCTCCTAAAAGGGTTGTAACGGGCTATCTGGTGAATTAGGCTATGCTTTTTAGAGTGGGAGATATCAGGAGGGAATGTACTATCCTTAAGATAGGTGAAAATGGGTTCATACCATGGTGAATGGGGACCAACAACCTCACAAGCCAGGAAATATTCTTGCATGTCCTATGCGGGTTGACATAGATTTTCTACAAAGAATTGCATATGATTATTCCTTGGTGGAATATGAAGCATAGATCCCACCATTTCCATAGCATCCGTTGATTTGTTCTATGCTCTAGGGATTTTCTCAAAGGTGATGCACACAAAATACTCCTTTAGAGTTTCCACTAACTTCTTGTAAGGTATGAGTTTTTCAATCCTTAACCTTATACTATCATTACCTTATTTATGATTAATTGGTGAATCACTTCCACTTAACATGATAGTCTTCCACTTGATGCTAGCTTCATCCCTTTAATGAGTGCTTCCTACTCTACAATGTTTTCGTGGCAAGGGAAACAAGTGGAAAAGCCTGCAGTATAAGATCACTCAAGGAGTAATAAGGACCACTCCTGCACCTGAACCATGAAAGAAAGATCCATCAAAATGTATCTATCATATGATAGATTCTTCAATGTCGAGAAAGAGCCGTCTGTCTTTCCAGACTCAAAGGCTCCGTGCTTTGAAAATGTGCTTCCGCTAGCTGATTCTGTAGTATTTGTTAACTGATTTTTGATGACAAATTCTTCATCAAACTCACTAAGTAGGACTGATCCAATAGCCATTCTACCTATAGGGTGGGTTTGGACCAACAAATACTTGATGGTTGACCTTCGATATGAGCTTGGTCTTATTATTCAGTAGGTAATGGGTGAAGTTTTTGAAAGGTAAAAAACAACAGCCAAGAATCCTTTTCAATTTGAGGATAATTAAGTTCATAGGCATGATGTGTGACTCAGATAGTCATCCGATTCTCCTTATGGTTAATGTCATATTGGGTGAGAAGCACACCCATAGCGATTGTGTAGTGGAAAATTAGAGCAAAAGTGGTTCTCCCATAGTAGGAGGCATGATAACGTGGATTGGCCATGTACTTTTAAGAAAAGAAAAGGCTTCATTGTTGCTGCTCCAGTTCCCTAGACTGAAAGCGACGTCTTTTAATGCAATGGGGTTTAAG